>VCCN01001294.1:3151738-3170404 GCA_006491835.1 Architeuthis dux
CCTTTGGGATCGCCATCAGTTGCTTCGTCTCGTTGATCTCGTCCAAGGTCTGAAATTTCATTGGGAAAAGCCAGAAATCACAAAGAGGTAAATCTGGATTGTATGAGAGCTGACTGACCCGGGTGATGCAATGATTGCCTAAAAGAAACCCACAAGACGCGAAGAGTGATACGTCTTGCCATTGTGAATGCAACGGTCACACAGTACACAAGCTCATTAAATGTCGTCTTACTGCCGACTAAATGACCCCACGAGAGGGAATCTGTCCACGCATACTCGGTAATTTTTACTAAGTTACATCAAGGCGGTGCAACCAGTTCTCGATATATCCAAAATGGCTGGATACTTTCTGGACCAACCTGCAACATTTAAAAACTGCAAACTCAAATGTGTAGATTAATTGCTGTCAGATTCTTTGATAAGTTGGACTTTCTTTAAACATATCGGTTTAAATGCGTTGGTAATGGAGAAGAAGCAATAATATTGAGATATAATTTTTTTTAAATACGTAACAATGGAGAGAAACAAGCGTCAAATAGACTGTCTGTGTCACAGGTGTGATAGCATAATTAAATTCCACAGGATATTGGAAAACGAGCTGACAGTTTTATTAAACGGAATATGAATCTGAATTATCTTCTTCATATCTTTCCAAAGGCAAATGCTTTAGGGCAATGTTTAGCAAATTAGTCTTGTTCACTACTGCTGGGACTGTGAGTTGGATCCTTAGTAGACACCCTACTTACTAAGTTAACTCAATATTAGACTAAGCTAAATTTAGTAAATATCTACGAATACAAGTGAGAAAGAATCTAGACCCGCAGACCATTAATCGTGTAGTGAGTTCGTTCCTCACTGGGTACGCCCATATTTGCTCCTGGACCGAGTTAAGCGAATATTTGTAACTAAACTAAAATAGCAACTAAAATAAACAATTACATGTTTCCCCGGCAACCCAAATGTAGAGTGTTCCTATAAAACACATTCGTATGTCAAAATGGCATAAAGCGAAAAGTGATTACCATTATTTTATATGGGAACAGATTTAGCGTTCCCAGAACTAAAACATGGTGAGTATACAGTATGTTAGGCTGAGTCATCTGAGGTCGGGATAGTGAGAGGTACAGTTAATCGGCGTGTAGGAGAAAGGAAAATTGTAGTGTAGAAGAAAGGAAGAGGCTCTATAACAGCTTGCTGCAAAACAAACGCTAAATTCTATTTTCGCCTTTTTTCGTAAAAGCGAAAAATGGCGTACGGCGAACTTTTGAAAAGCTGTAATTAGAAAGATATGATATGAATTTAGACCATATTCTTTCTCAATAATATATATTATTACGTTGATGCCATAGTCTTCGGTGCTATTTTTGCACGGTGTTAAGGACATCTTACAAGTGTCTATGAAGTTTATTCAGCTCTTTATTACTTGTGCTCACCCAATCTTTTACAAGCTTTAGTAAATTCTGGAAATAAGGAAATGAGTTCCACATTAATTTAAGGAAACGATCACCGGTCAGCGTTTAAGAACTCTCTTCTTGCTCGACACAGTAAATGTCATTTTTCTAAACAGAATATATTGGGGGCATCCATGAAAGACGAGTTCCCATATTATGGGATGCGAATTCATGTCTAGTCGGGAGCTACTTCATTCATTTCCAATTTCGCGCTGTTCTCTCTAGTGACCGAAGGGTGTATCGACCCAGTGTATTGTGATGCAAAATAAAATTAATAGGATAGAAAAAAACTTGTATTAAAATAATAAAAGTGAAAAGACTACGTTTTACAAAAGATTTCAAAAAATCATTTTCTTCGGTTATTTTTCACGCGTTCTAAATTCTGTCAATCCTAATTATTTCGTTTTCTTCTGACAAGAGATAATATCGCCTCGTGAAATTCGCTTAGTTGTCTATTTGTTTTTTGTTTTATTTCAAGTTAATATTTTAGCTTGAAGTTGTTAAATTGAGTCTATTGACACAAGAAAATTGATAACTGGATTTTTTCCATATTTTTAATAATTGCAATGATCGGTGGGTTTTTTTTAGCGACATTGCAATTAATTGAAATTCCCTTGCAGGAATAATGATATTGACTGAGAGAAATAAGATAGCACGCTGTTTTATCTTAGTAATTCTGGGTAGAGGAAAGAGAAAAAAGAGAGCTACACAGAAAAAAGGGAAGAGCAAAAGGGGAAAGAGACGAACAGAAAAACGGAGTGGTGAAAAAAGCAACGAATGCATAAGCGAATGTTGCAGTGAGAGATGGAGAGACTAAGAGAGAGAGACATACAGAGAGATAGAGAGAGACAGACAGACAGAGAGACTTGGCGTGGGAGTGTGCGAGAGAGTACGACAGAAGTAAGAGAGCTTACTTTCTCTGGAGAAGGTGAGAGAGTAAGAACATACCTTGAATTGGGATTTAGTTTCCAGGAAATGGACACACATATTTCCTTAGGTTGCTATCTTTTCTCTACTTTTATGCTTTCTGAATTC
This sequence comes from Architeuthis dux, assembly GCA_006491835.1. Lineage (NCBI taxonomy): Eukaryota > Metazoa > Mollusca > Cephalopoda > Oegopsida > Architeuthidae > Architeuthis > Architeuthis dux. The sequence continues at coordinate 3,154,225 of VCCN01001294.1, forward strand.
GGCTAATCTTGAATTTCTTCTGACAGAAGAGAATAACCTTGCTTAGTTATTTGTAAAACTAGTGTTTAAACCTGAGACTCTAGCCGCTAACTACTATTTAAACCATAAGGCAAACTAAAATTGTTTTACAAAATTAAACTTGTAGGCAATCTTTCCGTATCAAAAATAAACCTACCCCAGATGTAATATCCGAATATGATGGGGTAAACACAAGTTTTTAATTTCAAAGTAGGTAACTCTTATAACGTAGGGTTCGGGTGTTTCTTTATCTTTGTCTTGTTGGGTTTGTGTTTGAGTAGCGGAACGTAGTTGGAAACAGAAAAATCAAAGAGGCGCCACATATCAACATGTCGACTGAATGCATTAGTCAGACAGGTGCGGAGCTCAACCAGATGTGGCTTCCGTTGTTCAACAGGTCCAAACCTTACAAGACAAGGATGAAGAATCACCCGAATCCTACGTTATAATGTAATATTATTATCGATGGGTGATCTTTAAATGAATTTTGTCTTAATTAAGTTCATCATTGATTTTAATTCGTATGTATGTGTATGTGCGAGACATTGATGTATGTGTGTGTTTGTGCGATTCTTTATGTGTGTTTATACGCGTGTCTGTATTGGTGGTTACAAACCAGATAGCAGTTTGAACACACGGGTCTTTATGTAGATGTGTATATGCAGGCATATATCCGTTTGTATGCGTGAATAGCATTTTCACACGTTAAGGAGACCATCGATAGACAGCATGTCATAGGTCAAATGACTGATAGGCCGGAGAGAAATAGAATACAAGGTTGATGCCCTGATTTGGTAATTTGTACATCTGACACACAGCGGGGAAAGAACCCCACGATGGCCGGTGTCAGGTTTTGGTTGTCTGGAATTTTACGAAGTTACCCCGTGTCGCGAATTAGTAGATATACGGACAGCGAAAAACACATTAAGATTTTAAGTTATTGATAGCAGACCAAAGACGATACGCTGGAAGACACGAATAGGAATGACACTAGTTTTGAAAAACAAGTTATCGCGGATCAAAGACTTTTCATGGATAAGTATAATTAGCGGAAGTAGAGACAAAGAGAAACAAGCTAGCTAGGCAGACACCAGGGCTTAACAGCGGCCAGTCGGAGATGGTTTAGCGGTGCGTGAGCTTCGGATCAAAATGACCAAAATACGTCTAAGACTCCTTAGCCCCTCTCTCTCTCTCTATCTCTCTCTCGCCGTATCCACCATGTAAGCCCTATTCTTCCCCCTCGGGCGAGCAACGGTAAACAGAAACTGCTATGTGTTGTGATTGTATTTCGCTAATAAACATCCATACTTTTTAAACACCGTCTTCGTGCTATCCTTTTTCTGTGCAACGCTTGCATCTGCTAATTGTATGTCTGCATGTTACGTAATATAACCGTTATTCGACAATACGTTATATATATATATGTGTGTGTGTGTGTCTGTGTGTGTGTACGTGTGTGCGCATGTGTGTGTGTATATGTGTTTGTGTGTGATTATTTATGCGTATGTGTTTGTCATTGTATGAGTTTGTTTTTGTTTCAACATTAATTTTATAATGAAACTGTTTAGAAAAAAAAACGTACAGCGACCAATAATTCTGCATTTGAAGTTGTGATTATGTTTGATTAAACCATATGTTTCCTTTGCCTGTCATAGTTTAATTTCCCATTTACCTTCTTCTTCGATTCTTTATATTTTAACTCTAAAGCTTATACATGATATTTAATTTACCAAGATGAACTGAGTGTAATCTTTTCTGAAATTTTTCTTTTTCATATGGACTCCATGACTTCAAAGGTAAAATAAATAATTAGTCGTCTGTTTCATCCAATTTAATTTACCATTATTCATGTTCAGTTCTCTCTCTATATATATGTATTGATTCATATATGTATTTGAATCAAATAAGAACAAAAGGAATACATTTGTTCTTTTAATAACAGCTTTTTTAAAGAAAAGATGTATTTATATAGAAAGCATTTTATTGAAATCGGCTCATATTTTTAATTTTATGGTAAAATTCAAAATGTCTGTGCGTTCTGGGTTTAATTTGTCTAATGCGATCATTCCCGTTTACACCGTTTTTTGTAGGAAACATAGGTGTAGGAAACATAGGTGTTCTTCAATCGTTATTCTTATTAATAACACAAAGATGATTAAAATAAAATTGACAGGCTGCTAGTTTCATGCCTTTTTATTTTCGATATATCTCACTTTGTTATCATGAGAGGGATTGAAGTTTCCGAGGGGGAAAACGAATGGAAAATCGATAAAATGATTAAAACTGATCAAAATGACTTATTCAGTATAGACCGTCTTTCCTATACTGACAAACTGTGCGAAATTGCAGTCAAAATTACAAAAAGAAACGACGAAAAAGAAAGAAAAAGCCAGATTTTCCCTATGCAAAAACAGTAGAAAAGTTGTGTTTGGAACCGGATTTCGGCTGATGACGTCACACTTTGCAACGCTATTGTCATTGCTGCTGCCTTTGGTACAGAAGTAAAAGAATGCGTTAAAAATATTAAAACAAAGACCATTATCTTTTTAAAACCGAATTTTAACTTACACCCATAAAAGACATTACACCACCAGTTGCTTGGTTGGTGTTATTATTTGATAGTAGAAAGATAAACGGGCTGTGTAATTTACCTGAAACAATAAAATGGTGTACATTCTATACTATCAGATTGTTAAATATGAAATGTCGTTTGTTTTAATTATAAGATGAAGGATGATATAATCGACAAAACACGGTAAATATTTAATCAAATTATGACCCATTTGAAGCAATAACAGTTTTCTAACGATCCCCAGATGATAATACGCCATCTCTTTAAAATTGTTTAGGTTAAGTGTGCATACATTCAGTAAAAACACGAATTATTGCTTCCTTATTATTGAACGTTTTATTACCGATGTGAAATTCAAAATACTTGAAAAGATTATAATCTGTAGGAGAAATGTCAGGTAAATATGGAAGATGCTACAAGACTTAATACCCAACACAGTCAGAAATTCAATATATACATGCGTTACCGATATTTACTTAATTTAGGTTTGGTCACTACGATATGAATGGCTTCCGAGACTACCTTGCTAACCACTAGTTCACTGCGAGGTGATGTGTAGCTATGCCCTGTCTTCATATAACAATACGAGTGAGAACGTGTCCGCTTTGTCGGATTGTTCAGCTTCCAGATGCCAGGTTGCAACTTTATCATATATATGGCATTCTGTAGCCCTTGTCTGGCTTTACATTTCTTCCTTTCCTAGGTCTCGCAAACAAAGGTGTCCTTATGTCGTTCTTCGTTAAGACAGATGTCTGACAAAAGTAAAGAAACACGTGCTTCAGGTCAGAATGAAAGTAATTCTCGAGTAGCGGTTTCCATCTTTTCTTGTACGGAGTGTTTTCGTCTTTTTCCGGACAGACGGACACAAGTGTTCCATGGTCCTGTCAGCATGGACAGGGTCAAGTGCTCCCGACTTCCATCTGTTGAAGAGCTTCTTTGTATTGGTCTCATAATGTGATTTGTGCCATCTGGAAAACCTAACATGAAGCCTTTTCCCCTTGTCTTATCATATCATCTCAAGACTTATTACAGATTCGATCGGCGTTTGCTATCGAGTTATGTTCAACAAGGTAGTCTAGCAAGCTATTTGGTTCGTTCCCCAATGGGTGCTCCTTCATTCGTAGCCGTATGCCTTACAAAGCTAATCTTCATATATATCAAATACACACTATCTTAATTTGAATATGTTTAGATAAAATCTTATATATGTTATGCGATATTACCATGCGTTTGAGGATATAAGGACATGCGAATTGACGTAATGTCTAGCGTCTTATGTTATGTTATGTTATTTTGTTTAACGGCACATCGACCCTTCGTGGGTCATTTAGTGCCGGATTCAGTAGGGGAGGGGGGACCCCGTGACTAGAGACTTGAGGGGGGAGAATCCCAAATCCCTGTCACGTCTAGCGTCTAAGATATCCGAATTCCGATTGCTACTGCTAGATTCAGTTTAGCACTAATGTTCTTGAAAACTGACCAGCTCTCACTGTACTCTGCCCCATTGCTAAGTATTCCTGACTATGGTTTGGTCATTGGTACGTGACGGTACATATTAGGTATAGAAAAGAAAAGCGGATACTGATCAATCCACTCTAATATTACGCACCTAGAATTAGTAACAAAATAGCTGCTATATCCATCTTTAGTAATTGAATGACAAACTCCATAATACCTGGGTATAATGGTGAAATATTAAAATATTTTTGTAGAACATTAGGAGACTGGTAAAATATTAGAAGCAACGTAGAGCAACAGGAAGCGGGGCAAAATCATTATTTATTACCCTTAAAGATAGCTCTAATTAATCAATAACCCTAACCCTATTCCCTAATCCTTAACGTAACGCTAAATTATTCGATTGATCACCCAAATCTCTGTATGAAAATCTTTTTAAAAATAATAGTCCAGGAGCAATAGGTCCAAACATTAAAATTAATTTAAACAAGCTGATGTTTGCAGGATAGTTGCAACATGACACCAGAAACACTATGCTAAAAATCCCTCTGGAATCCCAATGGAGCTTCCCGGGAAATCCAACATGGCGTTCAAGATGGCCGTCGTATTTAGACAAAATATTGAAATAGTCATAAAATTGCAACCTAGCCTGATATGAATATGGTTTCGGGGTCTATTTCTATGTTTTAGAGGTTGACAAATTCATTAAAACCCATCCAGAGGATACATAGATCAGTTGCAATTCTAGTTTTATCCCACGGGACAAACTCTAGATTATAACAAGCTTATGATCAATGATATTGAAATTTCGGAGGCTCCATTGGGATTCCAGTTGAGTTTTAGTATGGAGTTTCTGGTGTCATGTTGCAACTATCCTGTACAAATCAGCTTGTGTAAATTAATTTTAAAGTTGACCATAATATTTATGCTAAGTTCTTGGACTATAACATTTGTACTCTTTCCATAGGCAAACATGTATGTTTCCTAAGCTATGGATAATCAGTTCGGTCCCTGTTGGATACGATATCAATCGCCGAAGTTTGCAGACGTTTTTCAACTTTTGAAAGATGGATTCATGCCTTTCCCAAGGGTATTATTGCGAGGTGAACACAGACTGCCTCGGCCAGAGTTTGAATAATATAAATATAATGTAGATACAATATTGTATATGATCAGTATTTGGATAATGATATCCGACAGGATGATATTATTGACAATGCGGAAAGAAAAAATCGTTTGAAAAATTAACAATTTACTGACATGGTTTCGCTCGTTACAGCTTTATCAAAGTAATACGAAAATACAAAAAATGAGACATTTTTTGTATTTTGTATTACTTTCGTTATTTTTAGATCTACAATGCTCAGTTTTTAAAATTTATTTTGAAACTTGGACACTCTATGAATCATACTGCAGAGTGTTCAAGCTTCAAAATAATTTTTTTTTAAACTGAGCATTGTAGCTCTAAAAAATATCAACCTTTTAAAAATTGGTGCGTTGGGCAGTTATCATGCGCGACCACTCATCTGCACACATGCATAATCCTCTGAGTAACATGCATGATAATATAAAACATTTACACAAACATTCTCTGGGCTTTTTAAGTGTGTTCACATACGCGTGCAGAGCTGTAGAATCTACGTTCGTTTTATCCCTTCATTCTTTTGCACAAAAAATGAAATCATAATTACACAAAATTGATGAATTATGTCCGAGCACGCGTATCACGCAATCCGTTCCGTGGCAACTTTTTTTCTCCTGTTCGTTAAATTTAGTAGCACAACTTTTATCCAGAAATTTAAGCACACACCATTTTAGATTCGATTTTATTTCCCTTCGGGGCATGTCATATTTTCCAACCTTTGCCATCTTTGTCAGTCATAAATCCTTCTGAACATAAAGCACGCGCATGCGTGGGAAAATAGAGGAGCATTTTAAAAGCATTTTCCTTTGGCTTTGTGCAATCATTTGAGTTGCGTAGATTTATTTTACCTTGAACATTTACGACATATCAATACCATTATTCACTTGCACAGGCCCCATGGTTAAAATGATGTTAACTTAATGCAGTCTAACAATAACTGCCTGGACCCACACATGCGAAGAGACACAAAGACTTGATTTGTTTTCATAACTCCTTTTTCTCATTGTCTTGCAACAGACAAGAGTCGATAAATCAAAGCAGGGGAGAGAGAGAGGAACGAATAATCATCCGACATATACGACTACGACGTCTCCTTGATATCTACGGATGTGTACGTCCGATAAAAAAGGGATTTATGATACACCCCACAATATGCATGTAAAGTACCCATAGCTTGCGTGATATTCGATTTTGTTGAATAACTGAAATGGATTGTTTGGTTTACTAAGTAAAAATGAAAGACATCTTTTTTTTTCTCCCTTTTCGACATGGCAACTTCATAATTCCAGGACTTGTTATCTTTCGTGACAAAAAACTGCTCTAAGTACCCTTTGCAGTCGTTCAGAGAATCGAATTTCTTTTTTCAATAAGTGAATTCTGTAAAGACGGAGTAAATTGCAATCCGAAGGTGCAATATCTGGTGAGTACAGAGAAGGATTGAACATACCTCAGCCAAGTTGTTACAATTGATGCCTGGTCATCAAACAAACATTCGGTCTGGCGTTATCCTGGTGGATTATTATGCCCCATCGGTTAACTAATTCCGACCGCTTTTCACCGATTGCTGCTTTCAGTTGGTCTAATTAGTAGCAGCAATTGTTCAAATCAATCGTTGGTTTTCTAGAAGAGATTCATATTCGATGCCTCCCTTCCAATCCTACCACATACACAGCATCATCTTCTTTACATGAATACCGACTTTTGGTAGGGTTAGTAGTGGTTTATTTCGATCAACACACGATTTCTTGCGTTCCACGTTGTTATAAAGTATCCAGTATTCATCGCCCGTCAGAACGTGTTTCAAAAACATTTAAATATGGTCTAGTAGGTTTGTTTCGCTTAACTCATGTGGAAGTCACACATCAAAGCGACTAATATAACCAAACTGATACAAATGACTTTCAACGCTTGATTTAAATCTGTTGGGTATGTTGAATGTCTACCGCGTCGTATAACGAGTATTCTCAAGTAATGCTTTGACATAATCGCTATCAACATGAATTGGTCTACCCGACTGTGGAGCTTTTTCGATCGAGAAATATTCAATGTTGACACTTTCGATGTTTCACGGTACCTTTTTCTATGAACTGCACAAAATCGTTTTTTGCGTTTGAGTCGTATTTTTCCATGTCTTAGAATAAAACGACATAATAAGCCAAAGGTGTTGCTTATTGCTTTCCACCTTCAATTTTAAAATAAATAAATAGAAATACGACAACTTTGGCATTTTGTAATGCATGTTTATATGGTATCTGTCACAACCCAAACAAAGGCGATATTCTTTAATGAATTCATTCAAAAGTAAACGCTCCTGATGCCATCTAACGATAGACAGAGAACGAACATTTTTGGCCAACTCAGTATCTCACATGGTATTTAAATGTTCACATTTCGTACGCAAGGGTCATAGTGTACTGTTCTTTGGTTTTTCTTCATCCTTTTTTAAAATCATTTATACAGTCAGTTATTCATTGGTTCTTTGGTGAGAAATTATTATTCTCCGGTACTTCTTTATTGCGTTTAAAAGAACGGGCATTTCATTCTGAATATATATGCTGCACGTGAAGAACCCGAACAAAAACCTAAGCAATTTTCATAAAAAATATTTACATTACCCATAAAAGGCAGATATTCAATATTTATTATTACTTCTTCAGATGAAAGTGGTTTTCTTTTCCGAATTCACTCTCTTGATTGAAATACATTTTCGTGCAGAGAAAGCCATGTAAGTGCTTGCTGCATTATCCAGAAATCGCAAAGAAGATTATTTTCTTAGGACTAAAAACAGAAATATTTTCTTTCGGTTTTAAGTAGAAAGCCAGGCAAGGAAATATCTTAAGTCCAAAATGGTTCAAAACAAACTAAAAAGAAAGTCGTACTGCGTACCACTTGTGCCAGTCACTTAAGAGAAATTGAACATTTGTTATTGTTTTGCTGTTATTATTTCATCATCTGCTTAAGTACCGTCCATATACTCATGTAAAAGTTTACCTCACGAAAAAGTTGAATTTCTTTAATTTTGTCATATCTAAAACTTTCATAAAATTGCGTATAAAAGTCGATTTGATCTTTCAGAAATAGTCCAGTATTGCATATGAGGACACAGAAACTACTCTTGAGAGAATCTTTTTTTAATAACAAACCAACATCAGCATTAAGGTGCAGTATTATCCTAAGCTTAAAATCAAGCTAAGTTAAGCTTTCTGGTGAAAAACCATACAGTTAACTATCAGTGAAATCCACTTTAAAAAAGAGACCAACGGTATTGCTTTTGTAATATGTTCGACAGCATGGTTTGATCTCAGAGGTTCATCATAGTGCATGTCAATGTAAAACGTCAATGTAAGCTGCAATCCAATGAAAATAAGGCGCGTGATCAGGTCACGAGAATTTAGGTATAAGTGTGATTAGGTGTTTTTGATGATTAGTGCATATAAAAGAGGTTATTCGGTCACGTCAATCAGTGGATCGGTGGTGGGGCGTGGGGTCAATATTTGGCTATCCGGACAGTCGGCAGTCATAATCGATAAGATAATAATAGCCGAGTAGACAACATCTCATTAATTTATTTTTAGGTATACATAATAACGAAACAACCCTGATTTCAAAGACATATATGACGAAGACATCCTGCAAAAGCCCCAGTTAAAAGATTTCACCGCAAATACGAGCATATAGTGAAGCGTGTATAGCGCATACACGGAATTTAGGCGAAAAAGTGACAAAGTAGTTCAACAATAGCAAAAGAAACAATTTATCACCTAACTTACAACGAAGTAAGCGAAAATTGGTCAGTTTAGTGAATTCCCAGGAGATTGTCGTTTGTGAATCTGATAAGGACAGCAAAATTGTCATCTGATCATACCAGGGCTACTAGATGTTCTCTAGAAAGCCCTGGAAAATTATCATGTTCCGGAAATCACCCGCCAACACCTTGATGATAAATTGGGGGGGAAATAAGACCAAAATTGAGGAAAAGGATCTCAAATTGCACGAATTTGGAGTGCTAGGTGATCAAATGTTAAAACATGTGATAGGAGTGTACAGATATACCACTGGTGATATGGTAAGAGTACGAAAAAATGCAAAATACTTCGCTAAATGGTCTACTGGACATGTATACCCACTATGGAAGACTCACAAGGTAACGCCAGAACAGCTAAAAAGCGCACGCCAAAGCGACATTCCTATAAGGCTGGTAGTCGCTGCTAACAATATTATATCATCGCGTGCGACCATTTTCTTAGACAGCCTACTAAAACAAGTCTGTATTGACTATTGTAAAATGAGCATGAACGAATATTGCAAAGATTCAACGCAATATACTACAGATCTGGCTGTATGGAAACACGATCATTCAGAAAAGATTCATACTGAGAGGCAAAAACAAAATATTGAAATGTATTCTATCGCTGCGAGGTAGAAGCCTTATATCTAAGTATAAACCGAAATACTGTGCGCGCAGGTCTAGAAGATGCATTATCCCAATGTACCACCTACTCAGATGACGCTTGCACCACTATAGCCGACCTCACCATGCAGTTTCAGGTCATTACTGTTGTATAGCGGGTGAATGTCCTGGACTTGGATAGAAAGGAAACTCGAAGACTTGCTTGTAAAAGTATGAGACATTTGTATTACATAACATACACTTCGTCGGCCGGAGAATGAAGAGTGGGAGAGAGATAAGGAGAACCGTCAGTCTGTCCCCAACAGATTACGAATGAGAAGGTTATGTGAACGTCAAGATAATTACATGACCGCGTTACAGAAAAATCACTAAAATCCAATTTTAAACTTGTACAAGAAAAAGCATCAAAATCGGAAAGACGTACCGGCGGAATCAATGATACAAACAACTTGGATAACCTGATCTACATCTCATCCACATTCTCAACATCTATCCGAAACTACACCCCAATACCATGGTTACCTTCAAAAGGGCACACACATTACTAAATATATTAACCAGATACAAAGAAATCTCAATTGAAAGCCGACTTAACGATCATGTGGGCTCCAATCCCTGCAGTCACACTTATGCTCTATGTGGTTGTAGAAAGCCATATATGGGCTGCAAGATGGTGCAGCCGCGGACTACTATACAAGCAGAAAATGGTGAAATTATCCCACTATTATCCCAATAATACACGAACTTGTAGAGATTTTGGGATGTACGCTGCGATATGTTTAAAAAGTAATCATACATACACAGAGCAGACAAAGAATATCCACCGACAAACATTGAATAGGTTTGATTGGTCAAAAAACAACGACAGTCAAGCACTATTAAAACACTATGCGAATCACCATTCTGACAAAAAGACTTTACACTTATATGAACCCTATGTTTAGAACAGTGCAAACCAGTCGAACTAGATATACGCGAAAACAACTGAAAAGTATAAATATGATACGAATGGTACTCCCAGATCGGTCTATACAGTAAATCTATTTTAATTCCATTGGTCAGTTGACATTGCAGCGGACATTACGACCTCTTTAAGTGATTCAATTTGATTGGTTCAATTTGAAACTGTTTGACCAATCAAAAATAATTTAATAATGCTCACGCTTACAACACGTTTGCGAGATGTTCACGTTATAAGAGTTAAGATGTTGAAAATGGCCTAAACAGCCGTAACATGTACATCAGAAGACATACACAAATACAGAAGACGGAACTACGTTCATAAAAACGTTAATGTTAAAAAATTTTTTTTTTTTTAAATTTTGAAGTTTTAGAATTGTAATATTTATAACGTCTAGAACACTAAAATTGAAAATAATTTTCAATATTTTTCATGTTCATAGTTTATTGTAACTTTTTTATTTACAGTTATTTAGCAAACAAAAATACGGTGAGCTTATAAAAGCTTATAAATGCTTATAAAAGCGTATAAAAGGTATTTATTAAGATTCCTTTAACACTGTCACAATAGTGAGTTACAGCGTGAGGATTGAACTTGCATCACTAGCAATGGTCGAGTGAGACAAGCTCGTTGACCATTACTGTGAAGCGCCCACAAATCTACGAATGATGCACGACTTAAAATATCCTTCACTTCTTTTAGATCAACGTTCAGTATATGATATGCAACTGGATTTAAAATATAAATTATGAATTGAAAATATTTCGTTCAGAAAAATTCTATCTGTTTCGTTTGGGACTTCAGTCAAACTCCAAAATCATATTCGACGGAACTTGCTTTTAGGCATAGTTTATATTTTAAATACAAAATACTATTCATCGTAAACGCAGCTGCAAGCTAACGCCAATCGCACCTGCGACAAAACAATTTGTTTTACAAATATCAATATTTCAGATGGATTCTATATATTAAAACGGTCCGTTCTAAGAATACAAGACACGTCGAAAGAAAGCATTCAAAAACAATTCCAAAATGAATTGGAATCTTAACAATAGATGAAAGATTGTTTTGTTTCTCAACGATGCTGTCGTCCAAAATCTAATGAGGCCATTTGATCACTGCACAATCTTGCAGATGGGAAACAGAAACAAAACAAAAAGAAGCTTGCTTTAGCATTTTCTGAAAATGCTAGAGTTTGGAAAGAAAAATATCAATTGGAAACCGTCCATGCTTACTGTGTACATATTATATTGTAGAATGTTTTATAAGTAATACTTCTATTTTTTAAGAATCCGTTATTCTTACACGTTAATGTTATTTATATAAATATAATGGTTAGAAATGACGTACGCTGCTTTGCAATATCGTTTCATATGATTCTTTTTATGAATAAGTCATAACATGAATAATGTATTGTTTGTTTTTCACATCAACTATTTTATAAAAGCATAATATTTTAAATAAACAATCCGTTAGATTTCAAACTAATGTGTCTATACTTCTTATAGCCTTGCTCTGACTGTACCGCTCGCCTTATCTACTGACCACATACAATCGTTTTGGGGGTTGCTTTTTTCTTTTCTTTTTTTTTCAACACACAACAAACTGATTGAGTTCGGAAACTTGTTAAAAACAGATTTCATGTAAAAAAATGATCGTCCGGTGCGTCGCATTTACACTATGAGAGCAAGTGCTGTCATGCAACAAAATCACAGATCGACTTCTCTGACAAGAAAAATGTCTTTTTTATTCCAATGCGTCATTCAAATGATCCAGTTGCTCATCATAGCCTCACATTGTAACAATTTATCCAATTTTCAGTAATTCGTAATATAGAATCCCCTTTGAATCCCGCCAAATACAGAGAACTTTCTCCCAGCAGATTCCGTATAGTTTGCTATGTTGAAGGCTGTCCTCAGTCTAGCCACGAAGTCCTTCGTTTTGGAATCTCGTAATAAATGCATTTTTTATTACCATTGTCTATCTTGTCCAAAAAACCTTTTTCTGTGGGGAGCAAAAGCAGGACAAATGTAAACACGCTAACTGATATTCTTTTCCGTATTTTAATGTGGAAACGATTATTCTAGCTTCTGAATTGTCCTCAAGCTTATAAGAGACGTATTACAGTTGATTTACTTCTGAAGTTTCCCTAACATTGTGCAAAAGAAAGCGCTGTGAACTTTTTCATCCACCTAATAGTTCTCCGAAGGAAATTTAATTCATCATTGTCTGCAAAATGCACCTGTAACTGAATTCTGATTATATAAATGTATATATGCAATCTCTTTAAATGTCATTCAATCATATTTTCGGATTAGTTTGCTCATCTGTGTTACGTTCATCTGTGTTACGTTCATCAAACATTTAAGCTGACGTAATCATCAATCTTCTTCAATTGTATATTATAGGGATTTTGAAACTCCTCTGGTAGACGTGAGCGATACGAAGTGGCGCAGCAATTACCGGCACGGAAATTGGAATCGGAATTTCGGTCTAGGCTGCTTACGTTCAATTCGCACTAATGTCGTTGGGAAAGGCATGAATCCTCTTCTTCCCTCAGCTGTGGGAAAATACCCAGTAAGGCAGTCTATCTAGAAGATGATTACTCTGACAGAAACAAAACACATCTTGGTAGTCGCCATAGCTGGTCCCAAGCCCGGTTGAGAAATGTGGAGTCTTGGGCATCAGGCCAGAACTTCCAGCCCCGTAAAAAATCTACAATTGCAACAAAAACAATAGATAAATCTCCAATAAACAAATCCTAAATCGTCCAAAAATGGAGATAAACATTGTCCATTATGCCTTGTCGCATGGGAGGACGTTTGAATTTTTTCAATGGAAGACGCGAATATTATATTGGAATTAACGGGGATAAGATCCCCCAGATCACCGAATGATTCAAATACTTCTTACAGAATAAGTTTTTGTTTAATTGTATGCTTCTAAGAAAAGTGGCCGTTCAACTCGTTCTAAGAGTAGTTGTACACGTTTTCTTTATTGGTAACCTCTGGTCTTTGAATGCATAGCAATTTTTGAACTAAAGATAATAAGTAAACACATACCCAAAGTAATTTCATTTAGGTTTTCGTAGATTCTTTCCTCTCTTTTGGTTATTGTTTTACTCTTCTCTCCAGTACACCAGAAGGGAGCAATAATTATGGCTTCTATATATAAAGACGCCCTTTCTTCTTTTGTTTGAAATTATAACAAATTTAACTTCTTTGATTCAGTGAGAGAAATCCGAGCTCTCTCACAAAATAGATTATATAAAACAAACAAATGCTTCTTATTGATATCGATTTCAAATAAAGGAAGCCAATTAGACGTTTGACTTTTTTTATTTGGTCGGACAGCAAGAAATTTATTACAGCTTAAAAAAACAACAGGAAATAATTTGAGTTGTATTAAGTAAACAAGGCGCAGACACATTAGGAATTATTATATATGTTATGCCCAACGACTGATGAAAACACGCACGTATACAACACACCAGACACACAACACCAGACACACAACACTAGACATACATTTCGCTTTAAGCAGCCTGGTTTAGAACGGAAATGAATTTACAATTAGCGTTTGAGGATTCAGTTAGTGAACAATAATTAATAAAACGCAATGTTTCTCACAGAAAATTTCCTAAAATTCTGGAAGATCTTATTTAGACAATAAGTTATTAATTCTGTCTGAAAATATCTGCAGAAGGAGACTCTACAACAATGTCACACCCTTTTGGGGATGTTTAAATATATATCATTTTATTCTTTTATTTTTAAAATAAATTGTACATACTGCCAATTACTTAACTAGTAAATCCCAGTGAAGAATTCCAGGATATATTTAAATTTCTATGGGATGATTTTTTATTTTTACAAAACCTGTTTCAGCGGAAGAGTATATTTTATCAGAAAGATTGTTACCTTTAAGTGCATGAGTCCATTGTTACGGACAGAGAAACAGATACAATCACACTGTTCATTATAAAAGTAGATTTCGAAATACTACGCTTAGGTACATAAAAGTATTACACACACTCACAAACACACTCACACACTCACTCACAAACACACTCACACACACACTCACACACACACTCACAAACACACTCACACACACACAAAGATATATCGGCCCTGTCGGCTGGGTCCTAGAATACGCCGACTGCACCAATCAACAAAAAGATATGTAGAGTTCTTCAGAGTTATGCCGAAATTGAAATCTTTTATCAAGTAGAACTCGAGTTTTCAACCCATAAAGTTTATGGTATGAAGTGTCTCTTGAGCAGATTTGAATTATTCAGCTAAAACAAATTAGCCGCATAAATACATGAATTTAGAAAAATGATTACAGAAATAAAAGATAATGTTTTAAGAGACTTGAAATCTCGTTTATTTTGGTTTTTGTTTTTGTTTATCAAGAAGGGTTTTTAATACAAATATTGAAACAACCATCAACATCTGTGTTAAATTGGAACGATCAATCTTAATCTTCCATTTTCATTAAAGCAAGTGAATAGCAAATTGTTTTATTTTGTTTTTCATCTCTGAACTATTCGTTTGATTGCTTTTTCTGTGGCAAACAACGTTCGTCGTATATGCGACCTGTTGTTCTTTATTCGCATGAAGATAGTTGTGTGGGAAAGGTTTTTTTTAAGATGGTTCTCGGTGTTGACTAGACGCCACTTGTTTCTCGTGAACGTATTGGTATACGGTCGATACTGTAAAAAAGAAACTTCTGCTAAGTTGAACCGTAACTCCTGTTTTCTACCATGTGTCACTCACAACGACACCGACTCGACTCACTAGGTTGAGCTCTACCCACTACACTTGATCACCTGGTACCTACTAATCAAACCGTGCACACAACTGCCGCAATTTATACACACTGGCCCTCAGCCGAAGGGAAGTGGTAGGAGATAACAGTAGTAGTTCGAGTAGTCTTCATTCAAGTATCAAACAGAATTTCTTAATGTTCCTCTTTATTTTCACTTTTTCTCGCTTTTCTTTTCTCATTTTTATATTTTTCTCAAACTCCACGATAACGCTGACTTTAATTTCCTATGTAACAAGAACAAGAACAAGAATAATCCTCATCAAAAATAGGAGACTAAACCGATATGTAAAATCCACTAACGTGATTTGAACTCATGACTTAGTGATCGCTAGCCTGGTGTGCTACCACCTGTGCTAAACTGACAAGTCTTACGTACCTCCATAATGTATAGTAAAATTACGCAAGGAAGTAGAAGTAGGAGCAGAGTTTGACGCTGGAGCAGGCAGACTTGTCTTCTTCTCCTTCTTCCTCCCGCTCATCATCATCTGCACTTTTCATTCGCTTTTTCCCCCCTCTCTTTTTTTCTTTATAACTTCTTTCTTTTAGTTATTACCTTTTCTTCGTTTGCGTCTGATTCATTCTTCTTCAATCCCTTCTATTTCCTCTTTATCCTTTCCCTCATTATTTCTCTCCTTCATCATCTTCTTTTTTCTGGACCCTTCATCTTCTATATTTTCTTTCACCTTTTCTAATCCACTCTTTCTACGTTCAATACTTCTTTTCTGAAAACGTGTACTTAATTAACCTTCCATGGAATATATTATCCATCAAGATATATATATA
>VCCN01001294.1:3198145-3208895 GCA_006491835.1 Architeuthis dux
ACTATACGTGTATTAGTAGTAATAGTACAGTCAATGCTTCGTCTCATTCCACAACATGTCGTATTATCATAGCACACGGAGACGAGTTACTCTAGAAAGCACATATCCAACCTCGTAATGACAGCGAATTGAATATAAACAATCAAATTGTAGGAATTCAGAACAACGACTTTGCTTTTGATATCAGAGTTACTTTCGGAAACCCAGACACTGATATAAGGGATTTATTTACGTTAAATGTAAAAACTGTGTATTTATTTTAAATGCTAGAAATGTTTGTTTTTTAAATACAACTGTTCAGGAAATACACCTACATCTGTATTTTTGTATGGTATATTTACCATCACTTTTAATTTACAAATTACAGGTAAGACACCTATTTTGTACAAGATGCGTTCCGAGAAAATGGACAATCTGGGAGCTTTGTCCAATCTGGGATAGGAATAAGATCGTCCAAGGTAAGGGTGGACGGATTAGGGGCTTCACCTGTACATGAATGAGAACGATGGGCTCAACAGGTAAACCGATGCAAAGGTTATTCAACTCGTTAGAAATGTGTTGCATGGCTTTCATTATGATGATTTCGATATTGTCACCCGTTCTGCTCCGGTCAAATATGCATGATTTAGCGTTGAGTTCTTCATACAAAGCGGATTCAATCGTATAATCGAATCTTTGATCTTTCAAAACGAAATCAAATTAATCAGAAATCGATTAATTATTGTCAAGTTGAAAGTTAATTAGGAATGAAATCTTCGGATGTTTTGGATAATTACTGGAATAATGTGATAATGACAATTAGTTCATTGTTGAATGAATAATTCTCACTTCCCTTTGCATAAAAAAGGCGAATGACACTGTGTAACATTAATTTAACTTGTTCCTTTCTTCCTGGCTAATAAGTGTTATTTTCTGATTGATTCTGTCTAAAAAGTATAGAAACTGTCAACTATCCCTTCCGAACTTTGCTTTTGCGACCGTCCTGGTCATTTGAAGTGGTTATTTGAAAATCCATCTATTTTCAATTGGACCACGGGCACATTTTTAATCACATAAAGTAAGAAAAAGAATTACATATGAATATCACTATCTTGGCCACAAAAACAAAGTTTGAAGGGAATAATAGTAATTTGATATGCTTTTTACACATCAGCAATCAGAAAATAACACTCACGGCCTAGGAACAAACATCGCGTAGCACGGTGTAATCCCTCTGACTTCAGAGTTATGTAAATCAGCTTCTAATCATCAAGCTGTTAGGTATTTTCGAAGTGAGGCTGCGAAAGAAATTCGAAGTAATGTTTCATTCAAAAGGCGCTACACATTCCTTGTTCCTGTCTTCTTTTGAATAAGCATTTGTAGGGCCGGCAAGTGTTGACTGTGTGTACCTACGCAGGGCGACAATCATTAGACGATCATGGCCACTGAATACGGAAACTAAGCCTGGAAAAAGCAAATACAAGGCCCAAAGAACAACCACCACTACTGCTATCACCATCATCATCATCAGCAGCAGCAGTGGTAGTAGTAACAGCAGGTTCACCTTCACGAACTTTCTCTTTCCATTTTATATATACAAGGTCTGTCCGTAAAGTATCCAGCCATTTAATATCAACGAAAAATAGCCCACCTAGGACAATTCCGCCTTATTCCCCTCCAAAATACTCCTCTTGGGACCAAACACTTTTCAAAACACTCTGCAAAGTCCTCTTTCGGGCTCGCCTTCAACTGCCTCGTCATGTTCAACATAATCTCATCCACGGTCTAAAGTCCCTCCCTTTCAACGACGACTTTAGCTTTGAAAAAAGCCAGAAGTCACAGGGAGCCAAATGTGGGCTGTAGGAAAAGGGGTGGCTGATAGACATTGGTGATGTGATGCATTGCCAAAAAACTCGGACGTAAAGAATGGTCATCGTAAATGTGACGTCCACAAAGTACACAAACTCATTCAATGACATTTCACTGCCAACTGAGTAACCACGCTGAAGAGTGTATGTTTATGCCGCGCAACCGGTTCTCTAGATATTCAAAATGATTGCTTCTTTTCCGGACAGACCACATACATAATACTTTGAAGGCATTAACAAATAGAATACTATTTATTTCACTCATTAGAGATTCTTAGTTAGAAAATGAATTTTTTATTGTCTGTTATTTACTTCAGCAACGGACAAATAATCTTCTGTGTTTCTTCAATAAATTGTTCTTATCAGTATTAGCTATGACGAACTTTCAACCTTATCTGTTCTTTATTTACCATTAATAAGTCACTACATCTATTATTGATATTTTTATTTACAAGCATGGAAGTGTGCTTGGCAGAATTATTTATAGAAGAAAAAACAGATAAGACATAAGATCACGTAAGAGAAATACAGATTAAGGTTTTAAAGGGAAAACAACAGAAAGACAGAAGAGAGTTGATGAGTGAATACAGAAAGAAAGAAGGAAAGAAAGTAAGAAGTGCCAAACAAGAAAGGATGAAAGGAAGGAAGGAAGGACGAAGGAATGGAGAAAGAAGAGGAGAATAAGAAAAATAAAGAGGGAACAGGCAAACAAAAAGGAAAGATAGTTGATAAGTGATGAAGAAAGCAGTGGAAAGAAGGAAGAGTGGAGTATCGAATCACGGAGAAAGAAAGAAAGAAAGAAAGAAAGAAAGAAAGAAAGAAGTAATAACGAAAGAGGAAAGAAAGAAAGAATAAAAGAAAGAAAGAAAGAAAGAAAGTAAGAATAAAAGAAAGAAAGAAAGAATAAAAGAAAGAAAGAAAGAAAAAGTCGGAGCAATAAAGATGGAAAAGAAGAAAGGAAAGGAAAGAGAAAAAGTAGGACAAACCAAAAAGGCAAAAGAAACAAAAAGAGAGATGTTAAAAAAGAAAGAAAGAAAGAAAGAAAGAAAGAAAACGTCGGAGCAATAAAGATGGAAAAGAATAAAAGAAAAGACAGAGAAAAAGTAGGAAAAACAAAAAAGACAAAAGAAACAAAAAGAGAGAAAGAACGAAAGAAAGAAAGAAAGAAAGAAAGAAAGAAAGAACGAAAGAAAGTACTTTAAGCTGTTCAATTGACATCAGACAAATTTCAGTTGAAAACTTCAAACAAGCGGAGACATTTAAATCAAATCTTTGATGCGAAGAGTCTACGGCTGATCAATCGGAAAATACTTTCCCGTGATGAGCCGGTACAAAGGCAACCTCCACTCAATGAGAGCTCTGAAAATTGAAATCCGCCTCTCTGCAAGCTATCAGCTCGGGATCTATTTGGATTACGTCATTTCCGTTCAACGACGCATTCGAGTTCAAAGAAATCTTAAAGACATTGGCCAGCGACATTGATTAATACCATTCGGTTACATGCAGTCGTGGAAAAGGAAGGGTACGCGGTGGTACAGCATATACCAACTTCTTAATTTCCAGGATTTTGTATGTCTGAAAATGGCACGGAAATTGACCATTTTTTTAAAATTACCTACGTGACCTTACAGTGCCCCGGGACACCCACTAGCACGGGTCTACCGTTTATCCCTGATAGAGCCCTCTGTGATCCCCGTGCATAAATCATAGTTCCCAAACCCATTTCCATCATTGGTTACAATGTAACAGATTCTAAGCAAGTTATTGGTATCTTATTAGAAATCGTCAACCGAAACTGTCAACCGAAACTGTCAACATAGGTTTCTTCAGTTTTTAAGTTGGTCTGGCTGGCTGGCTATCTATGTATGTATCGCGCCTACAGGACGTACCACTAGAACTACAGGGATGAACATTTAAACATCTACTCCTTATTATGTCTAGAAAAAACGTTTTGCTTTTTTTTTTAAAGCCCCCCTCCCCCCCATAGTATTTTAGTATGGGGTTCAATTTGCAATGTAAGTCTATGCTAAATTGATCCCTAGTTCACGCTTGTCTTTTTGAAAATTCAGACTTTTTAGTGATCACTACCCAACAAAAGGTGAGAGAAATAACTTATTTATTGATAAACACTTTTTGCCAATATTTTAATTGATCACCCCCAACACGGCACCCCGTCAGAAGACGTTGGTCACGTGATGGTTTCCATTGAGCGACTAACCGGACCGGTAAAATATTTATCAATTAGTTTATTTCTCATTTTACAATTATGTGTTCCTCTATTTTCCCGTCAATATCACATCACTAAAAGCAAGATTACCCAACGAAAGCGCCTCAGCGTGAAGTACTGGTTAACAAGCTAGTCTAACAGAACATCATTATTGAAGGGAGTTCGATACTAACTAAGTGCTCCATAAGATTGTGACCTTATGCTGTACTAATCTTAGCAAATACAGTAGTATTTACTAAGCTTGGCTTGCTCTATCACAAATGTGGATCGAACTCACCACAGTTATAATGGTGTACGAGTCTGGCTTGCCGACTATTTCTCCATCTGAGCGTCTCGATATTGACAGAAGAGAGCAACACAGGAACATAGTGTGGTTCAAACTCACTACAGGAGTAATAGTTTGAGTGACTAGCTTGCTAACTATTCCTCTACGGCAAACCGCACTGATATTTCTGACATGTGAGGGCACCCAGACAAACCAAATAAGAACAAAAATCAAACTCACTATATTAGTAATAGTCTGCGATAGTAGCTTATCGACCATTGCCCCATAGCGAGATGACTCCAAAACGATGTCTATATGTTTTCAAGTCTGTTAGTTCATAAACATTTTTTTATTTCTTGAACGTTCAGTTGGCAAATTTTGATATTTCCCCCAAACAGATTACGCATATGTGCATATACGAGAATGGTTCAATAAGTCAGTAGCCTGACACGTAGGTATTAGCTGAATCTTGATCTGAAATTTCCACTGTATAACGTTCGATTTATGTGATTAATAGGGGGACGTTGTGTAAAAACATCCTTTTCTCATCATTAGGCTACGGGCTTATTGATGTACTTACGTACATAAAGCTGTAAATTCTTTTATTAGTGTAGACTACCAATGTGCCATAGGATTCGAATATATTGCATTAATATTACTATTTGCTGTCAGTTTCTTAAACAGTCTGTTTCTAGTTTGTTTTGGAGACAAAGTAATCGAATATATTATTCTGTCTCCTGATAACCTTTGCTGTCGTTGAACCGAGGTGAAATTACTTACTGGAAAGAATCATTCATAACAATAATGCAATACTTATGAGATATGATTGCGTCCAATAACAGATGAAATTAAAATCGGCCTTCTCGCGTGACCTTATGTCTGGGTAACGCAAATAGATATCCAGTGCCATTACAATAACGTTGAAGCCTTCAATTAGTTGCATTCAGGAGTTTAAATTAAAACCGTTTCTCTTCCAATCTTGACAGCAGTTGATGAATTGGGTACTGGAAACAATACTCAACGGCGTGAATCAATGAAGACGACAGTAATCTACTATTTCATAAATAATTATAACATGAAACGTGGCTATAAATACTGGAGGCCCTTTAAGTAATTACCAAAAGTTGTTTAATTTAAGTGATGAATATTACTTTCATATCGGAGCACTATTTACTCGAGGATCAATGGAAAGATGCCTGTAAATGAGAGGGGATAAGGAAGTGTGGATGAATGGAGATTTGGGAACTTAAAGATCCCATATCTCTGGTTACTACTCAGAGAGAAACCCTGCGATGGGATCAGGTCTCGTGATCGTAAAGGTGAATAAAATGTAAGTACCTTTTAAATTCTTGGAGAAAACAGTTTCTTTCATATGTATAATCGCTTAGAAACAAGAGATGATATAAGCATATGCATTTTTAAATGTTAATTTTATTTCTTCATTATTACACGGATCCATTGGGAAATATTGTTTTTATTCGGCTTCATTAATCTGCTGTATTGTTTGCTATTAAGATTGCACTAAATGGACATAGCAAACAATAACAGAATTCTAGAAATGTGTACAAGATTGCAAAAATGATTTCAATATATTTCGAATGAAAATGGCTAAGAATCAACATTTATTATTAAATATATATTTGAACTATTTCGTGAAAATCAATGACCAAGCGTGCCATTCTTCACGTCTCGAACCGGGTGTTTTGTTGTTGTTTCTTTCAAAACATCGCATCACTCAGGTCTGTCAGCCCCTCCTCTAGATTCCAGAGTCTGCTCCTTGTGACCTCTGGCTTTTCGTGAATCTAAACTCGCAGTTTATTTCAGACAGTGGACCAGATTAAAGAGAATGCCACGAGGTAGCTAATGGCGTGAGAACTTTGTAGACTGTTTCGAAAGGGATAAGTCCGTGTGGTGACAAGGTTGTACTTTGTAGGGGACTAAGGTTCCATTGGGCCAGGTATGCTTATTTTACTCATTTCTTTTAAATGGCTGGATACCTTTCGAATAGATTTCGTATTCTCTGATTCGGATGTCTCGTTTCTATGTTAGTATTTTTCATTTGGTGATAGAATCAATACATCAATTTTAAAATGCAAATATCAGTAATTTTCATTATGCTCAGTTCATCTAGCTGTATCTGCGTATTCAATTATTCTATTTTAGCTGTTGTTTTTCTTCACTTTATAACTTTACTCGTGTTCTTTCCCCCCCTATGATATGTTTGAAACATCGCCTTCATAATTCAATAAAGTTCATTATCCCCCCATTCACTTTTCCGTGTCGCAAAATTCACACATTCTAAATTCTTTTCTTCTCCATTTTTGGAATGGCTTCATTTTTATCAACGTATCCTTCATTATAAATTCTTCTCAAATCCCGCTGCGCCTGTTTGAAGAACATATAATTTATTCCAAACAGAGATAATAATGCACTGGTTATCTTATATGAAGGGCATATAGTTAGGCTACTGCACGCTTTTATTAAACTCGTTCGTATCCCGTTGCTTTCCAAAAATACATCCTATTAGAGATGCAGGCATTAAATTCCACGAATAACAGAAAAGACAGGTCTGGTTAGTACCTCAATAGAAACCGTCACGTGACCAACGTCTTTCAGCAGCATGCCGTGTTGGGGGTGATCAATTAAAGCATTCGGGGGAAAAGGGGTGATCAATGAATACGTTACTTCTCTCGCATTTTGTTGGGCAGTGATCACTAAAAAGTGAATGCTGCTGGACACAAGTGATCAATTTAGCATAAACATACATTGCAAATTGAACCCCCAAATTAAAACCTATTATGGGGAGGAGGGTTCAAAAAACGAAAAGAAATCGTTTTTCCTAGACGCAAAATGTTCAAGTATTCAGCTCTCTAGCTTTATTGGTGCGGCCTGTACGTGTAATACATACATACATACATACATACATACATACATACATACATACATATATACATAGCCAGCCAGTCAGATCAACCTAAAACCCGAATAAACATATGTTGATAGTTTTGGTGACAGTTTTGATTGACGGTTTCTAATTATTTATATCTATATTGTCATTCGCTTCAGACTTCAAAATAATTAAATCAAGGGATACGTGTGGGCTTATCTATAATTGGTTTTTCATCTTTAGTACCACAGAAAAAAATACGGAAAAATCGATTCGAAAATCATCCCCTTTCAGAGGATAGAAGAGAAAAAAGATTATGACCTTTCCTAGCAACTTTCACGGACTTTTGGCAAAAAGCGACATGTGTTGATTAAAACGTCTGTAACTTGAAATCTATTAATTGTATCATAATAATCCTTGTGTTATTAATAGAACAAAGTTTGTAGAAAATTATCAACTAAAAATTATTTCTATAAACAATATAAAACCGGTGATAACCGGGTTTGAAAACTTGTTTACAATCGTGAACCGTTGAACTAGTACGAATGCTGTGTGAAATTTGAGCCCAATTTACACACACATTTTAAAATTCTACTAAAAATATACTAATGGGTCGATTTCTATAAAAGAACATTAGGGATATATTTATTTTTGAATGGATCTTCTTATGGGATGGGTATTTTGTAAGAAAATCCTATGGAGATATGGTTTTGTTTTCTTCAAATCAACAACCCTCCCACCCCCGTTTTAATTTTAAGAAATCGCAATTAAATCTTTTAGGGTTGATATATATTTTTGCATTTCTATGAAGATAATTCCCACGAGAAACTAAATCCGTTGAAATTCTATTCGATCCTGCTACCTGTTAATGTTAAATTGGCTCTGAATCGGAAAATAAGAAATGAAAGAAAAAATATATATTTTCTGTTTAGAAGGATTTGGGGTTTTTTTTATTATTAAAATACAGTGTACACTCTTTCTTTTTTTTTTTTAAATATCTGCTAGAAATCTTTTTGTCATTAAATTATTAATGCTTATTGAACCTTCTTGGATTTTTATGAAACATTATTATCAGAAAGAATGGTGTTCTACTCATAAATATAAAGTTTATCAAATGTCGATGTGCCTGGCTTTTTAAAGAGAATTTTGATTATTTTTTATTTAATTACATACAATACATTTC
Organism: Architeuthis dux; assembly: GCA_006491835.1. NCBI lineage: Eukaryota > Metazoa > Mollusca > Cephalopoda > Oegopsida > Architeuthidae > Architeuthis > Architeuthis dux. The sequence goes on from VCCN01001294.1 coordinate 3,206,555, forward strand.
GCCAGGTACGGTAGTGCGTAATTCGGAAATGTGATTTTCCTCCCCTGGCATTTATAAGTAGATGTTGTCAGAATTTTGATGGGCTGTTGACATTTCCTGTCATCCATTAACAATTTCAAATTAAAAACAAATACACCGCAGACAATGGATGTGGTGGGGTGAGGGGTAGAAACTCTGTATGTACTCAAGCTTCCAGAGCGTAGTTTTTGACCGATTCTCACCAAATTAAGACAGAACGGATATTTTTAATATACCTTGAAGTACTTTTTTTATTTTACGAAAAAAACTTCTTCTCGGGTTTTACGAGGGGAGTTCTATTTACGATGTAACTATAATGTAAAACTCGGCCCTGTTTTTCGCCATAGTTTCAAACTGACACCACTATAATTCCAATGGAAACATGGACACGTGTTTTTTTTAGTTCATTTACCTCTGTAAACGAAGTTGAAAAGAGGTATATGTATTTATTTGCGTCTTTCGTCTGTTCGTTTGTTTGTTCGTTTGTTTGTTCCTTTGTTCGTCTTGTAACGAAATACACCCAGATCGTAAAGGGGACAGATTTGAAAATAGGAGGGAGCTGCGTTAAACTGCGTATGTGACAAAACTGGACAGATCGTATTCCCAGTAGCCGTTAAAAGGGGCGCAGATTTGAAAATAGGTGTTGAGATCTGAAGCGGTTAGCAACAGATCGCACAAAGATGCAGCCCTGACCGTTAGGAGCACGGGAAAGCCGGTCAGCAGCAGTAGAGCAGTTTGAGATTTGAATCCAGCAGCGACAGGTCGGGGTAGGAAGAACCCACGATTTTCTTAGTAGTAACTCAAAAAAGTGACCAACTCATTTAGAAAACTAAATGCAACAGAATTCCGTATCTCGACGCTACCCGCGAACCGGCCCAGAAAAGAATCTATATCGATGGAAATAAAACAACGGATTTCCAATTGAAGATCCTTGAATGTTGCCGTCTTTTCTCCCCACTCACGCGGGAGGGCCTTTTCTCCGAAATTAATTTCCCTCCACAGAAAGTTCAGCTCCCGTCAACAGACCTGGACCGAGAGTCGTCATCATCATCATCATCATCTCTTTCTCGCCCTGGGTGAGGAAGTACGATCGGCGTTATACTACAGTCTGTCCACACGATATCTCCGAAAGTACTAAATGGATGTCTATGTTGTGCAAGGGTGGGTAATGGGATAAAAAAGAGCTGGTGAAATTTTGGGGCGGATCCAGGAATTTCTTTCCATACATTTCTGTATACGCTCATGACTGTCCACAGGATTTCTCCACTTTCAATCAGATCTTGGGTAGGTGTGGACAATAGGCAACACAAGAACTGATTAAATTTAATAAAGTTCGTATGTCCAAACCATATAATATCGCCAAACCTTCTGGACTTTCCGCACGGTATCTCCGAAAGTTATCAATGAATTTCAATCATATCTTGTGTAAGGATGGACAATAGGCTAAGGGAGAACTGATTCCATTTTAGAGCGGATACATGCATAATTACATCCACTACATCGTGTCCAAATCCCATAATATCCCCAAAACGCCATGTCTGTCAACACGATATCTCCCAACAGTTATCAATGAATTTCAATGAGATTTTACGGAAGGGTGGACAATAAGCTACGAAAGAACTGATTAATTTTTGGGGCGATCCATGCAGATATATACTACCTCTAAAAATGGCGTTGGCAGAGGTATGTGCTATCTGTGTGCTTTCTAGTTTTTAATTCTGTTTCCATTGTGGAACGCAGCATTCGCATGTAGAACGTTTGAATCTTGTTTGAATTAAATTTCAATTTATTGTTATGGAAGATGTGACCGTTTTCAAGTACAGAAACATGATAACGTTAATGAATGGAATTGGAAAAGGGACATTAATAAGACGAATAGGAGAAATAAAAAAAGGATGAAATGAATGAATACATTTTTACGAGAAAAACAGAAGAATTACAATTGATATTATTACAAAACGAATACAATAATACGAAGCAAATACCAATTTTAATAATACAATGTTTATGTATTGTTTACAAATATTTTTTTTACAAAATAGATGATATTAATCAAGTGGCAAGCACGTGGTAACATAAACACAAGTTTGAATCCCTTTCCGTTTTATTCATTTATTCTTCTCGTTCGTCCTTATAGCGAGGGGCAATTTTATGTGTGTGTGTGTGTGTGTGTGTGTGTGTGTGTGTGTGTGTGCCCCCCAGGGCGTAATTTTTGACCGCTCCTCACCAAAAGTTCAGACAGGACGCGTATTTTAATATATCCCGAAGTACTTCTTTTTTTTAAATCCACCCCGCCCCCAAAAAAGGGTTTTAGAGGGGGTAC
>VCCN01001294.1:3233207-3258215 GCA_006491835.1 Architeuthis dux
CACAATGTTTCTTTAGGAAGTTGCAAATGGTATGTACCGAGTTAATTTCGATAAACCTCCAGTTAGAACCATGTTACATATGAACCTTATTTAATTTACCGATTCTACCCAAGCATCAAAGTGTTTTTCAACTAGATATCTTGAAGATTTGAGGTGGTGGAAGTGTAAACATTTGATGAAATCGTCTCCAGTCATTTTCTTTTCGGCACACTTCGTAATTCAATAAGCAAAAGATTACCTAAACGGAATCTATTAAAAATAATTTTTCTCCAGAAAACAATACAGACTACGCTTAATTTAATAACAAATAAATCAATTGCAAAATATACTACACACGTTAGGTAAACATTTTTGAGGCCTAGAATAGTCTTTACACTTCTAAAATTCATTATGTTCAAACATCGGTAATTCCCTTGTCGGGGTTTGCAGTACCTTTTCTCTGTGTTGCTGCGATACAATGCATCAATCAAACTAGAACTAATGACTGAATTCCAATCAGCGGCTTAGCAACGTTAGATCTTGCTCTCATCTTTAGAACATAATACTGTGCCCCTCATGAACAGGCTGTTTTATAATATTCAAATCGCATCTTAGACTGAAATGCTCATTATATGCATATTCTACAGAATGACCTACAACTGTCATTGTGAGAGAAGAGAAAATTAGCTGACTTTCATCCTACTCTCATGTAGCGAGTGTGAGTTTAATAACCATTTATTTTAGGCTGGCCGACCAATTTTGCCGTCTTCCACATTCGATGCCTTTTCGCGTCCAGTTATACATACATACATGTTCAATAGCGATATAGATATATTTGATAGAAAGATATACCAAAGACTAGAATCATTTTTAACAGCACGAAGATGCAAAGAGAGAGTTATCATTGAGATAATGCAACCGTTTAATAATGAAAAACAAGAACAAAATTCAAAGAATGAAAAGCAAGTCGAGTGCATATTTTTAGATATGCATTTTCCAAAGACATCTTTGTTAAACCATGGTGCAGTGAAAGGGATTCAGGTGAAGCGAATCACATTCAGTTTAACAGATGCGCTGAAGACATTCACTGGCAAAATAAACTTAACGAGCCACATTCGACTCGTCAGCCGAAATCGGAGAAGGGTGAGGATCTTTACGTGTGGGTCAATCCCAGACCAAACCTAGATCTGCAAAAGTTTGAGACCCCAAAGTGTGTGAAAAGGACTGCGGAGAGAGAACTGGTTTCATTTTTGGATACGAAAAAACAAAGTCCGTGCTTATAATAATAAGCATATTGTTTTATTTTTCCAAGTGCATTGGGAATTCTGCACTTAAAGACGTGAGACACATTGCAATTAATTATAATCTTTCGAATAAAAGACAGATAGAATATAGAATCGTTTGGAGGAATTACTAAAGAAAACGCCTGCAGTAGTGGTCAATTATCCGTGTTAATTTCTTTCTCCCCAAGTCCCCATTCTTTGGTATCCCCCTCCTCTTCTAGGGAGACAGGGGTCAAGCAACCAAGCCCACAGCTCATTCTCTCAGGACGGCCCTAAGTCGGCGTAAGGTCGTACCTTATGCCTAAAAATGACTCCCCTCATTGCCTGCTCGACTCCTCTTATAGGGAATTCGTATCACTTAAATACGTATATACACACACTGCTTAGTGGGTAGTGGGTGTGTTAACACACACGTACTAAAACACGCCACCTTGTCACACACACACGTGTGCCCACACCCACGAGTAACTCAATACAGCGACAAAGGTGGTCTTACTTGCTTTTAATGTCTTCATTAATTATAGATAAGCTGGCTAAATTAATCAGAACTCTGCGTCATTACTTTCCAAATGGATAAATGTCCTCAGAATATCTCGAAATCTGACGGACATAAAATTGATTTCTCTCTATCTCTTTCGGGAGATCAACTACCATTTAACGCCCCGAGGCTTCCCCACTCCCAAACTCACCACTCACACACATAAACACGCATATACATATATACGCATATACATAGTGTAACATAAACATGCACACAAGCACGCTTGAAGCGCATACTCGCAAAGCCTTCTTTGTTAGTGGGATAAAGTGCCAGTCAGACATCGTCAATACTGTTACATCATCCCATGTTGTTACACAAGGAAGTGTAACATAATACGGGCAGGAATGGTTAGGGTTAGTAGTAGGGTTAGATGAAGATGTTAGATGAAGTAAACCAATCAAACGCCCTTCCACAGGGTTTTTTAAATCTCGCGTTTCTGATTGGCTGAACCGTTAGACAAAGAGTTTGATTCTTTTTGGCGGAAAAGTACGTTGGACGCTAGAGTCGGCAGAGAATCCTGGCCAAAGGCAGACGCGGCCCCTGGCTGTCCCGCCGGACATGGGGAGGCAAACAGAGAGCGGGATAGTTAGCTAGACGTTAAAGTGGGAGAAGGGTGGCAGCTAGCCAACGATCCATTACATTACAGCAGTTGGCGCTTTGTTGAAATGTTGGAATTCGGACCATGGTTGCATCCGAGAAGCGATTCGAGAAATAAATAAATCAATTTTAACAGATAGCAGACGGACCCTGTTGTTTTATTTTTCACTTAAGACGGAGAAGCTCTGCATAATTTGCGTTTTCCCCCTCAGGTATCCATCCGTAAGATATGATATGTTTCCCTATTTTATATGTATCTCTCATCTCTCCCTCGTGTTCGGTGGGGCATTTTGGGGCCATGAACCTGCCTGGTCGCCGACTTCGATCGTCTTTCCTGAAACCGATCGGCTAAAGACTGCTGCAATACGTACATGTACGAAGTCTACGTCATCATTCATCGATAGTGATACAGAAGGGCGATTAAGCAATGGAGGTAATCATTTTTTATAATCACGCATCAATGGTGCATGATAACACACTATCGTCTTGTAAATAGGAAAATCGTAGTCAATCACTATTAAATTGGCTCAACAAAGAGAACACGGATGTGTGTTTCCCTCACGCCAAGTTGAATATTCTTTCGTCAACAATCTTTAAGATTCGACCAACGTTAACAGACTCGAACCAATTAAGTTAAAAAAATTAGTTGGTATTTATTAATGTTTTACTATTAATCATAACATTGTAAACTTAAGTGTCTTAATGTTAATATTTGATGATAGGATTGTTCAAGTATCAGAATCTATTATAAAATAAATGGTTTAAAAAGGGGTTTAATATTAGGTGATGCGTAACTGAATGATTGAAATGTTAACCTACTACGCTTTAAGCCTATAGTAGTAATCGTTCAAGTGAATGCAACGTACAGGTATGAGCTGTGTCGTTGTTGAGAGAAGACGAGAACATAGATGCATGAAAGAAAACAATGAGATGATAGAATCAAGAATGAATTAATGAGAAAAAGAATGGAAAATAAATGGAAATAATAATTAGTCACTCAATAAAAACCGTATCGTCTTTTGGCAGCATGCCGTGTTAGGGGTGATCAATTACAAATTTGAAAAGGGGGTGACCGATGAATAAGTTACTTCTCTTGGGCGGTGAACACTGAAAGAAATCTTAATTTTCAAAAGACAAACATGAATGCAATGGCACAATGTGGGGATTTAGCATAAACGTTGATTGCAAATTGAACCTCCTATCAAAATCCCATTTAGGGTGGATTTTCAAAAAACAAAAAGAAATTTGTTGTAGACATGAGTAAATGTTTAACTTTTCATCCCTCTAGCTCCACTGGTGTGGTCTGTACGCGTGATACATACATAGCCATACAGATAGACCAACTTGAAAACTGAATGAACCTATTCTGACAGTTTTAATAACAGTGCTGGTCGACGGTTTCTAATAACTGATTATTGTAGAAAAGAAAGAGAGAAAGAAAGAAAAGAGGATAAAAGGTAAGAAAAAAGAATGGATGAAAGAATAAATGAAAAATATAATTGATATATTTTTGAATGAGAAAATAAAAGAATGAATGAAATAATGAATTAATGGAGGATTGAATCAATGAATTAATGAAAAAGAATGACTCATTCAGTGAATACACGAGAAGAAGAAGAAAGAAAATGGAAAGAATGAATTAAAGAAAAAAGAAAGATTATTGGTGGATGAATGGAAAAAGAATGTATAAATGGATGAAAGAATAAATGACAAAACAGAATGAAGGAATAGCTAAATAGATGCAAAGGAATAGCTAAATAAATGCAAAGGAATAGCTCAATAAATGCAAAGGAATAGCTAAATAAATGCAAAGGCATAGCTCAATAAATGCAAGGGAATAGCTAAATAAATGCAAAGGAATAGCTAAGTAAATTGCAAAGGAATACAAAAATAGATGCAAAGGAATAGCACAATGATTGCAAAGGAATAGCTAAATAAATGCAAAGGAATAGCTAAATAAATGCAAAGGAATAGAAAAATAAATTGCAAAGGAATAGCTAAGTAAATTGCAAAGGAATAGAAAAATAAATGCAAAGGAATAGCTAAATAAATGCAAAGGAATAGAAAAATAAATGCAAAGGAATAGCTAAATAAATGCAAAGGAATAGAAAAATAAATTGCAAAGGAATAGAAAAATAAATGCAAAGGAATAGCTAAATAACTGCAAAGAAGGAAATAAAAGCATCAGTAGTGCCCCAATCTATTTGCCTTCCAATTTTAAATTAACAAAATATGCTATACAATTTATGTATTCTTCCAAAACAGCTTGATTTCAACCCTAGGTACTTTCTCTTAAGAAAACGGTTTTAAACATAAACTATAGCTGATCTTAAAAAAAGCTATAATGTGTGTGCAATCCGCAAAAACATTTCTTATGTCAGCAGTATATTTTTCTAACTTGTTTCTTTTCCGTTGTGCCGAAGAAATATTATGTTATAGATATTTATCAAAACAAACTTGATTCTGTTTACGCCTCTAGAATAAATAAATAGAAATTTCTTTTTTTTTGCAGGCTTTCCCGCCCCCACTGGCATAATTTGTATTCCTTCTGATCATTGTTATCAGAGGAAAACGTTTTTTTTTTGTCTCAGATAGTCGGACTCACTCGAGTGTTAAAATAATTGATAGATTTTTTAGACAATACTTATGTCAAGAAGAAAGTACTACATAGATCATATCATGTAGCAAATGAATGCAAATTGGGCAAAATCTTGTTTAAAAGATTCCGAGATTCAAACAGAAAAGGTGTCGCACGAGGGTTTTTCAGGAATCCAATAACGTTGGTAAAATCATAGTTTATCCACAAGGCAAATATAGCCTAGTTTAAATAAGAGTTATTATATTATTCCAGATACTTTATATTTTATTTAGTAACCATTATTAGAAAGCGTCAGGCAAAACTGCCACCCAAACTGTCAACATAGGTTTCTTCAGTTTTTAAGTAGTTCTGGCTGGCTGGCTGGCTGGCTGGCTGGCTGGCTCTTATATATGTGTCGCGCGTACAGGCCAAACCAATGGAGCTAGAGGGCTGAAGATTTAAACATTTACGCATTATGCACAGAAAAAAAAATTATATTTTGCTTTTTATTGCAACTTACTCGCGGTGAGGGAAGTCATAAGAATCGTACACGTGGTGCTAAGTTCTTGCAATTTAACATGATGTTAGATATGACCATAACATTTTCAAAAATCACCACGTATGGTGTGTGGTGGCCTGTGCGCATAATCTAATATGGCCACCACCGAAAAGCGTCAATCTCATGTCTCAACTGCTGGTAGCCCAGGATTATTGTGTAATACCGCTAATTATATGTATTTCGTTATGAGAAATCTATTTCTGGTGTTATTGTTGCCTTTCAAGTTCATGCCAAGGTCATAAATCACTTTTAAGGTCTTTTAATTAAAATCACCATAGCTGGGGATTTGAATGTCATTTGATCTCTGTACAAACACATATACTCTGATAAACAAATAGTTAAAGATATTTTAGGCCGGACTATCGATACATATTACATATGATAGGCTGAATCAGGCCGATATCATTGTTATATTGATTAATGTTGGTAGCAGGAGGTGGTGTGGAAGAGAGAGAGACAGAGACAGAGACAGAGAGACAGAGGTCGCACGCACATCTCACATAGTGAATCAACGGGAGACGCATGCAGAGACGTAGGAAGAGTTGGGTGTCGAGCGGGGTGGTGGGAGTATAGGGCCCCACCAGCATTACTCAACATTACAATTAGACTAAGCTTAAATGAATGAGGCTGAACATACAATGATATGGAGGCCTGATACAGCCTATCATAGATATGTAATATGTATAGTCGAGCCTAAAGTATCTTAATTATCTGTTTATCAGGATATATATGTTCGTTTCTACAGAGATTAAATGAAATTCAAATCGGGAACCATTGTGATTTTAATAAAAAGACATTAAAAAGTGATTTCTGACCTTAAAATGAACTTGAAAAGTTGGCCGGGAATGGATTTCTAATAACAAGATGCATATAATTATTAATATTAGGCAATATATTGAACAATGGAAACAATGGAAAGATTGATGCTTTTCAGTAATGAACATATTGGATTGCACGCACAGACCAACTTGTTTGCGGTGATTTTTTAAAATGATATGGTCATATCTAACATCATGCCAAATTTAAAAAACTTAGCACCAGGTGTACGATTGTCACTAAATATGATATATTCCAACCCAGCTATACTGCAGTGAGTAAAGGGATCGGAAATAAAGAATAAACTCTCGGTGAGACTCGAACTCACGTCCCTTTTGCAGCTGCTCTTTACAAATAAGCTACGAGAACCCTACAGTTGACTGAAGATCAAATCTACCTTTTGAGCCCACCCACCATTCTTCCCCAATCTCTCTCAGCACCATATTTCTTATTGTTTCTACACTAGTAGTATTTGTAGTAATAGTCAAAAATTAGTCTCTCCGGCAACACCTTCCCACATCGCTAAAAGGAGTAAAATCAGTGACACTGCATGATTCCTGCAGCAAAAGCTGGGGGAACGGGCAATTTCTGGGCTACTCGTGACGCAAATATGCGTACGTAACCACACTGAAAAGACCATGTGTTGTATTCGCGTTCATCGGTTGATAAATTAATACTCTACTTACTGTTTAGCCTGCTACAGCGACAATAGTGTGGCGGCCAATAAGGATTGAACTCAGTAATAGTGGATTGCGAGATTAGATTGCTAACCATCATGCAGCTACTCAAAATAGATATTTACTAAGTTTAGCATCGCCTGGTACGAGGCTACAGAAGATAGGAGCTAAATGAAGATCGAAATTACTCACAACGGCTAGCAAAACTAATCTGTTAACCATCGCTCTACGCTTGGAGCCCATAGGAATTCAAACAAAGGAACATAATTGCATAAAATATATAACATGCACAAATAAATGGAATCGAATATTCCTCAACTCTCCATTTAAACACTCTCTTTATGAATTCACTGATTTTCTTTTTGTTTCAAATGTTTAAATATTTTGAAACGTCTTTCTCTTCTTGACAAGATTTTTAAATATTTATTCTTGAAATAATTTTCCTTTTTGTACTCAGAATTGTTTTTGTTAATGATGAAAAATCGAAATTAGTATCAAATATCCACTTTTTCCAACATTAAAATTTATTGCTTTTTTTTTCTTGAACAATAACGATTTCCTGCAAGAGAAATGTCCACGAAATCTAAATTATTTTAGAACATTAAAACGATCCATAATCTCTGACAAAACTATTTGCACTCTGATAATAACAATAATATTAATGTCGCAACGTAATGTGCATTAGATGCTGTTAATTGAAAAGAACAAATTACTTTTTCAAAATGTTCTTTCTGGGTATGATCTAATCGTTACCGAAAATGAAACAAACTATTCTGAAAATCTCAGCTTTAATTGTTTCCAAAGTTATTTCAGTGCTCGTTGATTCCCATACGAATCTTTTGATTTTATGTCTTCCATATCCAATGAAGACCTAAAATCGATTCGCTGCTTAACAATTGATCGCACATTTTCAACACTAAAATTGAACTAATAAAATTAACGATAACGAAAATTATTAAATGTTGCCTGTAATAGAACTGATTTGCACTTTCGTCTTCTCATTGCATCGCGTATGCCAAGATTCTGGTCCGTTTATTGATAGCTTCATTGTCGATATCTTTTAGTCGAAATCGACATTCATCCCGCTATCCGCAAAATAAAAGTCACACCAAAAGTCCTTAGGTAAAGCAAAGTTAATCTCAGAAGGTAGCTCTATAATTTTTCTTCTATAGCTTTGAATCCATTGAATAATTTCCCTATACGTTTATCTATTTCAAAATATAAGTTTAAATACTTCGAAGCGCATTGTTTTTCTTGCTTGGCTATAAATCGTCAACCAAAACTGTCAACATAGGTTTCTTCAGTTTTTAAATCGGTCTCGATGGCTGACTGGTTATGTATCTAATACGCGTACAGTGGAGCTAGAGGGCTGACAATCTAATCATTTACTCTTTATCATGCCTAGAAGAAACAGTTTGTTTTTGTTTTACCCCCCCCCCTAAATAGGTTTTTAGTGGGGGTTCAATTTGCAATTTAAGTTTGTGTCCGGAAGCATTCGCAGTCGTAATTTGAAAATTCAGACTTTTTTTTGTGATCTCTGCCCAACAAAGGGAAGGAGAAGTAAATTATTCATTGATCACACCTATTTTCCATTTTTTTTATTGATCACCCCCCAACGCGACATGCTGCCAAAAGACGTTGGTCACGTGACGGTTTCTATTGTGACTAACCGGACCTGTTTTTTTGTTTTTTTACTACCAAAAAAAAATCAAATATCCCCTCTTCTAAGATTCAGAATATTCATCTTGCTAATCCAAAACACAGCTTCATACATTAGCAAAATGTTTTCTTTCAAATAGCTGATTTGGTTTAAAACTAGCACAATCTCTAAAAACACTCTACATTTGCGTCCACCTTATCAACTTTTGGAACAAATAACTGTTTCTTCAGACGCAAGATATAATTAATATATTGAAAAGTTAAAACTGACATCAGTTATGAAATATTTTACTTTGTAAATTTATTTGAATATCGACAAGAAGTCATTAAAGATTACATGATCGTTACCAAAAAGTTTAATTGTAAGCCAACAGCATATTAATCAAAGAACAGCGGGCGCAACGTACAATTCTACAGACAGCACGTTACATGCACTTTATACTTATATTATATGCTAATACATTTTGTTATTTTGGACCTTAACAAATATTTAGAGACTAATTTGTAATTTTCTTCAGAAGTAAGTCCAATAACCCTGAGTAATCTCTTGCTTTATTTAAAAAATCGCAAAACGAGGAGTGACTGTGAGTGAACGGTATAGAAAACGGAACCGACAGAAATAATGGTGGTGGGAATAGCGTCTGCTATTTCTGGCGTATTTTGTTGCAACAATTTCATCACAGAGAATTCATGATAAAAGTCAAAGTTGAAGAATAAATTTAAAATATTTCTGTCTGCGTAGACAAGAGAAAGGAAAGATAAAGAAAGAAATCGATTCGGATCTTTGCAATATTTCTCTATTGTGCAAAGATGTTGTGAGGTGTTATTTGCTTGATCATTACCGAGAGGTAATTCTGATTTGGTGCACCTGCGCTGTTATTTCAAGTTCCCCCCCCCCCGAGTTGCAGTTTCTGGAAGAAGTGAAAACGGAGCAATAATATGTCCATCGTTGCATAAAGAAATGTAACTTCCCAAGGAAAGTATGCAACAAATATGTAAGATGGTATTGACAGCTACCCCTTAAAATCAATTCCCCCTTTGTTATGACACTAATTTTAGAAACAAACATTATTTTATAATTAGATAGATATAGATTGTTTTGGTTATCTTTTTATATACTAAACTGATGTCTAATCTTTCAGGAATTTCCAGAAATATATTTAGAGTGATTTCCTCTCAATAATCTACCATGGTTGGCCAATTTAAGCATTAATCGCTTATAATGAATGCAATACATCTGACCTTGTTGATGTTTTTGTTTATCTTTTTATATACTAAACCGATGTCTAATTTTTCAGGAATTTCCAGAATGTGCATCTTAGTCAAGTGTGAAACCACGCTGATGTTCGATGTAATCGGTCGAATAAAAACATGGCAGTTTGGAGATTTACAACTTGCAATGGAGTAGAAGTAAGGGGATCAGTGCTGAGTCAAGTGTGGTTCTGACCTGGGAAATGGCGTTGAGCAAAGCAGTAATTACCATTAATTTATATGGGGAAGATTGTGAGTGTTCCCAGACGCAAGACAGTTTGTGTGAGATTCCCGCTATGATTGGCATTATTTAAATTTGATAGTGCACGTGTGTTTACGGGCAGGTTTGCAGGATGTTTTAAGTGGCTACAAAGAGCTGTGAGATAGGAAGATGCATGAGGCTGAGCGGTCAAGCATTCTATCGTATTTCCTTCCAGCAGACGACGAACATCGGCCTTTAACATTGAAGCAGGCAGACATCTGAGAACGCCCACAACTTTTTTCATAAATTAATGGTAATTTCTTCTTCGCTGTACGCCATTTCGGATAGCGGGGAAACCTGTACTAATGTAGGTTTTTTCGTAAAAATGGAGTGGCGTACAGCGAACTTTCGAAAAGCGGGGGATACCTGCCTCTATTTACAATAAGGACGTTTATAAAGATAACCTTAGCTTTTTGATAACAATTCAGCTACATTTAACCGCTTTCGCCGTTGTGTTTTCTAATAATACTAGCATATACCTGTAAATAATGACGGGTTTTTTTATGTATGGATCGGCAATAAGTAGCCAAAAGCGATTTTATTAGGTAATTTTTTTTATTAATTCAAGTATACTAATTTTAAGTTTTTCGAAAGTCTCAACTTAAGAAAGTTCACCACTGACATCATGCGGTATGAAAAGAAATGTTATAGAAAGAAACTTATTTTATTAAAAATATAACTTATTTCCTTACAAAATAAAATATTTAAATATGGCGAAACCAAAAGGTTCATGGCCAAATTTGACAAATCTGGCCTTTTTAAAAAGCATTTGGCCATGAACTTTTTGGTTTGGCCATATTTAAATTTTGAGCCATTTTGACTTCCTTTTGGTGGGTATGCTGAGATTGATTGCATTTGGTCATTTTTGACCATTTTGCGAGATTTTTGGCCAGAAACTGTCTTTCCCCTCCCAATTCTTCTTCACTGTATCGGGTACATCAAAGGAAAGAGAAAGGAAAGAGAAAGGAAAGAGAAAGCATTTTACATCGTTGCGTTGTGTTGACGGACACGCTTGTCTGTTGACTTTAGTCGGTGTACTTCTTTGATATGGCAACGGCATGTCTCAGTTTTTTCACCCTTTAATTCTATTGTCCGCTGTACAATCTATCTCATTTGGAACAGTCCATTATGAGTTGTAGGGTCTCAGCTAGCAGACACTACAGACAATCTGACATACAACATACAACCAAACGACATACTCATTTGCATATTTGGCCTTTATATGTATAGATTCTTGGTAAAATGTTTTATTCGTTGTATTATTGATAATTACTAAGCAATGCAAGGCTAAATGTGGGAAGAAGAATTGTGCTGTGTCAATCTTCCAAATGGGGAAGGTTTTCAAAATCCTGGCAGACAGCGGTGGCAAATACGCAATTATCTCAGCCACTACAACAGGCCCAAGGTATATACCAAGCTTAGTTCAGGCTTGGCTTCACGGCGAGAGGCCTATTTGCTGTATCAATTTACTATTACTTATTAAATATCGCCAATCTCATGCTAGTCTCACAAGCCTTAGCTAGATAATTGATTTATAACTGGGGACTCTATCAGTGAGGCCTTTGTCGAAGCTAGCTTTAACCATTTTCTACGCAACTGTAGCATTTACATTGACTATATTCTCTTTAATACCGGCGAATTATGAATACAGTATTTCGACATGTATAATCCGCTACCATAGATAATCCGCACTCCCTGATGGAGCTTCAATTCCGAATAAAAAATGGATTATCCCATCTATAACATTATGTATACAATATGTATAACAATTATGTTTCTGTTGATACACAGATACACACAATGCAGATTACACATGGTGGGATACGGTATAGATCTGTTAAAGTCTCCCTAATATTAAAGTACACTTTGTATAATACATATTATTTTCAGTAGGTAAGTTTTAATGACACGAGGTTACACAAGAATGCAACTTCGACGTTTATTAGAGGTAACCTTCGCCGAAGATCTTATTTCTATTTCTACTGAGACAAGATTTCCGTTAAGCGCGGTGGATTTGCCTACGCGGTTTTCTGTGAAGCCAATAATTTGTATCGTCTTACTTTTAACGAAGAAAAAGTTTAGCAAATTACTTTTGTCAAGTTTAAAAAGCCCCGAGCTTAACGAATAGATGTAGTCAGAAAAGTAAGAATCCAATCAGAAGGAAGCCTGGGAGGATATCAATCGGTTTACGACAAAAAAGAACAAGGGAATAAGATAAGAACCAAATGCACAAGGTTCTAGATGGGAAGACTCTTTTAATGCAATTACAATTGAATCTTCTGTAGTTTTTAATTGAATTCTTTTTGCATGCCAAAAGTAATGGCGTTCAGAAAAGCTAATGGAGATGACTCAGTTGAACTCCATTTCAAATAAATACTTTCTCACAGAGCTAGAATGTTAAAAAGTTATTGTCAGATTCAGTGAGTTGATCAATAGTTTGACATATGTTATTCACATGTCAATTCTGTGTCCGCATTCTTCAGAGAATTGGAAAAAAAGGTTAACTTTCTTTGGAGACTGTTTCCTGGTGATTTCCTGGAGTTAGATACAGTTGCGAAGAAGAACGAGTGTCGTAGATTACACAGTTGTGTGGTAAACTAGAAACTCCCCTTTATTCTCCTTTTACAAGCTGACAAAAAAACAGGGTTCCCGTCCACTAAGAACGAGACCAATTTAATGGTCAATCGAGAGAGCGTTGGAAAGTTGGAGAGATGTAATCAGGAAAAATGTAAACAGAAACACTGTAAGCAGGAGGCGATACGAATGAGTGGGTGCCAGGTTAAGAGCGGACGGAAAAAAGTGACGACTACTGCGAAAAGTCTTCCAACCTGATCCCAGAGCCGAGGGCCTCACTCTGTTTAGATCAGCCTGTGTTAAGAGTTAACTTGACACACGGCGCAGGTGATATCACTTTGGATAAAGACACTTTGGCTCGTTCAGATTTGGCTAGATTTTCCATTTCGTCACCACTTGAAGTGCTATCATTATCTCTTGCCCCTCGTTCACTTTAAGGCCCTCGCGTTCTGTGCGTGCACCGGCATTCTTCAGTGTGCGCACACACAGAAGCTCACCAACAATTACTTTCTTACCCATTATTTTCTCACAAAGACAATTTTTATGGGAGCACACACAGAAATAGTAAATAGCAGAGATTTCAGACTAGAGAATACATTAAAAAGAAATACGGGAGCAATTGCTAATTACTATTAATCATCATCACCATCAGCCGTTATAAGTCCACTGCTGGACAAAGGCCGCCCCCATCTCCATCTCCATCTTCCATGACGACCTAGATTGTGCTAACCTCCGCCATGTTTTACCGGCGAACTTTTCTATCTCGTCCCTCCATCTTGTGTCTGATCTTTTCCTACTGCGGTTTACTGCCCCATGGGCACCAATCGGCTAGTCTTTTCTCGCATCTATTGTCATCTCTTCTTGCTAGGTGACCAGCCCATCTCCATCTTTGCTGCTCAATTTCTCCACTCTAGTCATCCCTCTGCTCTTTCCATAGCTCTCTGTGCTATTCTAAGTTGGTTTTCAGTTCGTTTTGTTAATTTCCATGTTTCGCATCCGTAAGTCATGGCTGGCATTATGCAACCGTTGTATACTTTACGCTTTAGGCACATTGGCAAGGTGCTCTTCAAAATGTCTCTATTCATACCGAATGCTTTTCCACCTATCGTTATACGTCGTTTTATTTCGCTGTCATGGTCTTTCTCTAACTGTATTACCTGTCCTAGGTAGATATATTCATCAACCTCTTCTAGAGACTCTCCTTCCATCTGTGTGACCTTTTTGATAGTAAAATATATACCAATGAGTAACGACAAACTGTGCTGTGTCTCCCCAGATGAAATCTAGCTAGTGCCCTTACGCTGGCTATGACACTTATTCGTCTCGGCTTGCGATATGTGAAATAGACTTAGAGGCGGCAAGCACCCGTCACCCACTTCACCATTCTCGCTTTGTATCATTATCTATCTTGTATTTTTTAATTATACTTGAGGTAATTATCGGTCTTTTTGAAGAATCAATAACAAAGTATGATTAATCTTTTTGGTGTGATATAATTATCTTCAGGGTTACCTACCGGTTAACAGCACAGAAAATGGAATTGGTGAACCAAGTTCACTTCGCAGTAATGCATTTGTGAAAGGCATGAATCCAGCTCTTTTCTCCCCCACTGGGCTCTTCAGAATTGGTTCGCAACCAGTCACGGAGATGAATAACTCTGATTCCCAAACCCCATTGTCGGGAATCGTAAGAATAGTAGGGAAAGTAGGGAAACTTTAACGGGCCTAGCGAGCCGGAAGTTGATTATAATAAAATTTCCCAAGTAAAATAAAGGAGAATAAAAGCAGATGGATGAAATAACGCAACCGTCGTCTTCACCTCCCAACGAAACCTCGAGAAGATTTTTTTTAAATTGCCTCCAGGTTGGCAATGTCCAATAAATAATCTATTTTCTAAAACCTTTACAGTTAAACGGATAAAAAGCACAGACAATTTTATATTGCCATTCGAATGACATTATTTAGACAAAAGATTATAGACAAAAGCATAAAATAGTTTAATGAATCCCAAACTTCATTGCGATAGGACAAACCTTTTTGGCTACCTCAATATTTAAGGCACCCGCCGAAGAGCAACTAGTCTAGCAGATCATTGCTCGTATACGAAATTCACTTCTCATTGAGTTTCCCATTATAATGATGGCCTTGTGTCAAACTAAGCTAAGCTTAATGTTTCTGTTTGTTGAGTCTGTTTTATTTGTTTTTTAAGGTGGCCTTCTTCTATAACACAGACGAATAGTATAGCCACAAACCAGAAACTATAGAGATCTTAGACCAAATATACATGCAAAAAGTAGGGCAATATTTTCGTTAGGTTGAAATCACTGCACAATGCAAACAGCTTCAATTCAGAAAGATATACGCCAACGAGAGATCATGATCAATGAGTAACGACAAACTATGCAATGCCTTCCCCAGATGTAATTATAACTAGTGCCCTTACGCTGGCTATGACATCAGCCGTCCCTGTCCGGGCTTCCCATATCACAGGTTACTCGTCTCGGCTTGCGATATCTGAAATAGACTTAGAGGCGACAAGCACCCAAAGTGCCGTCACTCACTTCACCATTCTCGCTTACGGCGCCTGTTATTGCCGACTAGTCACCCATCTAGGTACAGACCTGACTCGACGTTGCCTAACTTCGGTGATCGTACGAGAATCGGTGGATCCAACGTGATTTGGCCATAAGCCAGATGAAATTCACTAACCTAATTTAAGCCAACATGGGTGAAATGCGGTAGGAATAGTGTGCTGTGCCATTCTTTCAAGTGAAAAGAGTCTGCCTTGAAAATCAACCTTCTAGATATTGTTTTTCTCTGAGCTTGAAAACCAATCTGCGGTGTCGTTGGGAAATAGGCAACTATCTCAGCTACGAGGCAGACTGAGTATTTATTTATTTAGTATATTTAGTTCTCCGCTAGTTTTTACCGATCTCACATAACGCGAATCCAAGTTTAAGATAACATTATTCTACCTGTGGTTTGGTATATCGGGGACAAAAGTTCAAGTAAAACGAGATAGTAGTAGTAGTAGTTTAAGTTGTCTAAGGTTCTGAGATAAAATGTTTTCATTATTCCATACATCTTTTCTTTTGAATGGTATTTACATGCTTGTTTTCCGAAGATATATTCGACCACCGATGTTGGAGGCAAATAACTATCTCAACTACCACAGAAAACATAAATCTATTGGTGATTTCTTTTTTTTTAAGTATTAATGTTGCTAATTAAATTTGAACCGTATCTCTCGCTCCATTTGCTAAAAACCAACGCATTTCAGCATTTCGCATCCTCAAAATGTTATCAGTTAAAAAATAGTTGGTTTTTTTTTTCCTTCTAATATTAAGCATCTGCTTATATGCATCGACATCCACAAAAACTTGAGATTTCTTTTTTTTAAAATAATTATTGATTGGACAAAAATGGAGCTGTGGCTATTGCTTTCACGGCTGAGAAAGTAAAGATTATTGTAGCATAGTATTATATATGCAGTGTGCATATGTGCAGGCCCGAATGAAAAGTCTGTTGTCTTTCGAACGGCCAGCGGAGAACAGAGAACAGCAGAAACAATTGTGCAACACAATATCCGAAATAAGGTTGAGTTGGGAAACCCGAAACGTCAAAGGATAGACAGAAGAGTGCGCATACCTTTTGGTGTTGGGGGTCTTCGCTGCATAGTTGTGGCTGTGGAGAATGTCATCGCGCATCCATACGCTCTTGTGAATAATTCAGTCGGAGACAAACATTTCGGTGGAAGAAGAATTCCCTTTATTTTGCGTTTACATATTCCCTAAATATATCCCGGGTGACTTTCTAACTTCGAGCGAAAACAAAGAATTAATCTACTCTGTATTTCTTCTCCCCCCCCCTCTCTCTCTCTCTCTCTCTCTCTCTCTTCCATTTAGTTACGGGTCATTTAACTTCTGCTCGTTGCGAAGCCGGCCACGCAACAAGTTCGTGACCGCTCGAAGAAGCATGTTGCTGTCTCCAAATCTATTTCTCCAACTACTCAAAACGTAGAATCTTAGAAAAACTCATTAGCCGACAAACACTGTTTTATTTGGCTACACGATATCACGTGACATTATTCTAGCTTCTTCCAGTGTCTTTTTACCCAGGCTAAAAATAGGTCGTACATTAGATGAAATTGAGGGCTGTCAGCCCCAAAGAAAAACAATGATAAAAGGCACTTGACTTCTCAGCAGGGGTTCGATTTTAGCTGACCAAAAGGCAGACTCTCTGTCTCTCGTCTAAGTAGTTCTGTGATATAATAACGCATAGACAAATGTCTTAGTCAATTACCGCTATGTTGGTCTTGCAATTCCAGTTCCCCTACATTTGAAAAGGATCAAGCCGCAACAAATCTTCCATATTATCACTTTCCTCTATTCTCTCTATTCATTTCTCTTTCTCTTTCCCTCCCTTTATCATTTCGTATAATCGTTCATCACTCCATTTATTTCTCTACTTTACTCACCGCTTAATCCCTCACCTTTCTCTCCCTTTTCGCCAAATCGTTTCTCTTTATTTCGTTTTTGTCAGCCCAGACTCCAACTACTTCCCTATGTATTGCCCCTTCCCTTATAATAACATCTCTTTCCTTCTATCTTTCTCTCCATAAAACTCTTGACCTCTACATAGTTCTTCCCATGACCAATCAATGAAGCAATAATACAGAATGTTTCTCCATTTAGAGATTTTCAAAAACTAACGAAGTTACTTTGCAAATATCTGAAAAATATTCTGCTATAATGTAACGATGCACCATTATAGTACAATTTTAAAATGCTTTTGTAGAAATTCCGGTTCCTGACGAGAGGTTGTCGATGTTGATTCTATTGTGATGAGTCAGCCAGATCTTGAACTGAAAGTGGGAAACGTTGGTCCTGTCGAGATACAGCAGGGCAATGCGAAAAATGGGTGATATAAGAATTCGATTTATTTTCAGTTCTTCAAGCTGCCCGATTAAAATTTGAAAACAACAAAGGGATTCCTATTTGCTACTTTGTATCCTTCGCGCCTCCTTTCTTCTGTCCCTCGTTAGCCTTTCTTCCTCATCCCTGTCTTTGTCCGACCGGCCACCACTGCTAACACTTGTAGCAGTAGTCACCCGGTCCCAGCCATATGATGGCCTTCCTTCAACTACCACGACCTGGGACTAACTAACTGAAAACATTTTGCTATTACCACCCATAATTCAAAACTTTTCTTTGTCTCTTCTCAGCCAATCAGCACGTAGTTTGGCTATCTCTCCTTTACACATATTCCAAGGCCTTGCTACACTCATCATGACTCACATTTTCGGAGACTTCTCAAATTAAAATTTATTCTAACCTACTTTCGTTTGTACTATCCACACAGAAGACTTGATCTCTTTTACTTAAACCCCACTATATCATTCTTTTATGCTACCATACAAAAATATACATCATCAATAAAACAGTCAATACAAATAACACAATGTAGGATGAGTCTGCAAAATTAAATGCCGAAGAAGACGTTTTTGTCATGGAATGCAAACACTGAACAGTCTTTCTTATAGATTTAAGGGACACTAAACGACTCAAACATAACTTTGAGCTCTCTTTGATTTAGCTTTATTTTAATCTGCATTCATTTTGAAATAATATAAATCTTATTTTAGCGATTGGATATTCAAAAACTGAAATGTGAATACATTCCCAATTTTTTTTAAAATACGCTAAGATTTAATTCTAACAAATCTCTGTACTACTGTCATACTCGCGTTTCCAAATGGTTGAACCAATTTTGATCGTATTCAAGTCGGAAATATGGTTGTTATGGTTCTCGGCACGTTCCTCTATTCCAAGATAAAAATGTACATTTTTTACTCAACTGAATCCATTTATAGAACCGGGCTTTGCTAATAGATCTAGCTATGACCAAAGGTTTCTTTTTCATCTAATCTGATCAGGTCGGTTAAGCAAGCATCATGGATCAGAAAATAAGCTTCCAACGAGATTTGGAGTCGCATCCCCTATCCTTGAGGCTCTGTTTGGCATTGACAGTGCCTCAACGATTAGGCTATGAAAACTAATCAGCAGACCCCATTCTTTATTATCTGATTTTTACTCCATGCCATATTGTTTGTTTACACCTAGTATTAGTAGACGTAATAGTCTTAAGTTGACAGAATTGTCAGAATTTCTTAGCTGAGGCATTGCCATTATTGGTTTTTGACATCTTTCTTGTCATCGTATTTCTGCTGCTTTTATAGCAACATTTTTACTCCATGCCATATTGTTTGTTTACACCTAGTATTAGTAGACGTAATAGTCTTATGTTGACAGAATTGTCAGAGTTTCTTAGCTGAGGCATTGCCATTATTGGTTTTTGACATCTTTCTTGTCATCGTATTTCTGTTGCTTTTATAGCATTGCTAAGGTCGTTTTTACATTCTATGACCGTTAAGCAAGCCACATGGATCGGAAATAAAGAATAAGCTTCAAACGAGATGAAGAGCAACACAAATAAGATGACACGAAAACTAATCAACAATGACAATGCTTCATTTAAAAAATTCGGACAACTTAAGATTAATACATTCTTTTTGTTTGTAAAATGTCTAATATACTTACCCATTTGGAACAGGAACTGCTTATCTGTGCATGGTCAAGTGGAAAACAGCATCACAAAATACCAATACCTGTAAAAGGCAATATGCCAGAGACAGGTAAATAATGCACTGAGCATGCATAGCTCTGATGGGTCACCTACAACATAATCGTAATAACGTAAAAATGGAAATCATTTCCCAAATTGATGCTGAGACGATTACATGGATGGCTTCTCTGAACTCAAGTGTCATCTTTCATCCGAAATCCGATGTGTTGGTGGCTACAAGATTTACCCAAAACTGACGGAAGTATTTTAATAATTTTGCAGTTGCATTGTACTTACGTCGAAAAGATTATGTTGCTATGCATTTTCTTGATTATTTTCAACCAGAATGATCGCGGAATCTTTACGCATTTGCAAAGAAAGAAATAAGGGAAACCACTCAATAATTATCATTTAATAGTTATCTCCCTTGACAAATGTAGCGTGCCTCATTGTATAAGTATATACTTTACCGATATGAGTACATACAACATAGCAATAACATTCGATTCGATTTTAAAATATATAGAAACATCTTTTCTGGTGTTTTTATTGATCAGTTTATTTCGGAAGGCCTACATTAAGAGCTGTATTCAATTCTTTATCATGTTTGGATAACATTTTAAAATTATCTATATAAGAACAATCCGAATCTGCTTCACTATTTTATGAATTCTATTTGGAAAGAAAACAGGATTTGATTTTTTTTAAATATTGTTGAATTTCGGATATATACGTTTCACAATCGTATGCACTCGCGCCTACGCGTTGCTAACCCGTATTTTCGCTTGCATAGAGATAAGTAAGTTTATAAGCGTAACAATTTCTTCGATTAGATGCAAAATACACGCGTATGTATATTTGATATAATCGATAGCGGATAATTTTATAATCTTTTAACAAAATCAATACTTTTGGAATGGAATAAAATCCAGTGCCCATTATCTCTGCATTTCTGAGAAACTCTTTTAACAAAACTAGGATCCACTCAATCCGTTTCTTAAGTGAATGCTCACTTCCCTTTATTTATTGCTTTCGTTTTTATTTTTTTTTATACGTTTTTTGTTTTTTTTGTCTGTTTGTTATTTGTTTTTTTGTTGTTTTTTTTTGTTCTTGCTTTTCTGTAATTTAAAGAAGTTCTTTTTCAATTGGACAAACCAATAACATTCCTTTGGGGAATTTTTGCGATTTTTTTTCCTTTTTATTGGTATGTATTCATTGAGTTTTTATACCAGACGTATCTGGCGACTGTCGCTAGAGATCAAGTGACAGCATGTCTCCTCAATATTTCAGCACTCTCCTGAATATTCTTGCCCATTTTAATAATGCTGTTGTCGGAATAGTTTCAGTTCTTTCTCGAATTTCTAATTAATCCGGTTTTTATTTTAAATTATATGATTATTATTACTAGTTGAACTCACTGAGTCTTCACACCAGTAGCAACTGATGGCTTTCACTTGATATTGTAATGAAATACACTCGGGTCGTGTGTTCGCTTGCTGAAGGAAGGTGGGTAGAGAAGAATGGCGTTTTGGAGTGATAGTATTGGGACTTGTCCCAAAACGCCATATCAGGTTATGAGCTAAAATATAGGTCAAACGGCTGACTAAGGGAACAAATGCGTTCGACCAATCAGATTATTTTTAAAGGCGACGTAATTTTAAATCGGGTGTCGGTTAGTCAGTTGGGCACACAGCAACGACAGGTCAACAGCTAGGGGTTTCATTCCTCGGGAAAGAGTAGGAGGAAGAAACCAGTGCATCCTGATTTGAACTGCTATGATCACGATACATGTCAGTCTTTCAGTAAAGTAACAACTCGTTAGAATTTCAGCAAAACAGAATTCAATACCCTGATTGATCCGCGGAATCATCAACGGAAATAAAAAGGAACCCACATTTGTTCCTTGAAATGAATGAAATTTGTCGTCTTTCTCTACGGCCACGTGGGAGAGCCTTTCTCCTGTATGGACCAGCTGTTTGTTCTCCTCCACGGATATTTCTCCCCCGTAAAATGTACAGCCCTGGAACGAGACGTCTCATCAGCGAAAAGAAATGCCGCTTATACTACAATATCAAGTAACATCAGGACTCCTCAATACTCCAGACTCGCCTCGGTATTCTAAATTATCTTAGTAATGCTAGAGGATTTGGATTCTTCCTTGGATATCTAATTCTTCCAACGGGATAAAGATCTCTCTAAGCCACCATCCGCCAACCTGCGAATACTAGTTAAACCCCGTGAATAAATTTACGGAATATATTTGAATTTTTATAAAATGATTTTTCTTTTTAGAAAATAAACTGCTCAATGCGTTTCAGAGGAAGTGTCTATTGTTTCAAATGGTGGGTAGGAGATATTATTATCAGCAAAATTGTTACCTTTAAGTGTAAGGGTCCATTTTTAAGGACAGAGGAACAGAAGAAATCACACTATTCATTATATAAGTAGATGTGCGGACGATTGTGTTAGTACAAATGAGCTGGCTTTTCAGCTGGATTGAAATACCTTCTGGAAGTGTTGTTTTCATCGTTCGAATGAAAAGAAGTCTACGTGTGAAACTGAAGGCAAATCACTAGTACGTATTTCGAATATGAAATGTAAATTATTCGGAAGCCAAGCAAAGTCATCTGCTCGTTTCTTTGTGCTGAAGAAAACGTTCTAAGCGTGGTTCCAAGACTTGCCGGAAGCGATTCATTTGAATGGCTTCTACGTCATTAGCTTGTATGTAGACAGGAGTTGGCGTTAACACAATATTGTAATAGGTTCGGCAGACGTGAGACAATGTCTTCATCAAAACAATAGCTGTGAAATATATTTTAACAGATTTTGATATAAGTTAGTTAATGGATACATAGTGTTGGTGACTTTAGATGAGATTTCTAACTTCAAACGTGCACACAGAAGTACATATATATTAGCAGTGTAATTTCATTTCTTTTTCTCTGATCGTAACAATAGTCTATTCCACTTAAAGGTAACACATTTACTGGTAAAAATATCTCGTATGAATTCAAATGTATCCGCGAATCCTTTCATAGGGAACGACTAGTATATATATATATATATATATACCACCAGCAGCAGCCGTCATAAGTCCACTGCTAGACAAACGCCTTTCCCTTCCATGACGACCTCGATTGTGTTAACCCCTGCCACGTCATACCGGCAAACGTTTCTATCTCATTCCCCCATCTTGTGTCTGGTCTTTTCCTACTGCGATTGGGCGCCGAATATACCGAATAAGGCGGCACCAACCTAAATGCTCACCAGAAATACTGGCAACGGGTGAGCTAAATTAGCCACCACCTTCCCAAATCCAATATGACGGCACAACCATACAGATATCGTAGCGTTCCTGTTGGATCATCGCCTAACAAAGGTCCAACCGCATTGCTTCGTGTGCCTGCGGGCAATGTGCCCTCGAATGCGAGCAGACACTGTCCAAGCAAGACAAACTCTTGGACATTAAACAAATTAAACAACATGAATATATGCACTTACAATGTTCGTGGCATAGCTGAGGTCCACGGACTAGACCAACTATAAATGGAATTGAACAACAGCGACTGTCACATCATAGGTATAAGTGAAACCTTCTAAAGCTTAAGGTAAGTAACCATCTATTCTATTATAAAGAGAGAGGATAAAATAAAATTCAGTGGCGTAGGATTCTTAGTCAATAATAACATAGCAGGCAACGTTCCAAGTTTTGACAGTATATCAGACAGAATAACCTGGATAACAGTTAGATTAAGCAAAGGATACACACTGACAAGATAAATAACATTAAGGGCGTTAACGTTATAAACAAAGTAGACATATAGAGCGATCATAGAATGGTAGCGTGCATAACTAAATCTAACTTTAAAACTGAAACGAATAAAATGATTATTAAGAAGAGATGCCCCAATAAGATAGAGATAGAGAACATTAGCTACTTCAGAGTAGGGATAGAGAACAGATTTCAGGCACTGTGGTATAGTGACAGTGACATAAAAATAAAGAGTAATTGTCTGACAAATATAATTAAGGAAGCAGCAGAGATGGTAGGCGATACAGATTTAAACAATAATACATTAAAACTAATCAGAGAAGAAATGTGGAGATAGAAACTAAAGAGGATGAAAATGGCACTGCAATAATTAGACTACATAAAGATACAAACAAGATAAAGATAGCCAAGGAGTAAGAAAAGGGGATAAAACGACACATAACGATAGGTTGGAAAGCAGTTGATATTAATAGAGACATTCTGGGGAGCACCTTGCCGATGTGCCTAAAGTGTAAAGTATAAAACGGCTGCATAATAGCAGCTGAAAAGCAATTCAGAATAGCACATAGAACCATGGATCATAGAGAGGACTAGAGTGAAGGATAGTATACAACTAATTAAGCAGCAGAAATGGAGATGGGCTGGCCACCTAGCAAGAAGAGATGGCAATAGATGGGGGGAAAGACTAACCGATTGATGCCCATAGGACAGTAAACGAAGTAGAAAAAGACCAGACACAAGATGGAGGGACGAGATAGAAAAGTTTGCCGGTAAGACTTGGCAGAGGTTAGCACAAGATAGGTCGTCATGGAAGGAGATGGAAAAGGCCTTTGTCCAGCAGTGGACTTATAACGGATGATGATGACGATATATACAGCGATCATAGAGCTTGAATGGGAAATTCGCCTACAACCTCTTTGCAAGGCTCTTCGAGACTGTTCCAAGCTCGCCAATGATGATGGACACAAGTCATCTTCATGTTACTTAATTGTTTGAATTCTCTCGTAAGGTTTAGTTTTTGTTTTTTTTGTTTTTTGTTCTCCAGCTTTTAACCTTCTTTTAACTTTACTCTGTGATCTGCTGGAATATTGAAATCCATCTCTGACAAGTTTCTCCTCCTTGTTTACGATGACTAGATCTGGTCTTCTGACCTGGATTGGGTGATTTGATTGAATTTCAACGTTCAAGAGAATTGTATGTTCTTTATTTTCTGAGACAGATTCAAATGTGTGCATATGCCATTATTTGCAACTTACGTTTGTGAAAAGCTGCTTGGTGGCCAACACCAGAAATTTAGGAAGCCTCCGGCTTTGGACAAGGTAGGCTAAAAATATATTTCATGACTGGTGACGGGAGGGTGGTTCCATTCTCCTGATGCCACCTACCCATTGCACTATGATTGGTAGGGCCAGGGATATATCCTTGTGTCCGCAACAATGAACGAGGGAACCTGGCTATTTTTGGATGAACCACTTTAAAATGCAAACTTAAGTAACATGCCGTATTGTTTGGGTATACGAATCACACCCACATTAAAAACTGACCATGAGTCATATTCTGTCTCTGTGGGGTGGCAATTAAATAAAGTCACTATGTCTCTCTGAACAAGAACAATGATTAAATATTTCATTCGTTAAGAATTGTTAATGTCTCTGGCTTCATTTACATTTTCACTTTTACAGTCCCACTTCAGTATAAATCTCTTCAATTCAAATGTTAAATATCCTATTATCAAATTCCCTGGCCAATGCTCTACTGAAAAGGAAAGAAGAAAAAGTGTTACAGAATCATACGCTGAAAAAGTATGTATACCAATCAAGTATACACAGCATACTTG
>VCCN01001294.1:3263240-3270927 GCA_006491835.1 Architeuthis dux
TAATCCAAATAATTATTGATGGTAGAAGTGAGGGTGCCTTTGTATTTTTGTGAGGCAGGGTCCTCATCCTTTACTTATTATTGCTCCGGCTGTTGCTAGAAGTGAGTAATGGCGCTGTTCTAAAAGTATTTTCGATTAGATAAATTGCCGTATTACTAAATTGGAGGGAAAAGCACATGACTCTATCCAAGCATCTAGAAAATAATGATATTTTGAGCATGAAATGACTAGTGACAATTCAAAGTTACTTGATAAAGAATACACTGAATTCGATGTAAATTACCCCCAGAGCAGTTATGTCCCTATGGTTGGTTTCACTCAGCGCAGTAAATCATGGTGTCATCCCATGACCCTCCACCCGTACCATATCATACATAATCTTTAGTAATGGTTGTGTACTAATGTCACTGTGACAAGATGGTAAAGATATCATCTTACACGTATCGGTATAGTTTATAGAGTACCTAGATTCCTTTTTAAATGATTTGTAATTCTTGGGTTTAAGCAATTGTGGGTATTTTAGGATTAGGGAAAAGAATGGAAAGAAGGCAGTATTTTTGCTGCAGTAATATACCTCCATAAATGGGCATATTTATAGTGTGACTCTTACCTTGGTGAGTGTCCTAAATGTTGAGCTGCCGGCCAGATATGCGAGAAGTCCTAGAAATAATCTGATACTTTGTCGTCATGGGGGTTGTGATTGGCTAAAGGTTTGTAGTCTCCTGTGTCGGAGAGTGTTAGATGTCTTTGGACAACCGAATTTCAATATACTTTCATACTCTGGTAGTTTGGGACAGTTCCCGAAGCGACACAGGGTGGACTTCTTCTGATCCAGATGTAAAATAGGACTTGACACGTTTTCCACTTTTAGGCAAATATCTCTCGCCGCCAATATTCATCAAACATGGCCGACAACTGGTAGCAGAAATAGAGAAATAAACGGGAAATGACTTCCTTTTTCTGGCTGATGCTCTCCCCTTCCCCGAGTGCCTGTTAAGGCTTGTATCAGTGACTAGAAGAGGGATGGGGAGGAAGAATAAGACCGATTAGAAAGGAATTTGGCTGCTAGAGGTTTATACCCTGAGGGACACTGGGGCCAGCTAGCTTTCATGACCCATAGACTAACTCTGTGTGTGCACTTTTGCATACAAAGGTGCAGCAGTTACTCGCAATACCTATATTTTAATGAATGTAATGCCAACAGTAGTGACATAAACAACTAGGAAAATTAAACTTACACTTTTAAATCACTATTTTATTCGTACAGCCTAAATGTATTTACAGTTATGCAGTTTCATGTGGTTGAAGTGAAAATTCCGTTAGAAAACAATAAAATTCGAAGTAAAAACGTTAAAAGAACTCCATCAAAATTGTATTAATTTTAACGTTAGACTTTACTGTTGCATGAGATACATTAATGGATTTGGTTTGCATAATCAATAACTGCCCAAATAACTTAGAAGCTGTAGACAAATGCGTATGAAAATATACAGATAAACAGAGAAATACCATAAAATACACACGAACAATAACACAAGCAGCAACGAAGTCAACAGCACGTGCAGCTGGGGCATTGCACAGACATCTTGTATCCAGTAAGTCTGGTGTTATCCCGCTGCGGTCAGCACACCCCGCGCTCCGGGTGACGCAAATTCTCCAGAAACTGGCATTCTAAATAAGAGTATCAAAATTAATGAAATCTGACAATATTTATCATGATTATTAACTGTTTTCTTTTTTGTCAAACACCAGTCCAAGCCTGGAGTTGACTTTGTTTTTCACCTACCGCGATTTAAAATCACGACCAACTGATTGATGGCGGCACTCTTAGCGACTGAACTATAATAACACGTTTTACATATCTACGAAAATGTATGTTAGAAATACGAAAGGGCTTATTTAATTCTAATAAATAGATAAACTAACATTTCCCTACCCTGATTTGAAATCACGACCAAGTGATTGAGTGATAGCCGGCTGTCTTACTGATTGAGCCAAACTGACAAGTCTTACATATATAACGAATTTATCTTACAGATACGAAAGGTTTTATTTCATTTTAATTAATAAATACATTTATATATAAAAAAAGAAATCTTTCATTATTTATACAATACAAAAATTGCAGTCGGAATAGAAGTAGGGGTTTGCCCCTGCAGCAGCCAGGTGTTTTCTTTTAGTATTTGCGAAAAATATCTGTTGTAAGAATTCGAAAATACTATATTGAAAGACTAAGCTGTGAATGAATTGAAAAAAAGTATTCAATGTTTGCATGAACGCAAAATTTCAATGAAAGATTTATTGATGACTTTTTGTGGCTACCTTTTTGATAAAGGGCAAAAGGAATTAAAGAAGACGAATGAAAAGATATCTTTTTTCCCCCGACCAGCTTGACGAGAGCAATAAATCACAATTGTTGCAGCTAAGCCTTTCGTTAGAGCATAAAATGGTTGAAACACGGGGCTCTTTCCGTTCCTATTATTGATTTGCAATTAATCAACTTTGTGACCAAAAAAGTGTTTTGCATTCAACAAAACGAAACGGAACGAATGATGGTAAAGGAAACTAGAAAGAAAGAAAGAAAAAAAAAAGAAAGAAAGAAAGAAAGAAATTAAATTAAATTAAATGTAAAAATGTTAACGTTACTCATTTAATGTTTGTCCACAGCAAATCAAGTCTTTATTTAAAAATTTAAAAAAAGGATCGGCCAGTACAAAAGCAGTAACGGCGAATAAATAGAGCACAATCTACCCAGCACTGAGTTATTGAATAAAGATAAAATTGGGCTTGGGGTAATATTAATTATATATACAGGTCTGGTTAGTCACCCAATAGAAACCATCAGGCAACCGACATCTTTTGGCAGCATGTCGTGTTGGAGGTAATCAATTAGAAAAATTGGAAAAGTGGGTGATCAATGAATAAGTTACTCTCGCTTTTTGTTGGGCAGTGATCACTAACAGGTCTAAATGTTCAAATAACAAGAGGACACAAACTAAAGGATCAATTTAGCATTGACTTACATTGCAAACTGAACACCCCTCTAAAAAAAGTATTATGGGGGGCAATTTTGAAAGAACAAAAAAGGTTTTTTTCTAGACATAATAAGATTAAATGTTTAAATTTTCAGCCCTATAGCTCCATTGGTTCGGCCTGTACGCGTGATATATACACACACAGCCAGCCAGCCTGACAGACAGATACATAGACAGACAGACAGACCAACTTGAAAACTGAAAGAAACTTATCTTGACAGTTTTGGTTGACGGTTTTTAATTCCATAATTTGGACTTTTTGAATGCAGTGCAGGTGTTTTGGTTGGATATTTCTTATTTCTCTCCCGACTCAGCTTTCTGGTTGTTTGACAGTGATTAGTGCGCCATTCTTGCAAGTTATTAAGAGTATTCCACTTTGAGTACTCCAATAATGTGGCCTTGTGCCAAAGTTTGCTTAGTCTTACAAATAGCTAATATTCCTTCAATTAATGACTGGATAACTTTGTTTTTACTTATTTTATTTTTAAAATATAACTATTAGTTATATAACTATTTTTTATAATCTTCTGCTTGTTCTATTCTAATGTACTCTGTGGAATTATAGCAACAATAATAAGATGGAAATAAAACTAGTAAAAATTAATGATGACAACGCTTCATCTAAGAAATCCGGACAACTTGAGACTATTATGTATACAACTACTAAATGTAAACAAACAATATGTTGCGGAGGAAATCGAATGAAGAAGTGGATCTATAGGAATAGATTTGAATGACTTGTTTCCATGACCTAATCGATAAGGTACTGTTCCTGTCAAAGAGGCTCATAAGGAAAAGGGATGTCTGAGGCTAATTCTTTATTTTCGACCCATGCTGCCTGTCTAAAAGATTGTAAATACGACCCGAGCGTTTCGATAAACAGCTAAATAATAAGATGGAAAGAAACGCTAATCGAAAGTCAATGGAGAAATATGTTGAGGCACGCCACTCAGAATCATTGTCGATATCTCCTGAATTTGATATAATCCAAATCTATGACTGGTAACATTTTTAGTAACTTTTGTCGCGCAAGAATTGATGTCCTATTTGCTTTCTGCTTTTTTGTTGTTTTTTTGTTTTGTTTTGCTTTGTTGTTTTGTTTTGGTGTGAGAGGTCTATGTTTTCAGATATTTAGTAGGTGTTTAATTCCATCATAGAATATGTCGTCATTACAGACTTTGAATATTATGGAACTATCTCTACAATTGAATCCAGCATCTTTTATCCTGGTATTTTCTATGACTCCAATATCGATAACTATCACCAGAATCCTACTCCTAATTGCTGCCTCCATCTCGGCACAGCCGAAAGATTCACGTTGAGATTAAATTGTTGTTGTTGTCAACATGGGAAGGAAAATGACGGTTGCATTTGGCGCCAAATATCAGAGACGTCTTTCCAAAGCGATGAAAAATTGATAAACGCTTCTTCGAAAAGAGTTTTATTTTTTTTTAAATTATTTCTTCTCTATTCCTTGCTAACAAAAACCTTTTTTTAATTCAATAATTCTGGATTTCTTTTCCAGGCACTGCCATTTTTACAATTTATCTCTTTATCAATCTTTCATGCTTTAATAATTTGCTTCCGGCTCAAAGAGATTCTGATAATGGATTTCCTGAAATATGTTAGGGATTTTTTCTTCATCGATTTTTCCCCATTTCTAGAATTCAACGCAAAGTTTGAAGAATGCCGAATTATGACTACGTAAAAATTATTACAATTCACTAAGCTCCCAAAACATTCACTAGCGATATTTTGGTATATTCTCTGCTGTTGTAAGAATATGTTGTGTTTACGAGATTTCTTTTAGATTTGTTGTTAAATTATGTGTTAAAATGTTTATATAGACGTTTGAAATTAATGGTAATGAAATAAAGCATGTCTAATAAAGGATCAACTTGTAAGTAATTCACGAGGAGGGCCTAATGACATTATCCTATCCAAGTTGAAAATGCCTACCAGTGGATCAAATTAACACAAACCTGAAATTAAAAGATCATACATTTTGAGCCAAATATTATATAGACAATTCAAAGAAAAAATGAAAATATGGAAATAACCATTCTCTTTCTCTATAGTAATTTTATGGAACTCATGGAAGTCGAACTAGTCTGAATGCAATGTTATTCCAATTTCCGTTAATAGAGATAAATGTATTAACATCGAAGGAATAAAGCAATTTCAAATGGATACAATTTGCACTCCAGAACTTTACAAAAGACATTAAAATTGCAGCCACAAGACAAACAAAATGGACATAACAAAATCTTAACGAAATAATTGTTAAACACTTTTAATTTCTTTAATTGTCGACTGCAGAAAATAAGACCTGTTCTTTTAATTAAGAATGTATTAGTGAAGGCTCATTGATATTCACCATTGTCATCGTTAAATGGGTGTCATGTCTATTATCAAATTTAAACTAGCGAAATTGAATATGATTTGTATTTATATTTCGGGAAATAAAGACAAAAAGAGAACACCTATATATGCTTCTTTTTTCCTTGAAAACTAAACAGTGGTGGTGGGCAGTGATCACTAAAAAGTCCAAATTCTCAACAAAAATAAGTGTGAATGTTGCTGGACACAAACTAAGGTATCAATTTGGCATAAACTTACATTGTAAATTGAACAACGTCTAAAAACCATTTTACGGGGCGGATTTTCAGAAATTGAGGGGAGTGTGTGTGCAAAACTTCAGGTTTCTACTATGAACGGTTAGGTCTGGGCGAAGTCCGAATACATAGATACATAGATACATATAAATGTCAGAACATATCAATATCCTAAACCCAGCAATAAACCAGTGTTGTGGGTAGCGGCGATTAATTGTTGAAGCAAACCATCAAGAAACCAATCGAATGTAGATTGGGATCCTAATCAGTGTTATATATCAGAAGGATTTTTGCTTTTCATATAGCATTTTAAAGGGTTATATTAATTGAGTGTATGTTTTTGTACACTGATGACACTTGTAAAATCTGCAATCGCCAACTACCTATGTCGTTAAAAAAGAGATGGCATCATGAACAAATTTTCGATTCCATCCAATTAATCTACGAATATTTTAGAATTCCATTCAGTGTCAGTCAACAAAAAAAGACTGTTCCTTATTTAAGACTAAACATTACAAAATTTCACACAATAATATATCTTAAAAAACACACAAATAGTACACATAGCCATATTGATGAAATAAACGCTGATACCCAATAGCCATAACATTACGTCGATATTTTGCAGCATAATGATTCAAAAACTGATATTTTCCATTGTCTGCTGCTAAGAATATAAGAAAAAGTCGACTTTTCTCGTGATGTTAGGCTCTTTTACATTACATTGACGGTTGCAGACAATGTATTCTAAACAAAGCATTCCTCATTGCAAAAGAAAACAAAAATATTGAAATTCTAAATAACTACTTGGTATTCACAAAATATATATTCTTGGGAAATCAAATAAATATTTTTATATGAAATGTGATATAATATATCATATACAAAATCTTTTGTGAAGTTGTGAATGTGATAACTGCATTTACGTTCAATAGTACATTGTCTTATGCTTTTGTTATCATTTATTTAAAATGTATCATACATATATAATAATGTATATATCAATTCTAAATAATATTTACAAATAAGTTACAAAAACGCTACAGAAATACATTTATCTACAAGAATTGTGAATAGCATTGAGACATTATACAATATATAAGATCCATGAGGAAGACAATTGTGTAGAGAGATAGAAAAACTAATCTAGTTATGCTAAGGAAAATATTTTCAAATGTTTCTCCGACCCCAATAATCTTTATGCGACCCCCAGTTTGAGAAGCCCTGATTTAGAATAGAATGGGTAGAATTATTTCTGCTCGAAATGGCAAAATTAATCAGATAATTCTCTCTCTCTCTCTCTCTCTCTCTCTCTCTCTCTCTGTCTCTCTCTCTCGCTCTCGCTCTCGCTCTCTCTCTCTACCCCCGTCTCTCTCTCTCTCCCCTTCTCTCCTCTCTGATTGTTTGATTTGTTTGCTATTCAATTCTGCCATCAGATGTGAACCGTTCTCTTCCTAACGACCTGATTAATTTTTGTTCTTTTATTGATTCCAAGAGAGAAGATACAGATACCGGCAACATGACAAAAACTGTATTGATATTCTAAAACTCTGTTCACTTTTCGTTATTTCAAGTACTTCAAACATTCGAAAGAAGAACTGGGTTTATTTTATTGGGAAAAAAAAACTCTTAAAACCAAGCAGAAGAATATTTCAATGTTCCTCTGTTTCTCTGTTCTGGTCTGGTCTTTCTTCTTACTTCTTATTTATTCTTTATTGAGAAAAAACAAATCGTGTTGTATATGCACCAAGTAATGATTTCTTCAGGCAAAGCAGTTGAATACGTAGAATCACCAACAAGTCCGTAGCCTAATGATCCAAAAGAGCATTTATTTCACAGAACAAATATTTATATTTCAACATAATACCCTTCTTTGTCAATGCACTTAACCCAAATCTTTTCCATTAATCACATAGATCGCACATTATACATTGATAATTTCAAATCAAAATCCATCTAATAACTGTTTCAGGCTAAGGTCTTATTGATGAACCCGTTTATTTTATCAGTGGAAAAGAATACGGTCTTCGGATTTTC
>VCCN01001294.1:3294606-3306909 GCA_006491835.1 Architeuthis dux
TCTGACAAATATAATTAAGGAAGCAGCAGAGATGATAGGCAGAACAAATGTAGCCAATAATACAAGGAAATACTCTAAAACAACACTAAAACTAATCAAACAGGGAAGAAATATGGAGATAGATACTAAAGAGGACGAAAACAAAAAAGCAGAACTTAACAAATTAATAAATAAAAGAAAGAAAAACACGAAAAGGATAGTAGAGGCTATCAAAAAGGGAAAGAGTTTAAAACACGCCCAATCCGCAGACCATACTTGCAAGCAACAGATGCTCGCACTAAAGGATACAAATGGCAAAACTATCAAAAATAGGGACGAATTGACAAAGGTAACCGAAGAATACTATGAAAAGGTGTACGCTTCAAAAATAAACATACCACAAACTAATAAACTTATAGATACTAGCGATATCCCAGACATAAAGTGGAAGAAGTAATATCTGCACTGCGAAATATGAAACTCGGTAAAGTCCCAGGCGAGTATGGCATAACGGCAGATCTTCTAGAAGATGCAGGAGAAATCTTGTACAAACGACTAGCACAGCTATTCACACAATGTATAAGAGAAAGAAAGGTTCCTAAGAACTTCTGTCTAGGAATAGTACTCCTACTCCACAAGAAAGGAGATAAGCACGACCCTGGTAACTACCGCCCTATTACACTACTACCTAACATATATAAACTATTCACAAAAATAATCACAAACAGATTAACAGGCATTCTAGACGAAAATCAACCACGCGAGCAGGCAGGCTTCAGAAGCGGCTACTCAACAATAGATCACCTACATGCAATAAATCAACTAATCAAAACGTCCTTAGAATACAATAAACCACTCTGTTTGACCTTCGTAGATTATGAGAACACATTTGACTCGGTAGAACACACGGCAGTCTTCCTCCCAATGCAAGAACAAGACGTTAACGAGAATTACATATAAATTATCCAAAACATATACGAAAATAGCACTGCAATAATTAGACTACATAAAGATACAAGCAAGATAAAGATAGCAAAGGGAGTAAGACAGGGGGATACAATATCACCTAAATTATTCGCAGCGAGCTTTGAAAGCATCTTTCGGAAAACTGACTGGGAGGGAATGAGAATAAACCTAGATGGAGAATACTTAAAGTCACTTACGATTCGCCGATGATATCTCCATGACGTCGGAAGCATCTGAAGAATTACAAAACATGTTAACTGATCTAAATAGGGAAAGTAAAGAAATAGGCTTAAAGATGAACAGGACAAAGACGAAAGTAATATTCAACGATAAAGTCCCCCAAAAGACCATAAAGATAGAAGGAGAGACTTTAGAAGAGGTTGATGAATACATCTACCTAGGACAGGTAATTAAGTTAGAGAAAGACCACGGCTGCGAAATAAAGCGAAGCATAACGATAGGTTGGAAAGCATTTGGTATGAAAAGAGACATTTTGAAGATCACCTTGCCAATGTGCTTAACGCGTAAAGTATACAACGGTTGCATAATACCAGCCATGACATACGGATGCGAAGCATGGAAATTAACAACAAAAAGCTGACGACCAACTTAGAATAGCACAGAGATCCATGGAAAGAGCAATGCTAGGAATAACTCTAAGGGATAGAAAAAAGATCAACATGGATCAGAGAGAAGACCAGAGTGAAACATATTATACAAATAATTAAGCAGATGTATGTGTGTGTGTGTGTACATATTATAAACTGTCACTAAAACTGTCAACATAGGTATTAGTTTCCAGGTTGATCTGGTTGACTACGTGTGTATGTATGCAGCACGCTTATAGGCCGCACCAATGGAGTTTGACGGCTGAAAATATATTATGTCTAGAGAAAACCATTTGTTATACTATATTGGTTCCTTAGTTTGTGTCCGGCAGCATTCCCGCTTGTTTTCCTTTTTTAGTGATCATTGCTCCACAATAGGCGAGAAACGTAACTTACAACACAGAGAACCATGGAAAGAGCAATGCTAGGAATAACTAAGAGATAGAAAAAGATCAACATGGATCAGAGGTAGGACTAGAG
Organism: Architeuthis dux; assembly: GCA_006491835.1. Lineage (NCBI taxonomy): Eukaryota > Metazoa > Mollusca > Cephalopoda > Oegopsida > Architeuthidae > Architeuthis > Architeuthis dux. The sequence continues at coordinate 3,296,640 of VCCN01001294.1, forward strand.
TGAAGAATATTATACAACTAAATAAGCAGCAAAAATGGAGATGGGATGGTCACCTAGCAATAAGAGATGACAATAGATGGGGGGAAAGACTAACCAATTGGTGCCCATGGGACAGTAAACGATGTAGGAAAAGATCAGATGGAGGGACGAGATAGAAAGGTTTGCCGGTAGGACTTGGCAGAGGTTAGCACAAGATAGGCACTCATGGAAGGAGATGGGAAAGGACTTTGTCCAGCAGTGGACTTATAACGACCGATGATGATGATGATGATGATGATGATGATGATGATGATGATGATGATGATGATGATGATGATTCATTGAATCCACTACAATTGCTACAGTTGTATCGGGCGCCCAGTGAGAAATATACTTACTGCTAATTGTTTGTGAAATGAGCTTGATATTAAATCTCAAGCCAATGTAATAGCTTCAAAAGCACTAAAGCGTAAAATGCCTCAAACTCCATCTTCTATATAATTCCATGTCAGGTAATAACACCGATGTCAGCACCGAGCAGTAAAATATAACTACCCATATAGCCACTATGATAGGCCCTTGTATAACATTTACATTGCACAAATATCAATTCAAGCTTTGGATGCCATAGACGGCTTGGAGGCACACACGCTGCTTCGGCTAATTTTACTGGCAATTAGTTTTTCGATAGATAATTAAAAGCAATTATAGAAAAAACTGTCTCTTCTTCCTGACAGACAGTCTTGTAAAAGCCAATAATCGTAAGGTATAATTTGCAGCTAGGTAAATATTTTTCAGTGTGTTTTCTGTATTGAGCCGAGGATATGAGAAAATATCAATATAATACCAAGAAATAGTTTTTGGCATAAATGAAGATAGTAATTTTATTTATTTTTTGTTTTGTTTTTGTTTTGTTTTTTGGGTTTTTTTTCTAAAACGACGAATAAGCCAATTTCTAGAATCTGCGACCCAGACATTTTATTATCCTCCATAAAAAGAGTACTATTCTCATGTCAGCATGGGCATTAAGTTAGAGAAATTATTTCTAAAAATCAATTCGGGCAAAGAAGTTGGTTCTTTGTTCTTAGGAAAGGTAAGCGCTGAGGCAATCTGAAGACGCGAAATCTGGTTTATTAGAAAACAATGAAACATATAGCCATGAGATACCGGTATAGCCGTAACCTTACATAAAGAGCAATAAGGGGCGGAAATTAATATTACTGTGTGACTTACAGATCAATATCTACACATGATCCTTTTATGTAGGTCTCAACTCTATGTACACAAGATTATTTTTACTACTCAGGGAGTATATGTTCCTACTGCTGGCTATCTAGGCATGCTTGTCGTTCGTGTCCGACGTGACCAATACTAGGAAAACCACGACACAACCGAAAACATTTGCCAACAAATACAACGGTGTGTGTTTGTGCGGGCCAAAGAAAAGGCCAAAGGTAATATCATTGAACAACGAAAGCCACGTTGTGTTCTACAAACATGGATGTATATATATTTAGAAACTTAGTGTAGCATGGCTCAAGTAAAGAGAGGAAGTGCATTATTAAAGTCTTAAATAAAAACCTTTTTGTTACAGCGCTTTTACTGATTTGGCTATGAATACTTTATTGCCATATAGCTATATTCCGTACTACAATCGCTATTCCGCAGCCATATTGGAAGGTAAAATTCGTTATCGAATATTCATTTAGATGGAAGCCACTGTATAATGCCACAAATGATCCAGGGCCCCTTCATTTACTGGTTAAGCCTCATCATCATCATCAGCAGCAGCAGCCGTTTAACGTATGTCGTTGGACATAAACCTTCCCGAAGATTCGCCAGACATCTCTATCATGGACGTCGCGGGGCCTGTACTTTCTGAACTTTTCTAGTTCGTCACGCCATCTTATTTTTAGCCGGCCACAGTTTCGCATATGATCTCTGTAGTTTTGAGTTGTGATGTCCAGCGGCTGTCTGACATTCTAGCAATAAGACTGGTCCATTGCCATTTCAGTTTTCTAATGTGTTTTATGGTATCTCTGACTCCTGTTTGTTTTCTACTATGATGTGATGTCTTCTGATCTCTCCATGTAATGTTAAGCCTGATTCTCTCCGTTGCATGTTGCATGGTTCTCAGTTTGAGGGCCAATCTTTTGGTTAGGTTCCATGTTTCAGTTCCATATGTGGCTATCGGTAAGATATATTGTTTCTAGACACTTCTTTTTAGAACTAAAGGGATGTTCTTGTTTTTGAAGGTTGAATTTGCTCTACTGAAAGCTTGACAACCCAGAGTGATTCTTCGCTTGATTTCTTCTTCCTTTGAGGATTTCATGGAGCTTCGTTGTCCTAGGTAGATGTAGTATTCCACTTTCTTTTAGCTCTGCGTTTTCGATGTTGATCGTTGTGTCTTTGTCCTCAACATCTGTGTTGCACATGACATTTGTTTTATTGAAGTCCATGTGAAGACCAACTTTCTTCTAAGAAATACACGATGCCTACATATGATTGTGTGTTTTATGTTAAAAAACGTCAACCAAAACTGTCAAAATAGGTTTCTTCAGTTTCTTAGTTGGTCCGGCTGGCTGGCTGGTTGGTTGGCTGGCTATGTATGTAGGTGTCACGCGTACATCCCGCACCAATGGAGCTAGAAGGCTGATAATTTCAACATTTACTCCTTATTGTGTCGAGAAAAAGGGATTTTCTTTTGTTTTTTGAAAATCCACTCCCAAATAAGTTTTTAGTGGGAGTTCAATTTACAATGTAAGTTTATGCTAAATTGATCCCTAATTTGTGCCCGCTTGTTTTTTTGACATTTGAAAAAAGGTGTGAGAAGTAACTTATTCATTCGTCACCCCTCTTTTTAATTGATCACCCCCAACACAACATGCTGCCAAAAGATGTTGGTAACATGACGGTTTCTATGACTAAGCAGACCTGTTTTACTTCTTTCAATTTTGCGTTTTTTTCTTTGCTTTCTATTATTTTATTTTATTTTTATTCGTTTTTTTATATTCGGCTGTGTCGACCCTATTTCTCCTTTTTCTTCTTCTTCTTTCATCCTCCTTCTCCTCTTCTTCTTTTCCTCCTCTTCCTCTTCTTCTTCTTCTTCTGTTCCTTTCTTCCTTATTTTTCTTTTCCTCCCCCTTCTTCTTCTTCTTCTTCTTCTTTTTCCCCTCCTCCTTCTTCTTCCTCTTCTTCTTCTTTTCCTCCTCCTTCTTGTTTTTCTTTTCCCCCTCCTCCTTCTTCTTTTCCTAACCCTTCTTATTTTCCTAATTCTTCTTCTTCTTTTCCTCCTCCTTCTTCCTCTTCTTTTCCTCCTCCTTTCTTCTTCTGGTTTTCCTCCTCCTCCTCCTCCTGCTTCTGCTTCTTCTTCTTTTCCTCCTTCTTCTTCTTTTCCTAATCCTTCTTCTTCTTCTTCTTCTTCTTTTCCTCCTACTCCTTCTTCCCCCCCCCCCGTCTTTACAATTTATAATTATTTATCCTCCTAAATGTTACGGTAATAGCTTCTTTGAAGGCAGACACGTTCCAGCCACAAATCATTATCTAATTATTTGCATTTTAAATGAATGTATCTTCACTCGCAGACGACTTCATTGTCCTCTCGCTCCTCTCTGATTTCGAGCAGTAGGTCACTTGGCATGATCGAGTCGGTCTACCAACCACTGACTGATATGATCTGTGCAAACGGCTGGTCCGATCAGGCATCTTGTCGAGTAAACAAATAGTGGCTTTCAAAATGCATTAATCATCTTTAAACGAGGCAAGTCAAAACTTTTTAAATATCTTTACATAACACTTTTTCTGATAGATTCCCTTAATTATTCATTTCCTCTCCTGGGTTTATGTAGAAATCTTGACAGTTAAAAGCTTTTCCCTCCAACACCGATCATTGAGATTGTTGTATTGTCAACAGTTTTATTACCGCAGAGAGATTTTGAACTGAAAAAGAGAAGAAAAAGGCATTAAAAAAAAAAAACAGCAATAATTTTATTAGCAAAAGGCGAAAAAGAATAAACAGATTATTTAGGGAGTGAGACAAAAGAATCAGGTCTGGTTAGTCACTCAATGGAAACTGTCACGTGACCGATGTCTTTTGGCAGCATGGGGGTGATCAATTAAAAAGATTGGAAAAAGTGGTGATCAATGAATACTAGTTACTCCTCTCGCTTTTTGTTGGGTAGTGATCACTGAAACAGTCTGAATTTTCAAAAACAGGTACGAATGCTGCCTGACACAAAGGGGGCCAATTTAGTATAAACTTGCTTTGAAAAATTGAGCCTCCACTAAAAACCTATTTAGAAGGAGAATAAGAAAAAACAAAAAAAAGAACGTTTTTTCTATACATAATAAGGAGTAAATATTTAAATGTTCAGCTCTATATCTCCGTTGGTGCGGCCTGTACGCGTTATACATACATAGATAGCCAGCCAGACCAGCTTAAGAAACCTATGTTGACAGTTTTGGTGACAGTTATGTTTGACGGTTTCTAACATCAATACTCTAGAGGTGTAAATTTACGGATTTCCTTTTAATGAAATAGTTAATATAATAGGAGGAATAGAATGTCTCACACATTGCTGAATCACTTCCGTCTACTCAGAATGTCTGGATGCCCTGAAGCCTACTTCCTGTATCCTTGCGAGAGATAGATACTGATTTTAGCTTCATGGGAGTAGGAACATTAAGTAACACCAAACGTTCAGGGGGGGGGGTATTGCCTGTCATGAAAATCTGCATTCAAATTCTTTGCTTTCACCTTGGCTTCATCATCAACCAATATCGGTGATGGGGAATACGCAGCCCCCCCTATAAAACAGGCTCATGTCACTCTCCCCCCCCTCTCTCTTTCTCTCTCTCTCTCTCTCTCCATATATATATACCGTTAGGCCTTAAACCCAATTCTCTACAATTGGTCTGTACCAGCAAATGCTAACATTGTTGTATGGTTGTGACTCTTCCTCTGTTAAGGCTTTATATGTTTGGCTCGAATAGGTCTTACGGATTCGAATTTAGGATGAAGTAAACCGTTAACTGTCGGTTAAACTAGTGTATGCTACTCAAATTGGAGCATTGCCGTTTCGGAGATTCGTTATTTTATATTTAGAAAAATCGAAAATGTCTCTTCGTGACACGTTCAGGCAATAGCAGCAACAAATAAAACAACTACAGATTTAGTTCTATGTGAGGATTAACTTCAAGTTCTATCTAACTCAATACTGTGATAGTAAAATCAGTGAACTAACGAGACAAATAAAAGGGAATGGAGTCAAGGTCTTGTAGAACAGTAAAGAACTCCCCCTTGACCTCCAAACCGTTTCAACAATGGCCTGCTAATAAGCTTTGTTTGAACATGAACTACACTGAAGGCCGGACATCAATTGCGTCCATTACATTCTAGCCAATGCTTGTATTCAGAAATAACTACGCGTGAACGACATCCTTAAGTGTTGAAAATACCAGAAATCTATTCTCGATTAACACGAGGGGGCTTTCATCTTTCTCTCCCAGTTAAAAACAGTTTCTTTTTATATTTAATCATTTAAGAGACGCAAGATATATTTTTTCTCTCGGAAATATTAAATTCTATTAGGTTGGTGCAATAATAATTCCGGCCTTTTCACCATCAACTTTAAAGCTGTATATCTCAGCTTAGAATAAAAGTTATTAATCGAAATAAGAACGATCAGAATCTACACATGTTTGCCAACTAGAAACAAGACCATTTATTCCGGAAGCATAGAATTCTGGGGTCCTGGAACCAATGAATTCTTCAAAGGTTTTGATCTGCTGCTTGGTTGTTGAAGACCTTCCCTTGCAGGAAGTGGTCGAAATGCTTGAAAAAGTGGTAGTCGGTCGGAGAGAGTTCTGGTGAGTAAGTTGGATGGGTTAGAGTTTCGTAGCCTAGTTCGATCAATCTTTGCAGGGTCATACGCGTGACATGGGGTCGGGCGCTGTCATGGAGTAGAATTGGTCCTTTTCGATTGACCAATATTGGAAATAAACGTTGCAGTTCTTGGTGCATTTTGTCGATTTTCTGGCAATACTTCTTTGCTGTGATGGTTTTGCCAGGATTCAAGAAGTTGTAGTGGATGATTCCACTTATCGACCAACAAACAGTGACCATCATCTTCTTTTAATGCAGGTTTGGTTTGGTGCTTCACCTCTGTCAAGCCACTGCGTCTATTGTTGTACAGAATCCATTTTTCGTCACATGTCACAATGCGATCAAGAAATGGATCGTTTTTGTTGTGCAAAAGAAGCGCAGAGCAGACTAGTAACGGCAATCTTTTTGATTTTCGTTCAGTTCGTGCGGCACCCGTTTGTCGAGCTTTTTTTGTTTTTCCAATTTGATGCAAATGTCGAACAGCTGTTGAATGGTCAACGTTTAGTTCCTCTGCAATCTCTCAAGTTGTTTTGCCTGGGTCCGCCTCAATAAAGGCCCTCAATTGGATGTCGTCAATCACAGAAGGACGTCCACCGCCCATCTAATCTTCAAGGGCCTCGTCTACATTTTCGAAATGTTCAGCTGTACGTTCGTTGCCGGTCCCCTGTTTTACGTCCCATTTTGAACTCATACAACAAAATTTGTATTTCCCTTTTTTCCATCTTTGATTTGAGATCCTCAAATAAACCAGAATAAATAGTAAAAAGAAAACGTTCAGCTTAGATAAATAGAGCGAAATTCAATAGTTCAACATATACACGTCTGCAATGCAATGTTTGTGGTACGTTGTGATTTCGTAAGAGAAGTTGTGACTTCATAAGAGAACGTTTATTCTGATCACACGTTTTATGGAAGTTGTTTTTTTACCTGATCTCATATTCTGGTCACTCTTTTTTTTAACTAGCTTGATGTTCTTATAATATTTTCTTTTAAGTTGGGGGTCAAAAGTGAGGGGAAACATCTTTTTCTCTTTTTGGGATGAAAAGTGAGGGGAAATCCTTTTCCGTTTTAGGGGTCAACAGTGAGACACCCGTTAAGCGAGTAATTCATGAAATAAAACTTTTTAAAAACTCTCCCTGAAATTTCGTAATGGGGTATTGGAATTGATCGGAAATTTCGAAATGAGGTGTTGGAATTGATCGAATCAGTTGATTAATTGTCATTGCTGTTTTAATCACAACGTTTCGACCGGTGAATTCTCCAACCTTGTTTAGGTGCATATGGCAATTCGTCAGTCCGTTCTAGGCTTGCCAACCGAATCCACGTTGGAGTTGTACTGTGAATTACGTTGTAGGGTCTCGGATTTTGTGACAGTGGTGATAGCTTACCGGTGGTAAGCGAGGAGGTATCACTTGAGGGTTTCGTTTCGGTGCTGAAACTTTGACGTGCCATTTGACTTATTGCATTGAACTGTGTCGGTATTTACCCCACCCCCTTGGAAACTACATGAAATATGCGAAACTGAGTAAATCGGTTTAACAATATGCAGTGTAATCTCGAGAGAAACCCAACCGATTACTGAAAATTAACATGAATCCTGAGTATTTACTATTCCCGAGACTGCAAAAAGGCGCTTAGATGAGCTATTTGTTGATTGAACTGGACTATTTTTCTTCTCTGATTGGTTAGAAAATAAATTCAATTTCTTGTAAGCTGTGATCCAATTTTAAACAGAATGTTCGAACTAACGGTAGCGTAATGGTCACTGTTAAAGGGTTATATTGGTCTTCCAATTGCATTGTTGCGTCTTTTCAAGGGATTGAACTTAGAACCGTTCTCACGAATCCCCCCTCCCCCTCTCTCCTACCCGCTCTCTCTATATATCTATCTATGTATCTCTTTCTCTATTGTTTACCAATTTTTTTGTCTAACGATCAAATATCTGTCCTATCTAGATACTTAAGCACCTAGCCAGCACCTATAGAAGGACTCACGTCCAGTCAGCCAGAACAAACAGTTTTACTCTCTCTCTCTCTCTCTCTCTCTCTCTCTCTCTCTCTCTCTCTCTCTCTCTCTCTCCTGTATCTTTCTCCACTTAAGACACACCGAACAAATTCTAATAGTTTAAAAAAACAAAAAACCCTTAAACTATGAAACTCAAATCATATTAATACGCAGGTACGTCGCTTCGTTCTGTAATAATTTTCCCTCTGCCCAAGTACTTATTATGTACGATTCACTTGTTTATTCCTTGATCCAATTATCCTAATCAAATAACGACAATGTTTTTAATGGTCTTCGATCGATTCAATCCGAATCTTCCGCTGATTGTGATCAGTAAAATTAACTTTCGGCGAAAAGTACATAAAAGTTCCCGCTGAGGTCTACACAAAGCCGCAATTTCGGGAATTGCAAATCTGATTAAGCGAGAGCTGATTGCTTTTCAAAAGCGTGAAATAAGATATTGTTCTTTCATTGATTCAAATATAAGACATCTCTTAAACATTCGTTGCTCAAAGACAGCGTAGATAATGTGTTTACCGTGACAACTGATGAGAAAAGGATTCAAAAATTGGTTCCTCTTCGCTTTTACTCTCTCTCTCTCTCTCTCTCTCTCTCTCTCTCTCTCTCTCTCTCTCTCTCTACCGATATATCTATCTATTTATCTATCTATATATATATATATATGTATATGACAACCCCACCATTAGACGATGCATATCCCTAAACAAACTTGCAAACACTAATGACTTTATTATAACCAGAGCTGATAAAGGTGGATCGACTGTCATTCTAATCGACAAAAAAACTTATGATACACTTAATCCTACTAACACTAAACCAGCACGATTCTACCTACTCCCTAAAATACACAAAGACAATAACCCAGGTAGACCAGTATTTTTCCCACTAATTGCCATACTACTAAAATATCCAAATATGTCGACCACTACATACAACTCCTAGCCACACAAGTTAAATCATATATACGGTGTACCACCGACCTCCTTACCAAAATTAAACACATCAACATTATACCTGTAAATGCTGTTCTAGTCACCATGGATGTCAACTCCCTCTACTCTAACATCCAACAGGGCCAAGGGATCTTAGCCCTTAAAGAAAGCCTAGACAATATACTCATAAAAGAACCGAAAACGGAGACCATTACCACCCTTATGAACCATATACTAACTCTAAATTGCTTTAACTTCAACAATAGACATTTCTTCCAAATTAAAGGCGGTGCTATGGGCACTGTAGCGGCACCGTCTTACGCTAGTATCTACCCTGCGATCAAGAACGACTGCCTCATCTACGCTAGATACATAGACGACATTCTCTTCATATTCACAGGCGGAGAAGTTAAACTAAATAACTTCCTTACACACCTTAATTCTACACATGACTCTATTATATTCGACTATGTCTAAATCATCTGAATCCACCCCCTTCTTAGACACCATCATATACATATATAGTAATAGACATCTCCAAGCCACACTTTATACTAAACCTACTGATACCCACAATTATCTACACTCCAAATCGGTCCACCCTAAACATCTTAAGGATAACTTACCATATTCACAAGCACTTAGAATTAGAAGGATCTTCTCCGAAGATAATGAACTTAGGAAACATAGCAACCACCTCACACTACACTTCACCGCACGAGGTTACCCACACACCCTTATAGAAAAACAAATCAGAAGAGCTACCGTTATCCCTAGCGATGACACCTTAATATTAGCTAATAAACACAAATCTCACCGCATAACTCTTATGATTACATTCCATGACACACACGCCCCACTATTACAAATTATAAAAAACAGATGGGACATCCTTACATTAAAAACCGAACTTAGAGATATCCTCCCAGAACCTACCGTAGACCACAGAATATTAATGACATAATAAGCTGCAACACGATAATTGATGATAAAGTCTCCCACAGAATTAACCTCACTAAAACTATCAAATTCTGCCAACCCTGCAATAGCAAAAGGTGCCTATGCTCTAACCACCTAGTACGTACCAATTCCTTCACTAGCTACAGTACCAGTAAGATTTTCAATATCTACCATAATTCTAACTGCAAAAGCAACAATGTAATTTACCTCCTAGAATGCACACAATACACACTACAATATATAGGGAAGTCTGAATGGCCTTTTAATATAGGACTCAACAATTACAGACATAGAATTAAATCTACTAACCCGGTCTATTTACTCTCAGTTGAACAACACTTCCGCCCACCCAACCATAACTTTAGCAATGACGTTAAATTCACCATTATCGAAAGGATAGAAAAGATTACACCCCACAAAGCTACACAAATCTTCGAAAATTACGAACACTTATGGATCAAACTCCTACAAACTCTCTCCCCGAAGGGAC
>VCCN01001294.1:3341879-3352087 GCA_006491835.1 Architeuthis dux
ATATATATATATACTTATTTATTTATTCATTCTAAATCATTTCTAAACCCTACAATGTCCAATGATATAATCTAAGTTCATAAAAATACAAGATACATGAATATAAGTATAAAATTGATGTGTATAACTTACAAACAGAAAGCATGCCAGAAACAATGGAAATTACCACGAGAATATTCACTGGTCGATTTGGGTTGAATATAAATCCGTCTCTACAGCTGTTAGCTATCGAAGTTTTTAGGTCTAAAACTACACTGCGAAAGATTAAATCACTATAACAGTTGGCTGCTCCACGAAGAATATCTTTTGATGAAAGAACGGGTTCATTGATTTTCTTGACTGAAAACAAAAAAGAAGCCATTTTAAAAGATCAGAAATTCGTTGTGCGACTCAGTCAATGGAAATAGAACTTGATCTTTAATTCCCAATGGAAAGAGAGAAAGTATGATTAATCTTTGAAGTATTGGAATGGAAACAGATTTTAGTGAAACCTACCAAGCAAACAAAACTTGAAAGCCCGTTCGTCAAGACATATGATTTAGTTCGGCTACAAGGCAAGAAACCTTATCCATAGAGATATGAAATATTATATTTGACCGATCAGAGCAAAATCTGCCTCAAGTTCCACTGCAACATGATCAATACTTCTGTCCTTAACATTTTCCTGTCTTTTGTGTGCTTATTCTTAAAAATGTTTTCCAGAAATAACGTTCGGGTAAACTTTCTAGATGGTTTATTTTTATTATGAGTTTAAATGGACCAAATTACCTTTTGGAAAATTCATTTCATTGCATCCTCTAGGCATGCACTGTCTTGAGTTTTCAATAAATAAGTTTCCAACAAGAAAGTATTTGAAGACTTTTTTCATAGCAGCGTCTAAACTTCACATTGTTATTATTTGAAGAGATAGCAATTAAATCAATGATATCAATTAGTGAATGGAACTTAATTGCAAAAAGGAAGAATCGGCTTATGTTAAAAATGCGTGTCCAGGTTTATTCAAATGATGGGAAAATGTAATGATTTAGTATTCATTATATATCATTTTGATTTTTAATGTATTTATTTATAAATAATATCATCAGTTCAAACATTTTTCATCAATTAAATATTAACATTTGTAAAATTGCAATTTAAGAATTAATGTTGCTATTTTGGGTTGATAGCTCGCATAAAAACGTTTTTTATTGATGGAATTACTGACTTTCTACGAACTTATTTTGCTTGAAAGACATTGACTTAATATTATTGCGTTTCACATTTAGAAATGATACCCAATGTTAGATTGTATTTATATAAAAATATTCCTTTAAAATATTTTGCTAAATGGTTACACATTTAAATTTTTCTGCTTCAAAGTTAGAATTTTGAAAAGTTCTTCGCAAGCAAATGGTTTTACTATTATACAGTGATGAATTCAGACCAGATTTCTTGTCTTTGTTGTTTTCATCACAACGTTTCAGACTCTGTCACCTCCGGCCTTCCTCGTGTGTCTGTCGGTAACCTCCCAGGAATGCCGAACGGAATTATTTATTTGATCCACGGGGGCATATTGTTCTTATTTTTTACCTATAACGTTTATAATGTTAAAAAAAGACTTCTTAAAGTAAAGATGGAACAGTTAAAAGAGGTAATTGAAGAAAACAGACTCTGTTCCTTACATAGAAGAGAAAATAACGCCACTTTCTATTTCGGAAATAATCAATCATATTTTATAAAAGAATTTATAAAAGAATGCAAAAAACTTTAGCATTCACCTAATAATTAACATTAATAATGAAATAAAAATACATCCACCAATTTAGTAATGTGCAACCATAATATTACATATGTTGACGCCTTGGGAGGGTGGGTTAAACTATTGTCGAATCTGTCAGACTTTGAACTTCCTTAACATTTTTTAAGATCAAAGTGAACCACAATTTTCCAACGTCATGTTGATAATTATAAAATAGGTAACTACTGGAAAAACCAGAAGGATTGCTAAGATTATTCATTTGGTTCATATCTTCGTGTTTCTGCTTATCTACCACAGTGTGTTAGCCCTGCAATGAACGCACACGTATGTAAATGCAATTATTTATATACAAAATACACAAACACTTTACAAAGCAAAATTCACTTTCTTCAACTGTATTCTTCCCAACATACGTTTGAAAAAAAACAGGAAATGGGTCTGGTTAGTCACTCAATAGAAACGGTTACGTGACCATAGTCTTTTGGCAGAAGGTCGTGTTGGGGGTGATCAATTAAAAAATTGGGAAAAGAGGTGATCAATGAATAAATCACTTCTCTCACCTCTTGTTGGGCGGTGATCACTAAAACAGTCCGTGAATGATAACAGACACAGACTAAGGGACCGATTTAGCATACACTTACATTGCAAATTGACACCCACTAAAAACCTATTTGGGGGTTAAAAGACATAGCCAGCCAGCTAAACTCGCTTAAAAGATGAAGAAGCCTATGTTGACAGTTTTGGTTGACGGTGTTTAACTAAAAGCGTCCATATTAAATTGTAATGATGAGAAAAACAAATACGGGACTTATTTATCTTTGACTTGTATACACTTATCAAGCATTCTGCTAACTGCGTCTCTGAAAACTTTCCCTAGCTGCATTAATTTTTAATGTACTTTAAAGTTTTCTAATCTTATCTGGGTTTTGTTGTGTGACTTTCGCTTGGAGACAAATAGCATCATTTATTTTATTTTTGTTTCAGTAAATTCTAAAACAACACAACATCCTCTCTACGTTTATTTGCTGGTGACCCTTTCCTAAAACTATCGGTGGAGGATCTCGTCCTTTCGATAGATATAGGATATAACAACATTTACACTCCCACGTCTGCTCCAGTAGAAAGAAAACTAACTTCAGGTAACATCATATCTGATCATTAACAACAACAAATATGATAATATTTCGCAAAGGGAAATGAAACCAAATTGAAATACGAACTCTCAAACACAGAGAAAGAAGTTATACCCAGATATTACTCATTCCCTTTTAACTAAAAATAACTTAATATTGACAATGTCGTGGAGTCCCTCTGCTTATATTATCCAGACAAAGAAAACCCGACAAAACAGATGATTGCCAAAAAATACGAGTGTTTATTTGATTTTCTTTTTTTGTGTGTGTGTGTGTGTGTGTGTGTGTGTGTGTGTGTGTACAAAAGAATACGATCAACGGACGCCACGTAGAGTTCTACCTACAGAACTTATATACTTTTATACTACGTATCTGCTGGTGGGAGAAAGAGAACGAACATTTTTCTCCTTTAGTCCGAAACTGCTACTCCTCAAGTGTCCGTCCTTCTCTCACCGCTGACCGGGTTTGTCTCGCTCCTTGATTGGCCGAAGTTTTAGTGACACCACGAATGGCCGACTGGAGCAAAGGCACATCACTCAATCCTCTAGGTGATTGTCCAGTGGGCTGACTGTTGAGTCCTACCTTTTGACCCCGAGAGGAATTATAGTCTCATCTCAGATAGATACGTTTACCGTGTATATACTTCAGATTTTACAAGTTTTAAAAGTGTACTGACTGTTCTGGGAGAAGAAAGATTGTATTGCTCCAACCTATAAGTGAGGAGATCATTAGGTAAGCTTGGCTTTTACTTGGCTTCGAACATGGACCATTGACGCTGAAACGTGCAACCACCTCAGCCAACGAGCAGGCCCATAAATGGATGAATGCTACAAGGGTCACATTTGCGGAACACATAATGAGAAAGTCGCGACCAATGGCACATGATCCCGTTACACTAACCAATGCAACACAAACGCAGATACGGACATAGGTAGATAAATTGGCACCAAAGACTTTTCAAGAACACAAATGTATTGACTCTTAGGAGATGTAAGAATATTATTTGATGCCAATCTTTCAAGTTGCGAAAGCAGGTCTTTTTACCTGTATTTTTACCTGAGCTCGAACAGCAATCAAAGTCGTTGAGGTAAAAAGTGAAAGTGCCTTAGCCATCAACCATGTCCATAATGACATATTGTGCTGGAAAGAATAATACTAGATTTTGTCTGGCTATCAAGTACCATGTATGTATGATATTTATTAAGTTTGGCTTATTATGGCACGCGGCTAAACGGAGGATGGATACAGGAACATTGTGTTGTGTTGTTGTCAAAAATGAAAGTGTCTTAGCCATCAGGCAGGCCCATAATGACAGACTGTGATGGCTAGGGTGATAATACATTCGCTGCAACAGTCTTCAAAGTTTATTTTTCAACTACAGTCAAATTCCGTGATTTCACGACAGCTTTACAAATATTGTAAGTAGTTTTCTTTTACATGATGGGGTGCGGGTTCCAGTCCCACCCGAGGCTTATTCTTTATTCTCCGATCCACGCTATTTGCTCACTGCTGGAGGGTAATCGGCCTGAGTAAAAGTTGCGATAAAAATCAACTAATAAAATTTAAGATGTAAGTAAAAAGTAGTCATAATAATAGTTCTCTTTTATTTCGTTTTATTGTTTCTTATCGGAATTTCTTTTTAACATATTCATCCATCGGCCGCTAAATGTGTCGTCCATGAGAGACGAGCTCCCTAGGTTTGGGATATGAGTTCGAATCACGTTTGAAGCTACGTTTTTATTCAGAATTCATGCAATTTAATTTAACGGCTGGACTATTGATCGACAAAAATGATGCGATGAAAAAGCAACAAAAGCATACGAAAGAAAACTTTTAATGGTAAAGATACTTCATATGAGAATCTTTAAAAAAAACAATTTAGAGTGTTAGTTATTAACTTCTTTCCGTCTGCCAAGAGTCTTTCCAAAATGAACCACCCGTCAAATGTCAGCAATGCACCCATAGCTACGAACACTGCTTTTCAGTTCACTAAAATATCATTATTTTTCAGCAGACTCTGTCTTTTCATTTTAGCGAAAACTCAGAAAAATATATTTCCCGGGGCTGAAGGAGAATATATAACGGCCATTTTGACATTGCCACTGGCAAGAGTTGCAGGAGGTTCGTGACTCTCCTCTTTTATTCCTTCCCGCTAAGTTGGGCCGGAGTCGTTTGCACCCATTGCACGTTCGCTGAGACAGTTTTGGTAAGCATTATTTTCTCTCCCATTTGCCTTGCAGGCAATAACGGGCCTTTGGCGAGGATGGTTAGACGTGCAGGCCTGTCTACCTTTTGTTATATTCCTAAAACTTGTGGCTAAGAAGCGTCCAAGTATTTGCAGAAATACTAGTAACGTTTACGTGATCAATGATTGGCTTGGATTCATAAAAGGAATGAAGAATGTATTCAATCTTGTGTTCCCTTATATACCCTTCATCTATCTATGACTAACAACTACATGTATTAACATAAGAAAGAGATTCTTGCCATGGTGGTTCAGATGCTGGATAAAACCAATCTCCTTGAAGGTTTGAATCTCAGTTGATGCTAATATTAACATGTTCGCTGCCATTGATGAGATAACTCGTCTTATAAAATCGTCATAGAACTCGTCTATCGATGTTGTGTTATCCTTTCGCAAGATTGCAGCATCTCCTTGTGCAAACAATGGAGATGTGCATATCTATGTTGGTGATATGACGTCTAGTGAATGCAGACTTTCTATTTTCATCATTTCTTACGAGAGAAAACCGACACAGGTGTTATTGCGCTAAAATATACTTGACAGTGAACAGCATATTTTTACCCCCTTCAAACGCTGAACCGGCGTAAAACTTGATCAAACAATATCCCATTAATTATTTGAACTGATATATTCTTCTTTGGTGTGATTACATTTCAACCGATGCGCTCTCAGTCCCTATTCATTATTCATTTTATTCATCATACATTTCTAACATGAATACTCTTTTTTGAGATTCTAAGATTAAGTATTATTATAGCTACTACTTTACCCGTACCGTCAAAAATGACAGCATATATGAAATATATGGATACACATTGCATTTTATATACGTAGATGATATAGATTTGAATTGCAATGAACTTGGGGAATAGCTTTCTCTTGACCACAAACGGAATTTTATTACTTTTTGTTTTTTTGTGTTTATTACTTTTTATATTTTTATTATTCTTTAAATTCAGCATTTTTACTACGTCATCATAGCATACAATTCTAGCTTTACGTCATCATAGATGAGTTGCGTCACTTAGCATGACAGAGTATTAAAACACAAGCTAATTATTATATATGTGGTTTTTTAACAGTTTTCTTCAAGGTCACGTGATATTGTTGGCTCCAGAACCGATGGTGCAATAAATGACGTCACGAACCGTCGGGGATGTTACTCTGAACATAAAAGAGAAAACGCCCTGCTCTTCGTTTCTTTTCTTTTATTTACTTTTATTATTCCAACTAAAGAAATAATGGACAAGATGGCGCTTTCATGGTTGGCGTCTCCGATTAGATAGGGAAAAGAAACGGATGTCCGTTGGTTCAAACGTGGCGAATATTGCGTCTAATTCAATCAGACGAGAAGAGATTGCATGGATCTTCTGCGGCCTTTGGTCAGTTCCATCTGGATAATAAGCCCTTAAATCTTTTTGGCAACCACGAAATAAAATTCACTTAAGGAATGTTGCAGATCTGAGAAACTGACGGCCGTGTCCGTTTTCTGAATGGACTGCCCGAATATCTTCCACAACTGCAGACCCAGTATTGATTATTGGTATTTTGCAACCGAACAAAATGGATGCCATCTGGAGAACTTTGGCTCTTGCTAGATTCTTACAGCCTCTATCAGGCCATTACCGTTAGTGCTTGATATTACGAATAAATCTTGTACATGAAATGTAACATGATTGGTGGAAGAATATCTGCGTATAAATAATTTCCGGTTCATGTCACAAAGTGCTATTTATATTCTAAATGTGTATCATATAAGAAAGGTCCGTTTAGGAGATTTTATTTATTTCCAAGTGTATACAAGTTCGGCACAAGACAAAATTCGTTTAGGTGTTTACGAATTATTATTAGGTAAATACTACGTATGTACAAAAATATGTTCGTGTTTGTAAAGTAGTTACATATATATATATATATGTGTGCCAGTGACTAAGGTTATAATTCCATAGAATAGAAAATAAACCTTGATGTATTTCGATCTGTATCCACCACTTCGCATGTACCATTGGATTTAGTTTTGAAAAGTACGTGAGATTTTATGATTCTCTTTTTTTAGAATTCTGCTGAAAATTCAAACCATCTTTCAATATTCTGAAGATTTACCTGTTATGCGTGTGTGTAACTTCATTTTTAATCTAAAGAAACTTAGAAGTAGAATCCACTCCAGGAGTGATTTGTAATGATTTCAAAATAATTCTAACCATTCATTTTCCTTTTTTATTTGCTTTTGCCAATTAATTATTTATATTTTATTTGATTCATTTTCCATTGCCTGATTTCCGACACTAGAACCAAAAAGAGAAATCAGTGACGCCAAAATCTCATTAATTATCCAATACGTCGCCATATTTTTCTTTAAATCTTCTTTCTTTTTTCCTCATCTCAGAAGATATTTCCTTTTTGGTATTCATTTACAGGAAGTTACTTTCAGCTCACAGATGTTTGTTAGTGACAAATAACATCAAGAAATAAGCAGACCGACGCTTCCCATCCGGAGGTCAGTTAATTTAAGCGGTTGTACAAATTAAAAACAAATAGTTTCTTCTTATGGAATATTGATTTCTCGTGTTTGTTACAGGCTTTGCAAACAAAACGAACGAGGAAAGGTGATTGGAATTTTATTTCTTTATTTTTAATCGGCATGTTTATCTGTTTTAATACTAAAAAGAATAGGACACAGTAACAACAGTACAAACACACAATCGCCATCTTTTATTGACTCTCGTCACTCAACTCCCTATTTTCATTGTTTTGTAGATAAAATTAAAAGTATCAGTTGTTAAAAAAAAAACGTATTTAACAACTGCAGTGACGTGTTTAGATTATAAATAAATGTGATTATAGAATATTTCGTTTGTATAACATTTTATTATAGAAGAAAACGTACTTTTTTTTAAATTGCTCAAGATATACATTTAAAAAGAACTAGTAAGAGCATATCAAACGTAACATCTTGCTAACTGCTTATTCATAATTAAAGAAAATATGTTATTTTAACAATATATTTTATATAATGAGAAAGATGCAACCTAAAACTTAACTTCATAATACATCACGCAGTTTTTCATTCAGTAATTTATTTACAAATTATTTACAATTTGTAATCATTGTTTCCTTTTTTTCTTCTTTTTTTTTCCTTCATTGTTGTTGAAAGATCATGTCTAGCCCTTCTCATATAAGGCAAGGAAGAAAAGTTTGACATTTCGACGTTTTAGAAATACTAACAATTGCACACACATGAAATGAAGCATCTTATTTTTATTTAAAACCCGATCCTCTAGAAGAAGATGAATTTAAACAAAGGGTATTTGTTTACAGACATCATTAATCACGCTAACCACATCCTCTATCAGCTTTTTTTCCCTCGTTAATCTTCTTTTGCCACAGTAGACAAAGGCAATTTCAGTTCTCAAGTAGAAACAGTGATATTTTTTCTTAATTATAATGACTATATCGAAATTCGTCAAAGATAAGATGTAGGATACTATACTAAAGTATAGTATATAACTAAAATATAGTTTCTTAAAGCAATAAAATTCACACTCTCCTCATATCTTTCATCGTTTCTCTTCTCCCTTCCCATCCACCCTTGCAATGTAATAATAGGGGTAAGAGTGGAAGGGGGTGCTTATGCTTGAATGGGAGTAAAGGGGATTCAATCTTCACTATAACAGTAATTCATTCAATACTCCTCCCTGACAAGTCTGAAAACTAAGAATTAAGTTATAGTAGTAGACCACAAGAATACTGGCAGATAGCATAAGTAATCAATATTACTGATACCAACTATATTAGTTTCATTTGCCTTTGCATCTTATTATAGTTAATATAGATACATTCCGTAGATACTATATTACTTTAACAAAAGTATTTACTTTAATTGTAGAAATATATATGCAAAAGTAATGAGGATATCTTAGTTGTCAACACCCGTGAAATTAAGAAAAAAAACGAACGGGTTCTTTCCTATCGTAGGTAATTAATTAATAGATTCATACAGAATCTAATTTCTTTATTTTCTCCAAGTGCAAGGTGGGTGAGAATTAACTCCCTATTAGAAATGAATGGCTTGCACGAAGCACTGACCGTAAGTCCTGTGACTTCTTCCTGTGGGGTGATGGCGAAGGGACAGGTGTACCGCACCAAACCACAAACTCTGGATCAATTGGAGCCGCGCACTCGACATCTTATGGCCAACATACCACCGGACTTTCTGGAAAGGTTTATCGCGGCCATACAGAAAGGTTCACAGAAATGGGTGCCTACGTTGGTTTTTAATACAGCGGGCAAATCCTACCATTGTATGGTCCAAAGTGAAGCTAGTTTGACTACAATCGACCAATAAATAATAAGGTTATTACGTCAATAGAGAGTTTCTTTTCACCGCCCTGTATATATCAATTATCTTCTTGAAAGAATGAATATATTAATATTAAGAAATCAATGAAACTATTGTTGGATATTTGGGCAGAGGTCACAGATTTGACCCCCACAGGTGTTGAAAGTAAACTGGATGTCGACGGAGACTCCAAACCGAAAGACAGACCATGGTTGAAAAGTCATAAACAGGATGTTGACTGAACTTGCAAGTGGTTGCTGGAAAATCAGCGTGGGCGTTCTAACCCGATAAAAGTGACACAAAGGCCCTCGTAAAAGGCAGAGAGATACCGGACGCCCTCAGAGGGACATACCACCCAGGACTGGGAAAGCACAAGACCAATATCCCTGTTGAGAACAGTCTGTGGGCTCTCGTTATCTCTCTCCCACTCTTCATTCTGTGCCACGACATAATATATCTTATGAAATAAACATATATCCTCATATTTTTATAAACAAGTTTCAAGTCTTCCAAGTTCGGGATTTTCCTCCCGCGGACCAAGAGGGCTATACAACACTATTAGGAAATAACCCGTCTTGGTTCGTTATTTTCTTAGTATCATATTAATATTTTTCTCTTTTCTGGAAGAAAAAGACAGCTTATTTCCTTAAAGTCAATATTTCACAGTTTCAAAACAGTTACAAAACCTAAATAAAAGAATCTACCTTGATTCGTTATTTTCTTCTTATTAATTAGTTTATGTATGGATAATTA
>VCCN01001294.1:3358795-3381926 GCA_006491835.1 Architeuthis dux
CACTCATGACGATGGCCCATTCCATTAGTAGTTTGGGGAGTGTAGGGCAGTTACCGACTCAACTGTTAATTAGGAGATAGAAATCCGTAACAGTAATCTGCAACGATGTATTAGAAGATTTCTACTTCAACTTAGAGCGACCGGATTTTGATAGTTGGAAACCGTCCACTAAAACCATCACCAAAACTGTCAACTTAGGTTTCTTCAGTTTTCAAATGGGTCTGGCTGGCTGGCTGGCTGGCTGGCTGGCTGGCTGGCTGGCTGGCTGGCTGGCTATTTATGTGTCGCGTGTACAGGCCGCACCAATAGAGCTGAAAATTTAAACATTTACTCTTTATTATGTCTAGAAAAAACGTTTTGGAAATCCGGACTTTTTTAGTGATCACTGCCTAACAAAAGGCGAGAGAAGTAACTTATTCATTGATCACCCCTTTTACCAATTTTTTAATTGATCACCCCCAACACAGTATGCTGCCAAAACTTATTTATTTGCTTATTTTTATTGAAAACAAAAGAATGTATTATGTAGCAATAACTTAAATAGAAATCAGTAAAACCACGACTCAAAATAATTTAATGAATCTGCAACGATGTATTACAAGATTTTCTACTTCAACTTACAGCGACTAGAATTTGATAGTTTTCTTATTTTTAATTTCAAACGTCCTTCTATGTTTGTAATAACCTCAAGTTGCCTGCCGTGGAGCAATGTCTAGCAAGCTGACCTTGCAGACTATTGCTAGTGTAGTAGGTTCGATCCAACCTAGGTGCCCAACACTTTCAGTCTTCTGTCGGTAAATATTTACCCATGTAATGAATCGAAAGCCGCTAGCAGGGCGCTAGCTCAGAGGCATAGCGAGAGGCGGCAGTCGCCATCGGGTGCAAGCGTGAAGGGGCGCAAAATTTCCTCTGGCCTATAATTTCTGTTAATTAATAATTATGGGTGCTGTCTTTGCTCCCCGAACCCTTGCTACGCCACTGCGCTAGCTGTTTGCCTTCTTAGTCGAATGGCAAAGTACCTGCTAAAATGACAGCGCGTACTCTCTCTCTCTCTCTCTCTCTCTCTCTCAACTTAGCTCGTTAAGTTCGGGGATTTTAGAAGTAAGATCAAATATATCCTGAATAATTGATTCTAATCTCCATAGTAAGATCAATGATACTTTTATTCGCTGTTCAAATTGCTTAGTTAATCTATCCTTCCCCTCCCTCTGCACATTTCTATAATTAATCGATCAACCCCAGCACTCTCTGTTTTTTTTTGTTTTTTTACTGTATAAATAAATAGACTTAGCAGTCAAAACATTTTTTTTAATTAAGTACGTAAATGCGTTTGTTGTAAAACTAAGTTTTAATATTTTAAGTTGAAGCATTTTTCTTTTTTTTTTAAAGACTTAAAAATGTTCTCAAATCGATCTCCAAACAACTAATTCCAATTTCGTTGAAGCGTCCTTTGAGGCATTTTTTCAATAAAGAAAATTGAATATTTCTCATTTTATATTTCTAGACACGTTATACGAAAGGACAGATTAATTTTGTGATTCTTGGCACGAAGTCCTGTTCCGGGCGCGTTTTGTTGGGTTCAGCGAAAAACAGAAAAAGAACAACAAAATATTTTCAGAAAGTAAATAACCCGGAGAAAAAAAAAATAATAAAACGATTTATTAGAAACCATCAAACAAAACTGTCAACATAGGTTTCTTCAGTGTTTAAGTTGGTCTGTCAGTGTATAGGCCGCGCCAATAGAGCTAGAGGGCTGAGAATTTTGTATTTGTCAAAGGTTGCTCCCTAAATAGTTTTTAGTGCGGTGGGGGTCAATTTACAATCTAAATTGGTCCCTTAGTTTGTGTCCGGCAGCATTCACGCTTGCTTTTGTTGTTTTTTTTAATTCGGACTATTTAGTGATCACCACTCAACAAAAAGTGAGAAAAGTGATTTATTCATTGACACCACTTTTTTCCAATTTTTTAATTGATCACCCCCAACATGGTATGCTGCCAAAAGACGTTAGTCACGTGACGGTTTCTATTGAGTGACTAACCAGACCTGTTTTCTTTTTTTTCTTTCTCATTTTCTTTTTTTTTATAGTCACCTCTGTATAATCTACCCCTTCAATTGTAAGTAATGAGGTCACGCGAAAAAAAACACTTAAATAACAAAAAAAGAAGTATCTCTATATATAGATGTCAATGCAAGGTTAAAAAAGAATGCTGGAATTGAAAGTTTTTTTTTTAAATAATGGAGTCTTTTTCGTTGATTGCTACCACACTAAATAACAATAGCTATTACAGCTGACTTTGCCCAACAGACGTAAATACAAAGAAGTTAAAAGCCACAAACACAAACTACCCTTTGCCCTGACTGACTGACTAACGCTAAGCCTAAGTTATTATCTCGATAAGATAATAACAACTGAGTTACCGAAACCTTTTCATTTACATTTATCTAACAAAGATACGGTGAACTGTAATACCTATAGCTATTTAGTATGGTTTTAACAAAAAGATTCCATTTTTCCCCAACTTTTCAATTCACCTTATTTAACCTTGTATTGACATTTATATAGAGAGATATTATTCAAGTGTTGTTTTTTAGCTGTAATTATTTAGTGTGGTGGGGAGTAACGAACAGGGTCCAAACGTTAATTTTAAAAAAGGCTGTCTGGTGAGTTAAATAGTTGCGTAATTTCCCAACGGTTTGTGTTCGAGCCTAGGTAAAAAAAAGCCATGGTTTCGAATGCTGATCTTCAAATCAAGCAAGCTGTTCCCAGTTGAAAATTTGGCGTAGAACAATCTTCCTACCTCTATTTCTCCCAATTCTATCTTGTGCCGTACTGAGCTAAGCTCGGTAAATATCAAGAAAGACTTGATTTTACACCATCCAATGTTCAAGTCCAGATAAAAGCGAGGAATTTTGAATGCTGATTTTCTGTGAAGGCAGACCCACCCCACTTGAAGGATTAGTGTAACATAATCTTCCTACCTTCGTCCGCTCGAAATGACCAGGCTGTACTAAGATAATCTCTGTAAATATTATAAAGTAAATTCTCAAATGGTTGTTCAAGAACCCTGAGGACGTGCCCAGGGTCATGCACATACAGTTTCCGGCCACCTTCATGGTTCTTGTGGTTATCTCCAGCGAGTGAGAGGCCATGCCTCATCGTTGATAAGGGTTCAAGGGTCAGCGCAGATATGCATCTCAAGGTGCTGAGGGTTGTAGTGAAGCCTTGGATGAACACCGGAATCCTTACATCTTCCAATAGTACTCTTCCAAAAGTCCACTTTAAAAACATAAAGAATTAGGCCAATTCAAAAATACACGAGGTATGTCCAAAAAGTATCCGTCATTCAATATTTACGAAAGAAATAGCCTACCTAGGGTGAAATGGTGCCTTAGTACCCTTCATAATACTCTCCTCAAGACCTCATACACTTATCCCAGGGTTCCTTTCACATTTCAAAACAGTCTGCAAAGTCCGCTTTCGGATCGACATCAGTGCCTCGTCACGTTCTCATTAATTAAGGTCAACATTTGCCCCCTTGGGGGTGATACTGCTCCCATTGAGAATTACAGATCTATACCATGTGTATAAAGTTAAATTTGGATCAACATTTTGCTTAAAGGGACCACCTAGTTTAAACTGTATGCTGCATGGTAGAGATAACTTACATACATACATAACCATTTTAAACATGCAAGGAAGACTATTTTCATCAATATTTTACGAGAAAAACATGACACAGAAGTAACGTTAAAAACATACTTGGCAGTGAACGGGTTAAAACCTATTATTGAAGGTTTGTTTATAGTTAGTCCAATCAGCATGAAGTTTAGGAAAAAATCTCAATACTTCAGCAGTTAGAACCTTACTTTAACACTTAAGCTATACTCAGAAATGCTTTTTGGATTATGTTGTTTGATGTAATTCACCAAGTGGGTGTAGCTTCTTATTTCTTGACTTTACCAATATAAAACAAAAAAGGTCAACATTTGCCCACTTCGGGGTGATACTGCTCCCATTGAGAATTACAGATATATATCATGTGTATAAAGTTAAATTTGGATCAACATTTTGCTTAAAGAGACCTCCTAGTTTAAACTGTATGCTGCCATGGTAGAGATAACTTGCATACATACATACATAACCGTTTTAAACGTTCTGAAATATCTTTGGGAAAAGCCAGAAGTCGTAGGAAGCCATATCTAGACAGTGGAGGGGCTCAGATACCTGATTGGTGTTGATGTTTTGCCAAAAAAATAACCCTGTATGAGACGTGGGGAACGAGTCGCTTTGTCACGCTAAATGGCGTCTCACTACCGACTGATTAAACCTACCGGAGAGTGTATGTTCACGCATGCACAGTAGGGTCTCTCTGATTGGTTGCCAAGTTACATCGGGGCAGCGAAACCGGTTCTAGGGATATAAAAAAATGGCTGGATACTTTCCGGACAGATCTCGTATATATGCACGCACGTATTTATTGACTTATTGGATTTGGAGACGCTCCTGTTGTAGATAAGAGAAAAAAGGCTGCTGCTAGTTTGTCACGCGTCGCCTAAGGTATGCTATAGACTATTATTTTCTTTCAAGTCTGAATATACTGTCGTGAAATAAGCAAAGAATCTGGTCAGATGGAAATACAGATTTTCAGGCTTCATTTTTGTCTTTGTTGTCACGACTTTTTACACATCTATTTCTTAGGTTAGAAGAAGGCGAGATACACATATCCAATTCCCGTTTGCGCAGTTATGTTGATATTGAACAAATAGGAACGTCGACATAATCTATGTGATATTAAAAGTCTCGTATCCGCTTCAAGTCACGGTTAACTTATGGAAAACGTTCATATCAATAAAATCAATCAATATGAGTTCTGTTTTAGAAAACCATTTGATGTGCACTATGATATATAAGTTGTGTTTCTTTGGGAAAACATTTCGCCTTTTTAAGAAAGTTTTCCTTAACTTTAGATAAGTAATAACAAAGAAATCGTTTTATTCTGATTCTCTATTTTCACTTACATTAGTTTATTCTCAAAGATTTTGCTTTGCTTGTCCATGTTTTGTCACAGGACATTATTTTACAGAAGACACTCTAGTGCCAATTTCTCGGGCATATATTTTCCCGTAATGTGATTCAGCATCTAAAATGTTTTGTCTTATCAGAACCATTCAAAATAAACCAGCGTGTTTGTTGATATTATTATTATCATAATCTCCACCCCAGATATATCTAGTAGCCATCATTGAAGATCAAGTGAGAGCAAATCTCTTTAATCCCAATACTCTATTATAATATTCTCGCCGAGTCCCAACAGTGCTGTTGTCGCTATCGTCCAAATTATTTCGTGTCTATTATTACTATTATCTGGGCGCCACTGTTGAAGATCAACAGAAAGTAAGTCTCTCCAAATCTCCAGTACTTTGTTTTTAGTATTTACACTGGTTTCAATAGTGCTGTCGTCTGTATAACACTGCTATTTCCACGGGTCCAGCTAGTTATCATTATTCCGCTTGTTCGGACTAATATCCTCATCCTTTTAGACTGGGGAAACCTTTCCTGCACCACAGTCTCCTGTAACTACCACCACCTCGACATCCGACGACTTAGCCTAACATACCATCATCATTTTGGGGGATCTTTGGACGCTCAAAAATGTATGACATATAAATTGTTAATTGCTTCTTCGTTTTACGCCATTCGACTTACGAACGTTTTTTATATGAACGCTCTACTTTCAGATAGCAGAGAGATCCTCTATTTAAAGATCATTGTATACATCAACTAAAAGAATCACTTGTTTTCTTATTACTTTCACATTTTAATGTTCTATTTTTATCCGAAACAAAAATCTGCTTTTATTTCTACGGTTCTGAAAGAGAAAACCTTTAAGAATCCACGAAATACGTTAAGTAATGCTGTGTTAGAGTTATGATTCCTTGAGGATATACAGTGATGAATAGCAAGCGATAAGTTCCGCCTACAGACACAATAAAGTAAATGAAAAAACATGTATATTTTGTTTCATACGTTTAATAATATGATGCTTAAGTGCTAATCCAAGAAACAAATCTTCGCATCGCCAAAGTTTGCCTCAGCAATTTGAGAGCCTTAAGCTCTCCTCGTTTTTTTTCTCTATACAAATGAACGTATTATCAATTGAAAGTGTGACTGTAAATCTTAAAGAGTCTCTCCTAATCAGAGAGTACGAGAAAATAGTACTTTTAAGCATTATTAATGTTTGACTAGTGTTTCTTTCATCTTACTTTTAGTTGTTTTTCATGGCAACTACTTAGGCCGTCATTCTACGGCCATCAGTAAATAGCGGTTGACAGTAATGCTTGACTGCTTGAGTTAATAAAAAGAAAAATTCAAGATAATATCACTGTTGTATTATATTTGTTTTCTCAGTGCTTTCTTTATTTTAAACACGTTCCCAAATCGGAAATACTGCACTAAAACTGCAGAAATACCTAGTAATGTTAATATCGTTCAGTTACGGTATTTTCTTTGAAAATGGAAATAAATATTAATTTTTAGTGGTATCTATAGTGTGACTTATCGTAGTATTATATGTACCCGTGTATGAGTCGAGTTTCTAGACTAAACTTGAGAGTAGAAATATTGGGGGTTAGCCTTTGTATAGGTATTGTTTCGTTAAGTTTGTAGGCCGTGTTCTATGAGAAGTGTTACAGGGCAGTTTTAACTTCAGACATGAAAAGAATTCACTAGTTGAAAAAAATATATTACAAAAATATTCTATCCTAATTGGCTTGAATAAATCTTAGCTCAGCTCAGTTGGTCCCGTGTCACGCGACATGTGAGGCGATGATTTTGTCTCAATTTTTTTTTTAACGATCCGCGGAGATCCAATCATTGTTTCTGTGGCAATTATGGGTTTTTATGTAACTGGTGCGCTAGCTCGACACCCAATATGGTCTGCTTTAAATATCAGGGGGTGTATTCACGCCTTCCCTAAGGGCATTAGTGAGAAGTGTCCCAGGCGAAGTTTGAACTCGGTTCGCAGATTTGATTCGCCTTGCCGTTAACCGTTAGGCCATCTGCACCTCCTTTGAATAAATACTTGAATACAAATATGTTTTTGCTAAAGCAGGCCGCGTTTCAGTGTGAAGTGGCGTAACAGCAAACATTTTACCGTTGGCACTCAATGTGTCAGGCTCATCGAACCTCAGTTTATATGACCTAAAAGAATTTGTAGACCGACTTTCATGAAATGTTTTTATACGCCATTTTAGCTCTAATAGTGTAAAGATTAGCACGTCTGCCTTACACGCAGAAGGTTCCGGATTCGATCCCTGGTATTAGCGAAGAGTGTGAAAAACTCTTCATAAGGACACATTTCTCGGTGCACTCAGCAACTAATTGGGTCTAAGCTGTGTGATTAGTGTCGGGGTATCCCTCTGCTGGACTTGTATCCTGCCAAAGGGGTGGTCATAAAAGACTTGTAATAATAAAGTCCTGGTCTCGACCAGACTTGAAACTTGCAAGGATCACTAAGCTGACACATGCAAAGGAAACCGGGAAATCGTCACCGGCCGTTCATACTCCAATATGAGTTGTCTCTTGAGAGACGGGCGCTTTTACCTTCCTTATTTTAACATAATAGGGTTGACCAATACACGGGATCGACTTATACGCAAATATTTTCGCTAGTTATGTATTTCCACGCGATATCTGAACTAATATTCTCATGCTTCATCTAAGAAACTCGAGTACCTTTACATTTAATACTACTGATGTAATCGAAACAAAGAGAGCAAAAGTGGGTAATATAATTATATGGCTAGATTTGGATGCCTCCTGTCGATGGTCTTCGTAGCCTCGACAGAAGACAGCTGCCACGGAAATGCAGGTTCACATGTTGCATAGCGGGGTGTCCTGGATAGAAAGGAAACTCGAAGACTTGATTGTAAAAATATCTGGACATATTTTTATTACACAACATACATCTTTGTCGGCCGGAGAGTGAACAGTGGGAGAGAGATGATAAGGAGAACCGCCAGTCTGTCCCCAACAGGGACAGCGGTCTTGTGCCTTTCGGATCCGCTGATGTCTGCGTCTTCTTTGAGTGTCGAGATTTCTGTCCGCTTCGTTCGCTACGCTGTTCGGGTCTGCTTTATAGGTTTCTCTAACGCCTACGTGGTGTCAAATCACGGTGTCAATCACCGGTTCCCATTTCCTGTTTTGAACACTGATGCAATATACCTATTTCCTGAGGTGACTGGGTTCACTTACATTTCCGCCCAGATGTCCGGAAACATAAGTGATTGTAGTTCGAGTCTCTTACTATCGTAGAATGACGACCTGGAAGTTGCAATAAAATGCAACAGAAATTAAGATGAAAGAAATTGTTATTAAAATAATTGATAATAATATTCTTATTTTGTTGGCTTTATTAATATTAATATGTTTCCGGCCGATGCATTCCAATTTAAATTTCAAAACCGATTACAATTATTTCCTTTATTTAAATAGCATTTTATACATTTAACTAGTTTTCTTTTATTTATTTCAGATGTTAATGTTCTATTCTACTAAACCGTATAATGTGTTCATTTGATATATTTTTCTTTCTTGGATTATTTAAGTGAAAGAAAAAATAATGCAAAACCTTTGTCAATAGTTCTCTTTATTTTTTAACTATTCTCCCGAAGTTATTTGCATTCTTTATATGTTACAAGATCTTTTAGATGCACTGGCATCTCTAGAACCGATTGTCGTCTCTGACTGACAAGCTGACGTACCGAACATTAGAGCAACGTCCTTTGCTCAGTGTCGCCAATTTAGATGTTTTTTTATCTAAACCTAGATGTTTTGGTTGCGTCTCGATGTCAGAAATTTCTATTTAGATGGTCTTTAATTTTTTTTAAATAGTAATATTAATATTAAATTATAGCAATAAAATAAGTAATATCTTAATAAATTAAGTAATATTTTAATAAAATAAATGTTGAAGATTAAAGTCACATTTAATTTATTAATAATATGCAATATATTTTATAGATTTTAAATATATATATATTCTAGGTGTTTTAATATTTTTTCTTTACTCGATTTTAGATTTGTACTTGAAAATAAAGTTGGTAGCACTACAGATCTTCACACAAGAAAAGAACTAGCGCATTTGTGGTCAGACTTTCAGGATTGTTTTTTGCTAGCTCTGGGGTTTAAATTTGTTGATGAGATATTTCTTTTAAAAATATCCTCATCATTTAGATGCTAATTTTATATCTCCATCAGTCTGTGATTGTTTTAAACATTTTATTTTGGCCTAAAGCATCACTGGTGGCTAAGGAATTTTTAACATGAACTTGACGCTTGGGGATAAATTGCTATTCAAAATAAACTTTTCGTCTAAGAAACAATGTTGCTGTCCATATACTACGAGCACTATCAGCCAAATTATTTTCACCCACATTTTCAATGTACTTTTTAATCTATGTCAAAATCCAACGCGCCTGCCTCGCGACTGGGATAGTTACTTATCTCCCATCAATGCCATAGTCCGTGTTCAAGTCTAGGTAAAAGCCAGGAATTCGGATACTGATTCTCAAAGTAGACAGGCTCTCTACACTCTACATTTGTACAACACAATCCATGCCTATTGCCTTGTACCAAAACAAAGCTAAGCTTAGTAAATAACATCTTAATTACAAGACATCTGCCGTAGAGTGAAGCTTATGTTATGATATGCATCCCAGAGGTCATGTCCAGGCCAACACCTGTGCGGAAGTGGAAGTGACCCGATCACCTTAGGAAATGCGTGGGTGTTCAACAATAGGATGTGGAAACCGGAAATGACACCAGCGTGGGCGTTCGAAACCCCATAAAGCCCAGAGCCGAGATGGAAGCTCGGAAGATGGAAAAACAGATACAGGCAGCAGTCGAGCCGGAAGGCACAAGGCAGGGTTCCCCTGTTGTCTCTCTCCCACTCTTCATTCTCCACCGGCCGACGAAATGTATCTTAAGAAATAAAGAATATAGCTTGCAACGAAATATACGATTACCGGAGCTCTAGTGAACCTTCGATTGGTCTAGCAAGCCGGAAGTTGATTACAATAAGATTCTCAAGTAAAATAAAGCAAAATAAAAACAGACGGATGGGCTCCCACTCCCTACAACATCTCGAGTACAAGTGGAACATTTTTTTAAAAAACAACAAAGATATGCGCATGCGGTTCTTAATATAAAGGAGCTAACATACGTATATGTAACCAAAACTACTCGTATTACTTATCATAATGAAGTAACGTAAGTATATGTAACCAAACTCCAGCTAACTCGTGTTTTATTTTTGACAAGCCGAATATCTCGTCCATAGGCCGAGTATTCGGATAGTAACACTAATGACAAGCAACCAGGACTTCTTTTTTGCTGTTTCCATTTTGTAAACGATTATCTCATTAGACCATTTCACCACCCATCATGTCCTTTATAACATAATGAGTCTCTCCATACTACCGTGTTCTTCTTATTTCTACCATGTTGGACCGCATTCAAAGGAAGGAAACCAAACGTATTAATGATGCCTCGCTAACGAACCATCTCGCAGCTACTGCGTATCATTAACTAGTGCCACTTGAGTCCCACAAGTACAGGTATTACCCTGGCATCACCTCTAATGAGCTTCTCCACCCAAATGATGACGTCTAATCGGTTCCTCATCTTCTTTATGACGGTTTTATCTTTTCTTTACTTATCGTTCTCCTTCTTCCCCAATGCCTAATGAAGCTAAATACCGGTTATTTACATTTTCAAACACAGCAAGGCGACAACAATTTAAGTACATCATTCACATCCTCGGACATTTTGATTCGTCGCCATCGAAGTTGAATTCCTTAGCTACACAACGAAAGAAAGCTCTAACGTCGCTGGCACAATATTTTTAGCAGCAAAAATTAAACAAAAACCGGCAGTTACCTTTTCAAAGATCTCTTGAAAAATGTTATGAAAACAATACACCCCAAACCTGAACGAAAAAAAGGTTTCCATTCGAAGTTCCTTTAAGATTACAGGATGCAATGTCTTCAGAAGCAAAGAGGCTACGTCGGCCGAAACATTGTGACATTAACAACTAGGATGAGGATACAAGCTGGAAAGAATCACTGAATAGTAAGAACACCTCGTCTGATAAATCCAACCAGGAATTTACTATGATTTTGATTTAATATAACTTTAGGAAACTGTCAGAAACACGTTTCTTTTAAGAGCAACACAAGTAGAATAGAGCTAGTAATACAATAATAATGATAAGAGTCCTTGATTTAACAAAGCCTTCAAAAATAATTCTGTTACTAAGTAGTAAAATAAAGATGACGTGTAAAATCGAACAGGTGAGGATGACAGAATGACTACAGATTGGGCTTGGAGGTTTCCATGACCAAATTGGTCAAGCTCCCGAGGTGTGGGATACGAGTTCAAGTCTTGTCGAAATTTTTTATTTCCGATTTTGCGCTGTTTGCTTTTGTGGTCAAAGGGTTTATCGAGCCAGAGTGTTACGATAAAAGAGCTACAATAATAAAATAGAGAGGAACAATCAATAATATATAAATAAAACGCTTTGTTCATTTTTTTAATAAATCGCAGATCGGATTTTAGTTATTTACAGTTTTCTTTTTAAACTTTAAAGAATTCTATTCAATATATACGGACCTTTATTTAGAATATATGATCTTTATTCAAGATATAAATACCATGATTCCATATTTTCTTCTTTTATTTCAAAAGACGTTAAATATTAAATAGAATGAGGAGAAAATATATTTAATACTGGAAAATATGGCATAACACAAGCAATCAACTTATGATTTAGAAAACAGTATGCCAGTTATTATATAACAAGCATGACTGCTACAGGGTCAGACTCCACTCTTACTTCTAAGTAATGAAGATGATTACTGCAATTTTTGTATTGCATATATAATAAATAAATTCGAAGATATGTAAGAGTTGTCTCAGTCAATAAGACAGCCGGCAACCAATCACTTGGTCGTCATTTCAAATCACGGTAGGGAAATGGCAATTTTATAAATGTTTTTATTTGAATGAAATAAGCCCCTGCGTATGTGTAATATAAATCATCGTAAATATGTAAGACTTGTCAATTTAGCTCACTAAATCAAATCATGGTAGGGGTACGATTATATTGGTTTAATGTGACGGCACAGACAAACAATGAAGAGTTTACTCTCCTAAATTTGAAGGGGATTGTTTTTGTTCTTGTTCTTGCTGAGGTAGAAAAAGAGTCAACTGCTGACTTGGACTGAAGTTTGACAAAACCATTTCTACAAATACCGTGATCTCTCCAACGCATTGTTCTAAATATATCCACATATCAAGATTAAAATTCTCGAGACACTTTTTCACTTTTTACAAAAGAAAAAGCCGCATAGTGCAAATAGCGTCCAGCGTTTGTTTTGCAGCGAGCCGTTATAGAGCCGGCGCACACCCTCTTCTTCTCTCTCCTACACTCTATTCTCCTGTATTGTTACGAGGTGAGTATGTGCGAGTGGGTACGTGTATGTGCGTGCGTATGCGTGTTTGGTTTTGGATTTATGTAAATTGGTCTGAAAAACGAAATGACTGAAGAAAAGGTCATAGGTGAAGAAACAGAAATTTGTCTTGTCATTCTCCAAACGTTAGCGCAGACTTTGAGTCTCCATGATGGCCATAAGTAGTGTTGCCAACCGTCCTATATTTAATAGGACAATCCTATATTTCAACGCATTGTCCTATATCCTATATTAACTCGTCAATGTCATATGTTCCGATAACTTGTTTTGAATTGCATTCTATTGAATTGTTGTCCAAGGATTCTCGCGTGCACCGCTTATTGATCAGAATTACATGCGTATTGCTTGTTGTGCAAAATTAGCTACACTATATTAATTATTAATATATTATTTTTCAAATTGTTTCGTGTCACGAGTTACCTCAATTAACAAAGCTTTTTGTTTTAAAATGGCAATTTTTCAGATATGTTCACATTATTCCTAATTATTTAAGCGTGCTCTTAAATTTCTTTTAAATACTAAAACAAAATCCAGGGGAAAATGTAAAGCCTTGTTGAAGCCATTATCCAGATCCCCGCCCCCCAAATACTGGGGCGCTTAGCGGCCTTCCGTCCCCGTCCTATATTTCCATTTCCAAAAGTTGGCAACCCTAGTCATAAGAGTACGTAGCAGCTTTCAGAAAGATAAGATGTCTAGATAAAGCATAAACTAGCAGGTGTTAGGTTGAAATGTTTTGAATTCAGAATCCTTATTTTTGATTGGCTACGATTTTTGCAATGGGCATGGAGGGCATCTTTTGGTCAGTGAAAAAGGCCAGCTGGATTTTCTCGGGAATATAGTAGCGGAGATGGTAGAGAGAGATCGGGAGGGAGGAGGAGGAAGGAGGTGTTTAAAGGCCCATGCGGTAGTTGACATATCATAGCAGCAGTAGATTAGATTTGGGACTTTTTTTCGCCCAACTTAGAAGTAAACAACGAATACGTGAACAAGTTATACAGTGTGCATTGTTAATGTCCATGTAAGAGTGCAGCCAATTTCTGCAAAAGTACCCCTGATTTTCAAAAAAAGCTGTAATTAATAACACCGGAGGTATATTAATGATACGAAGACGATTGTGGTTTATTTTATGGGTGCACTTCTTTTCAGGCAAACAATGCCAGCAGCGGAAACGCCGGTTGGTGGTTTATTTCTCTCTTCCCGGACTCATTTCTACCTCTTCAACCATTCATCTTGTTCGACAGTTCCAAGTCTAACTTGTGCCACTTGTGGTCTACCTGCAATGCCCCTTGGAAGGTGTACATGTTGAAATGTGCACCACTGCAACTATGCAACAGTACTTCCCACCACCACAACCTCCGACCACTCATCCCAACATACCCACAATTGGAACGCTCAAAAATATTTCTCCCATATAAATTAATGTTATTTGCTTTTTCGCTTTACGGCTTATGAAAGCTCTACTTTTGGATAGCGGGGGACACTTGTTATTCCTCGGCATTAGAATTTGGAAACCAGTGAAGCTTTACATGAAGAAGAAATTCTCAATTGACTGAATCAAAACTAATTATGCATTCAATTCCATCGAGAAAGACAAGCACTACTCAAGATTCCAGTACAATGTCTCCTATGTATCATTTCAATTAATAAAGTGATGTCGCTTCTGTCTCCGGGGGTTAAACTGTAAACAAAAGGAGACAAGTCTGACTGCTGCAGGGTCAGACTCCACTCCTACTTCTATTCCGACTGAAGATTATTACTTCAATTTTTGTATTGTATATATAATAATTAAATTCGTAGCCATATAAGACTTTTCGGTTTATCTCAGTTGGTAGACGCCTTCCAATCACATTTGCTGAGGATTGTTCTTGTTGTTCTTGTTACGAGGGACAACACTGTCAACTCCAACTTGGACTGAAGTTTGACAACAGATTCTATAACTGGGGACAGGCAACAACGCTACGCGGCTTTAATGTATGGAGATCTGTAGATAGTAAGTAGGTCTGACGCTAAATAAAAGAACGGGGCACTCGGTGAGAATCAAACTCAATAGCAATGGCTTGCAAGGCTAACTTTCTAATCATCACTCTACAGAAAGACATTGAGATCTGTATGCCTAACGTGTTTCTATATATATTACAGTAGAAATACTGAAAGCGTTACACATATCGTATATAGGTAGGAACTATTACTAGATTCGTGGTTAGTATGGAACATTGTAACAGTACATTAATGTGTTTATGGGGAGCGTAGAAATCGTTATGCATACCAAACGAATGAGCGGTCTGTTAGGGGGATTAATAATAGAGATAAAGCCTTTCTGCGTGGTAGTACAAAAAGACCAAAGTGATTAGAGAAACGGAATGTGGGTCAACATGGGTGTGGTAGAGGTAACGTGTGGATTTGCTGTGCGCTGATTGGCTGAGAGGAGCAAAAAGAAACTTTTGTATTTGGCTGTTGGGAGTTAGCCACTGGCCACGAGGGTGTAAGGTCTTGGACCATGCGACTGCTATGAAGATGAGTGGCGGCAGTTGACAAGGGGACGGGGCGATGAAGAGAGATCACATGAGATATGTGAAAGAGGGGACGAAGGGTAGGTGTAACAAACAGTAATTCGCTGTGTTGTCTTCGCATTTTTATCCGGCAGTTTATAAAAACTGCAAATAATTCGAATTCCTATATCACCTTTTTTCGCATTTGCCTTGTTCTCTTTCGATAAGACCCACCTTCCCATTTTCAGATATGACCCGAAGATCTGGCGGACTCGAACACGAACAAACGACTGCCGTCCACGTCTCGTGATGGGCCGGAGTTTCCACACCTGTGCATTGTTACATAACGGTTTCTGGTGCCGTCGACCAGGCCACTCAACAAGGGTGCATTTTTCCAAGCCTGTGTTATGTCTTAAAGAATGCATTCCATCACGACCGCAACGTGGTGTCCGACAGAGAAACAACACACGATCACTAGACGAGCCACGGCCAAATAAACAGAAGTAATGATGAAAACACCGATTTAAAAAAAAAACAATAAAACAATCCACTAGAACATCGAATATAGGACAATGGCCAGAAAGAAAAATAATCAAGGCCAGACGATAAAAAAAAATTGAAACTTGAAGAAAACAAAGGTTTGACAGAAAAAACAGAAAGACGGAAGCTATAAAGAAAAAAAAGAAATGGAAAAAGGTAAAAATTGATGAAAGAAATATCGCCTGATATTGGCACCAAAACAGCGAAGTAAGCATTTTTTTCTTTCGATTCTCGGAAACGTTCCTGCATCTATCTAGAAGTCACTTCTAGTGAACCAAGGTTTAGCAATTTCTTTTAGAACTCTCTATGTAATGTGAACTGTTTCAAGTGTTTTGATTCTCCTCGCATGGAAGAATAAGAAAACATTTTTTTTTTTTAAAGGAAAAAACATAAGAATGAGGACGTACATGCACATATGTGCACATGAAAACAAAATAATAATGAAAAGAATGAAACGATGATAGAAAAAAAAAGAAGAATTGTAGCAAAATGATGAGTGACTAATGAAAAGCAAACCGGAATGACTATTGTTCCTTCAATGTATTGTAAACGTTTTTTTTTCTCGGACAAAGGATGTTTTTCTTCTAATTTTGTAATTGTAATTTCATGTCTTTTTAAATGTCCTACGGTATTCTGTGTGATATGGTGGCATGCTGCATTTAACACTTTTTAAACGTAGGGTTTTTTCCCAGGCATTCCATGTACCTATAGAACGTCGAAACGGATCGATTGTTGTTAAGTTAAAACCATATGCCTGGGAAACTAAGAGGAACGGTCGCAAGTTATAGAATTTGGTTGTAGGGCAAGGATAGCCTCGAGGACGGTAGTAGTACACATTTGAAAACGACGAAAGTATTCGGTAGAGAGGGATGATGATTGCCCTGGTGGGTTTAAAATGAAATTAGTTTTTTTTTTAATGAACGCAAAGCGGGATCTTGCATTTTTATGACACCAGATACATGGGTGCGCACACGATAGGGAATGTTGAATATACATTTCTTTAATTTTTCTGATGTATTTTTTTGTCTTTCCCTTCCTTTTTGAAATTCCATTTCTGTATATTTCGTTTTTACCTTTCGAGTTTTGAAAAGTTGATTGATAAATGTATCGATGCTATTGCCCGGGATCATTTGCTGTGTAAATAACGAAACAATAAGAGGAATACATAGTTAAGAACATAAATAAAGAAACAGAAGAAAATAGAACTATGTTCAGAGATGAGAATTAAAAGGTATCAATGTAGGTATTCGAGAGAAAGAAAATAATATAATAATATATTTTTTTAAAAGAAAAGGACGTATGTAGCACAGAGGTCTAGTAGGGGGGATAAGTAATAGAGATAAAGCCTGTGTGGTAGTACAAAAAAACCAAAGTGATTAGAGAAACGGAATGTGGGTCAACCTGGGGGTGGCAGAGCTTTGGATACTTTTGAATTTGGGGGGGGGGACTTCAGTTGGCAATTGGGAGTTAGCCGCTGACCACGAGGGTGTAAGTTCTTGGACCATGCGACTGCAAATAAATCGAATTCCTATATCACCTATTTTTCGCATTGCCTCGTTATCTTTCGATGTAACCCACCTTCCCATTTTCAGTTGTGACCCGAAGATCTGGCAGATTCGAACAAGAACCAAGAACTGCCGTCCACGTCTCGTCCGGGATCGGAGTTTCCACAACACTATGTTGACGGTGCACCACACCGTTGCATTGTTACACGAACGCATATATATAAAAACGTACTGATATAGATAATTATTTTTGGTTAATCCAGCAAAATAGTAAGGTACCTAGTGCGGATCGAACTCACTACTCTAGCAATGGCTAGAGACAAGCACACAAGAAGATATTTATTAAGTTTACTAGAGAAGTGACCAAAGAAGAATCGAACTCGCTAGCAATAATCTGTCAGACTGGCCTGTTTTTATAGGTCTGTTGTGTATTGATATATAAGCGATTCTTCTGATTTATTTGCTTAATATGGCCTGTGGTGCTTATTTCTTCGCGTGCCTTTGATAGCTCTACTATTTATATGTCGGACTTAGTGGTATTGGATTCCTTAATTACAAGTTGGCTTTACTTAATAACGCATTATTGAGTTACAACAGACAGTTTGTGGATTTCTCTCAGACTGTCCTATCTTCCATCCATAAGCGACCAATGCCATCGATCTTCATCTTACCGTCACGGCCAAGCGAGTGAAACCAGCAGATAAATGTGATTTATTACACTGCGCTTCAGTAACTAATATCCCAGCAATACTGATCGATGCAACAGCCCATTTCCACCAGACATGCTGGATATAGTTTGTGACTGGCATTTTTTCCTACATTTTAGAAACCGTCAACCAAAACTGTCACAAAAAAACTGTCAACGTAAGTTTCTTCAGTTTTTAAGTTGGTCTGGCTGGCTGGCTGGTTATGTACAGTATCGTCCATAAATAATTACACCCCTACCACTTTTTGATAGAAAGTTAATTGTCTTCTAAACCAAACATAGCAGGATTTTATTATTTCTAGTGGAACATTACCCAATCAAAGAGATATTATCAGGTATTGTTTATGACCAAACTCTACAGCATTGAAACTCTGTTGCCAAAAATATTTTTTCGTAGTGTTGTACTTATCTTTGGACGGCAACATATTCATATGTTTTGCAACAGAGTTTCAATGAATAATACTTGATAATATCTGTTTTATTTGGTAATTTTCCACTAGAAATAATAAAATCCTGCTGTTTTGGTTTAGAAAAACTTAACTTTCTATAACATAGTGGTGGGGGTGTACTTATTTATGGACGATACTGTATGCATGCATGTATGTATGTATGTATCGCGCGTACAGACCGGACCAATGGAGCTAGTGGGCTGAAAGTTTAAACATTTACTCCCTATTATGTTTAGAAAAAAGCTTTTCTTTTTTATTTTCTTTTTTGAAATTTCCCTCCTAAATAAGTTTTTAATGGGTG
Source organism: Architeuthis dux (assembly GCA_006491835.1). Taxonomy (NCBI): domain Eukaryota; kingdom Metazoa; phylum Mollusca; class Cephalopoda; order Oegopsida; family Architeuthidae; genus Architeuthis; species Architeuthis dux. The sequence continues at coordinate 3,377,317 of VCCN01001294.1, forward strand.
GGGTTCAATTTGCAATGTAGGCTTATTCTAAATTGGTCCTTTAATGTGTAGGAGTTTTTTTTTATTTATCACTGCCCAACAAAAGGTGAGAGAAATAACTTATTGATTGATCACCCCGTTTTCCAATTTTTGATTGATCACCCCCAACACGGCATGTTGTCAAAAAACGTTGGTCATGTGACGGTTTCTATTGGGTGACTAACCAGACCTGTGCTCTTCTTCTATCTTTCCAATTTACGTGTGTTTCTATCTTCTTTGATTCCACCCCCCACCCCCTTTAATCACCATGCCAACAATCTGTTTTTGCTATGATGACCGATTTTTGTTGTATGTGGTTTCTCATTTATTTTCCCGATCGTTGTCCAAAAACACCTCCTTTTCTCCATCGATTTCTTCCCAATTCTTTTTTCTCTCTCTCTCTCTCTCTCTCATCAATATCGATCTTGTCCTTTCCGATCCCCTCCCCACCTAACGCCACTAACAATACTCTCACTCTTTACCCACCCTCACTTTCTAATCCACAAATTATTTTCCATCCCCCTCCCCTTCCCTTCTCCTTTTTTTTCTTTCTCAAGCCATCTTCCATCTTGTCTCCTTTTTTCATCTTCTTCGCAAATGCCTTCCTGTCCGATAAATTACGCACCGTTTTTCTTCTTTCATTTTTACCCAACATGCAATCTTCCTAACTTCCCCTCCGTCCACAGTTCCAGCCACTTTTCCTATTCGATTCTTCCTTTTGTTCTCTCTTCCTTTCATTTGTCTGGAATCTATTTAATCGAACACGCACATTATTGCCGACGCTGCATGGGAAGGCACGATTTTCATTAATTTTACCTCTTGTGTTTTGTAAGAAAAGGTTTTTGCTTGTATTGGCAGACGTGGATGCTGGACCGACATCAGATGCATAGGTCCAAGAAGGTTTGTTCGAGAACTGATTGCTAGAGACATGAAACCTATTGATAATAACTTTAACGAATGCGGTCGCCTAAGAAACGCACCCGGGTGAAAACAGTTTTAATCAGAATAAATAGAAAACTCTTTCTTGCTGTGAATTCCTTCTTGGAAGAATGACATTTGTCTGATCCTCGAGTTAATCTAATAGCCGGTAGCCTGACAAAGATAGACTTGACATTTTGGGAAACGTTATCTGCAATGTTTGCACATGGTACTTTTTTTGTATGTTAGACGGATAAGGATGGATGCTTCAGTGAGTTTTTTATTAAAATAAACATGCGATAAAAGAGTCAGTTATTCTTTTAGAAAAATAGTTTTTAAAATACCGACATTTTAACAGAAAATCTAAAAATTAAAATATCTTTGAAATTAAAATATCTGAATTTAACTTATGGAAAGATCCAATACGATCTATCAGGGGGAAAATCAACTGATTCTTTTTTTGTTAACCAATGGACTTAGGCCCCTATAAAAAATGCGGACAAAGCTGATTATAGAATATTTTCAGAATCACTATTCCGTGTTGGTTTTATTGCTGTGTTTTCCCAATGTGCTGTTCGCTTTTCCTCTCATGTATAATTTCTGACTCCTAAATGTCGAACTGTCTAGAATAGGAACCTCCTACCACTGGATGAATTATAGACCTGGGGAAGCTCGAAGAACGCATCGGCCGAAATAACGCTCTTTCTATTAACTAATTCCGGACGTTTTCCGTCTGTTGTTTGCAGCCTTTAAGAAGGAGATCAAAATTAGAGCACTCAAAGCTACATCGTTCATTGCAGACATGGCTGTTATCAACAGGTGAGTGTATGACTCGTCTAAATGGATTAACAAAACTTTCGTTAGATTATCTAAAACATTGTCATTCATATATTCAAACATCTGCTTCAGCAGGTTAGCAACGTACTATGTAATTGGCGGCTTGCTTTTTTAGAAGCTAGTTGAACAGAGACTGATAGATATACAGGAATATGCACCCAAGAAACACGGTACCTCAAAAGATACTAAGACATTTATTGTTGTATATTCTTTTGAAAATAACATTAAATCTAAAACTGATTGTTTATTATTCACAATTCACACTCTTTCTGGAAAACTGCTAACAATTGCATTTTTTCATATTTTGTTGCAATTGGTGGTGATTTTTGGTGGGCGTTAACAACACGATTTTTCACACAGTACCTAAAATTCGTGAACATGAATTTAAGTTCGCAATTTAGTATTTTAAGAGGTAAATATCTCATCCTTGCTACTTTAAACGGAAAGTCTTCACAGAACCCAATGATTCATAGTAATTCAGTGGTAAAAAGATACCAAAAAAATGCTATCTTTTGTTGTACGCAGAAAACTTGTGTTTATAAGATTATAACTTTCAATATCCTATACTAACTAAAAAACCGTTTTTATTTTTAACATGAACAAAAATATACTCACAACAGATATACCATATAAATTAGGGCTCTAGGAATAATAATTTGGGAATTATGGGTGTATATGTCCGTGTACGTTTTGAGGTACGTATTGGAAATAAAAGAAAAATTTCAACTCTTACTAAAAGAATGATTTCTTGGTTTATAACAGTTAAACCACCTGGGAAGACATTGTATTTGGTAAGAGCATACAATAAAACAAAAAACAAAAAATACACCTCGGATTTTATGTAAAAGGTAGATTGTGTATGTATACATGTCCGGAGGTTTATCAAAAAGCCAGGATGTTCGTTCCCAGACTCAAAAGAAGTTGAGGATGTTATGTTAGGCTTAGTCGTCGGAGGTTGATTAGCGAGGTTGGGACAGCAGTCTGGGATGTGGGAAAGAGAGAAAATGAGGGCGCGCGCTGCCTATATAATGGCGCGCTGCAAAACAAAGGCTGAACGCTATTTTCGCTGTTGGCCTTTTTTCTTTTTCGTAAAAGCGGAAAAATTGGCGAAAAGCGGGGATACATGTACCGTGTAAATTACCAATAAGTACAATAGGTATGTGAGCGATATTGCTTAAGGGAATAAACATAAACGAAATTAGGTCTGTTAGTAATACAACGAGGATATCCAACACACAACATTCTTCTTTTTCTTTTCATTGCGATGAATTTGTGGATGGAATATGGCCCTTGAAGATTTTATACTTTAGCAAAAGAAACAATGACAATACTCTGTCTTTTATACTTTTATACTTTATACTTTAGCCATAAAACCAATGACAATATCATAAGAGGCAAAAATAATGTTTCCTTTTGTTTTCAGCTTTCAAACAAGCGCAGTTGACCCTTACACGAAATCGATAACCAAAAGCCATCCTTTCCACAATAGATCATGCCCGACCACCTTATATTCTCATCTTTTCTTGCCTTTATTAGCAATAAAAAAAAGTGCTGTCTTGATTTATTTGCTCTTGACACATGGAAGACATAATTTGTAACAAATCTTATAAGATTATATCGATAACAATGTTTTTATACAAGAATAGTGAGTGACCCATCACCTTTTCCATTACTTAGACATCCTACTAGTAACACAAACAAGATAAAATGATTGAAACTATGATTTACTTATTTTTTTATTCATTCCTTCGTTTTTATTCCCTTCTTTCTTTCTTTCTTTTTGTGTCAAACAAAAAACATCATAAAATCAAGACCTCGACAATACATCGTCCATTTTTCACGCTGAGAGCAAAGGGTAGACAATCGGCTGCTGGAATTATATTCCATGAAATGTTAGCGAATTTCTTATATTAGTTTTCACTTTACTCATCAATAAAAATGTGTGCTAAGATGTCAGCGTATTCATCCAACAAGTCCACAAGTAGATGTTTATTGTAGATGTATCAATTAATATAAGGGGACAATAATGTTACAAAGAAAGATATAAATATACAGAACAATATTTATAAGACAAAACACTGACTCCTCAGTAGCTCTGTGTGTAAATCGCAAATATTATTATAAATGTATAAGGAGATATAGTAGATTGTATTAGATATAAGCAATATAATGCAGATATATTGTAAATTGTATTAGTTAAACAATATAATACTAAGCAATATAATGCATACATCGTACGAGAAAGGGTGTATCCCAAGCGATTTGGCCTTATGTACGATCAACGAAGTTAAGCGACGTTGAGTCATTACTTAGAGGGGCGACCGTATGCAGCACCAAGATTGTTCTGCGGCCGTCTCAGCCTATGCACTGTCGCCGATTTACAGAACATCTTGCCAAGCTGTCACAGGACTGTACATCCGATCCTTTCTCACGTACACGCTGCTCCATGGGGGACACATGACATGGTACACTCGTAGGAGCTACCATGCTGCTTGTATCGAGAGGCAGCGATCGATGCATAGACATTGCAAATTGTGTTAGATAAGCAATATAATGCCAAGCAATATAGTGCAGAGATACTGTAAATTGTATTAGTTAAGCAATACAAAGCAAATACACAATATAGATGGGGTGGGCTCGCAGTAAAGCTATAGAAAGCAGGATTGTCTCGCTGGCCATTACTATTGCAGTGAGTTCGATCCCCACTGGTCCCCACTGTCATAATGCCAGATTAAGCTAAGCTTTTAAATACCTATATTATCAGGATATATAGTTTAAAGAAGCTTTGTAAATGAATAAGCTTTGGAAAATTAAAATTTAGAACAAGTAGAACACAC
>VCCN01001294.1:3603500-3614657 GCA_006491835.1 Architeuthis dux
AGATAGATAGATAGATAGATAGATAGATAGATAGATTATGTGAGAGAGAGAGAAGACAGATACATCAGTGTTTCCTGGTGACTCCGAATTTCACGCTAATGCGATCTTCAGTCCAGGATCTGATTTTGGATCAGCGGTTCTCAAGAAATCTAATAAATATAAAATGAAATATTAAAGATAATATGTTATTCTTCATAGTTTCTATAAATAATCTCCCTTGACTTCCGCTCTTTAGAATTATCTAAATTCAGATATAAAATATCTAAATTGGCAATACTGAAGAGAAGTAACCGAAATACTTCGAAGCCGTAGTTTCGTACGACGGACGGAAAGTTATTTTACATGACAATTCTGGCTGGCTGCCCCACACACCATAAAGTCCGGCTCCTTTCCAAACATGCACCTTTGGAAGGGGCACGACCCTAGTAATTGATAATAGTTGATCTCTAAGGCTTTAACCTTTTAGGAATTGTGAAATCAAAAGGTGTATACGTATTTACTAAGCTTAGTCTGACACAAGGCCACAAGTGCGATACACCCAGTGAAGATCGAACCCACTACTCATTAGTAACAGCTTGCTGGGCTAGGTAGCTGACAATTAACCCCCAAACCCGACACGGTAATATTCAAGTAAATTGATTATCAGTTTAAATTCTATAGTTATTTTATACTGGTGGTGGTTTTGAAACCGTTTTGTGAAATGGCTTTCATATTTTCCTGATATTATCTTATAATTATAGGAATAATGAGCAAATTTCATTTCGCTAGTGTTGGAAAAATGGAAAGAAGGCTTAGGCTTCACAAAATCGGTCCATATGCGCAGTTTATGCATAAGCAAAGTGTTGCCGACGGTATTGCCAGAGAAGATGAAAGACTTCTATTGATGTTCATATTCAATGGGATTTGCGTTTGCGGCAAGTGACGGTCAAGAGCTACTTGTAAGATGCGTCTGAATTTCAAAAGAATAGGCTTGTGTCTAGCTGTGACACTTTCGGCTCCTTGATTGAAATGTCAATTTCCTTCTGGTGAACTTTTGCGACCTTTGCAATAATTGAAGCCCCTGGAGAATGTCAGAGCGTTAGCGTTGACGTCGAACTTATGAACCGGGTGGAATCTTTATGGAAAGCAACAAAAGCAGAAACCATGCAGTTTGAGTTTTGAATAATCACCGAGAAAGGGATTCGATTGTACGAAGCAAAAATACTCAACTATTCTGCGCATCGGGGACGCCTCGTCATGATTCAATGGTTAGCAAGGCGGTCTCGTAGATCATTAGTACTGAGCAGTGAGTTCGATCCCCAATGGGTGCCCCATGCTTGTGGCCTTCTGCCAGAATTAAGCTAAGTTTAGTAAATAACAACCATTCTGTATATCAGCTTGGCACGCATTAGCATGGCAAAACTATAGATACGTACAGGGTGAACAGAATCTCCATATTGGAAATTGGTAATAACTTCATTATTTATTGGTTGATGATAGCTTTACTTTGGAACATACAATTTACCGGCTTTGTTGAAATTCAATAAAGTTTGTTTCATGAAAATAGAGCAATATTTACAAAAGTTACATATCATTTCTGATAGGGAGTTCATTCTCACCCACCCTGGAGATACTGATATTCACTGTGATTAGCTTAATCTGGCACATAGTCTTATGGCGAGGTGGCGGAGCTAAGGGGTATTGTATTGTGCCAGTCTTTCAACTCGGAAAAACTTGCTAGCACTGAAAATCAGTATTTCAAATCCTGACTTTTAGCTGGTCTTGAACACCGAGCATTGGCGTTGGTAGGGAATACACAACTCCCTCAGCCAGTCACATGCTCAAAGAAGTGTAGATAGTGACTAGGTTTAGCTTAGCTTAGTCTGGCACAAGGCTACAATAGTGGGACAGTCAATAAGCATCAAACTCACTACACTAGAGAGTGGTCAGCAAACTGGTCTTGCAGACCGTCAATCTGCATTGGGCAATTCATAGATTATGTGTATTTAGAAATTTACTTAGTTTACCGTAACCTGGCACAGAGCCACAATGGTATTACACCGAGTGAAGATCAAACTTATAATATTAAGTTAAGTCTGCGAAATAATCTTATTAATCATTGCTCTACTGCAGGTGCGCTATAATTACAAAGCTCAGTTTAGACTTGCGCAATGCCACAATAACGTGTTACCTTGTGAATATCGAACTCGCTAGCAATGATCTGCGAGAAATCTTCCGTTATATACTATGGGGGGGAAAGGGCAATGTTTGGTAAAACTGACGCCTGATTCATACCCACAAACAGACCATTGCCCCTCGTCCAGCGCTTATTAATCTGTACCGAATACATTTGTTTACTCATCGATAGAAGGCTTCGTGAGTTTTATTGGAGAGGTCGAATGCACGTGAAATCAGTTATTGATGGACTGCGTGGGCGAGATACCACAGTTCTGATGAAGTAAACTTCCTATTGACTGTTTCTTATTATCCGCTTATTTAGTGGGATCAGTTACGTTACATGAAGGTTGGCCTAACCGTTAACAGGCCGGAAAATGGAATCGGCGAACCGAGTTCATAATCCGGCTGAGGTTACAAGGAGTCAGAGATATCATAAAATCCATTAGGAAACTCAAATTGCAATGGGCAGGCCATGTAGCAAAAATGTCAGACAAACGATGGACATCACGACTCACAATGTGGATCCACAGAGATCATATGCGAAATTGTGGCTGGCAACAAATTAGAAGGCGTGACGATTTAGACAACTGTATATGTTGGCTCCGCTACGCCCACGACCGAGAGGTCTGACGAATCTTGGGGAAGATCTGTCCAACGACGGACGTTAAAAGGATGATGATGATGAAGAAGAAGAAGAAGAAGAAGAAGAAGAAGAAGAAGAAGAAGAAGAAGAAGCTCAGTAAATATCTACATGCACTTAGGTACATACATCCCTAGTTGGTGGCTGAGAGAGTTACTATTTTATACCGGCGCCAGCGACCGGTATTGGAATGCAATCAAAAGCCAGGAATTTAGAATCCTGATTTTCAAGGTATGCAGACCCTCCCCACTTGGAAGACTGGTGCAAGTTAGCCTTCCTGCCTCCTGGCAATCCTTAAAATAAGTGGAGCATCATAACTATAGAATTTCAACTTAATCATTTTAATTGAATATTAGTCTGTTGGATTTTGTGTGCATGCTAGTTTAGCAAGCTATTATTAATGTGTAGTGAGTTCGATCTTCACTGGGTTCATCACACTTATGGCCTTATATCAGACTAAATTCAGTAAATACGTATAAACCTTTTGATTTAACAATGCTTAAAAAGTGAAGGATCAAAGATAAACTATTATTAATTATGATTGGTAATTGATGTAATAGCCAGATGATGCAATGGATTCGGTAATCATCCAGTGAATTATTTGCTAAGGTACTAACTGCACAAAGCCATATAGGAAAAGGAAACATTGTGTTGAGCTAATCTTCCAAATACAGGATTTCACCTGCCTTGAAAATCAGCATTCAAAACCTTGGTTTCTGTGCCAGACTAAACTAAGCTTGGTCACTTAGTTAATATCTAGATAAATACCCGGATTGATAGATACGAACAAGCTGATATGAATAAATGTGGACAGATTGATAGCGATAAATAAATCGATGGATTCGTTGACCGATGGTTAGCAACATTTGTTCGGACGATCCAATCTCTTCTTCCCGTCTTTGGTGTTAACACAACGTTTCGACCGATTCATTCGACGGCCTTCTTCGGGTGTGATATGTAATAGCCGTAAGGAGAAAGAGAGCAATAAAGGAGACTCTCTTTCCTTGCGGTTATTACATATTACACCTGAAGAAGGCCGTCGAATGAATCGGTCGAAACGATTTGGATTGTCCGAACAAAGGTTGCTAACCATAATTGCCATCAGTCAATGGATCCATCGATTTATTTATCGATATCAATATGTCCGAATTTGTTTATATCAGTTTGTTGATATGGTGATATGTTAATGACTCTTCTCGAAGTTATAGACAATGGAGTTACGGTTGTTTTTATGTTAAGTTATTTGAAACAGAAAACAATCCTGCGTACGTCCAGCTAATGTAAACAATTTTCAAATAAATTAACCAGCATTGGTGTGTTCAAAATTGGCCAACTCAAAACATCTAGAAAATCGATATCAACATAATTCTAAACCGATTACTGCAGTAGACTTTGATGTATTTCCAAAAGATCAAAGATCATTTCGCGCCTGGTATCTGTCTGCCCTCAACATCGGCTCCTTGGGAGCTGAATGAATGTTTATTTTCAAAGACAGCTTGTCGTTATTTGAAGCTTCCCAAAATTCTATCTCACCTCTAAGGGTTTGGCACTATTCTGATAGTCTTTTATTATCAAATTTGGCCTTTAATGCGCCGTTATCGATTTGTGGGTCATTCCTTGACCTTTTTCCGTCTCGTTTTTCGTATGTTCCATCCGAATCGTTGACGTGTCAATGACTTCTGACCATATCAAATTCGTCCTACCGCTGCCTTTGACGTCATTTTTGATTAACACTGGTTATTGTTGTCGTCTGCTGCTGCTGCTAATGATGATGATGATGATGATGATGAGAGATGGTGTTGTTATTCATGTAATTTTAGATAGACATAACTTTTTGTTTTTATTTCTCCATTTTCTGATAGGATTTAACAAGCTCATATATGATTTATGTGAATAATTGCTGTTTGCCTCGTGAAGGCTGCAAGACTAAAAACATATGTTAACAAGGTAATCTTGAAATCTTTAAGCGAGTCATGGTTGTATAAACGAAACTTGAGGCATTTCTAAAGAACTATAAATAAAGCAATAACCAGCAAAGCGTTTATATTTTTTAAAACTTATTAGCGAATCATTATCGTATTTTTCCATTTCTTATTTGATCGTATAGGCTCATCTACTTTTTAGGTTTAACGTACTTCCATCGATTTTATATTATCTACTTGCTGTTTATGTAACCCGCGTAGGGTTTCTTGAATAAATACATCAAAACTGTTATTCGTGTTAATGTTTTAGAGACACAGAAAAGGAGAAAAGACGAAATAATAATCATAGTTTTATTTTAGCACGTACTGCATTTAAACTGGCAAATGTAAGCAAAGTGTCCGCTCTTCTAATCGCTGTCCACTGTCATTACAGCTACTCTACTACTTGTCCGTCTAGATTTATTCATTTTCTGCACTAACAAACTACACATTTCAGGCGTTAGGGGAAAAGATCCCATGATTAATAACCGAATTTCGGAATTTTTAACTAAAGGTTTCAGCACTTAATTTGTATGTTGTTTAATGAAAACCAGTAAAAATGAGGATTGTTAGTGGTCAGAAATTAAGCGTTACAGATAGAGAAATGCTATTGTATGTTTAATGATTATCACGATGATACTTAGAAAATGTATTCAACAATGTTGTGAATACACAAGATAATGGCCTGCGGATACGTAGAGTAGGAGCCTTTAATCAATGACAAGAGCTGCAAGAAAATAAAACCCACGAAGCTGCTTAACGTAAAATCAAAACATACTCGTTTTCTGTCGCAAACGAAAAATACGAAGACTTTAAACTTGTGTTTGAATCCCAAAAGTGTTTCGAGTAACATCTACTCTAATAATGAACGGTGTGATTTTCTTGGTTCGCTGTCCGTAACACTGGACTTTTCGACTGGGGTGGGGTAGATTTGCCGGAAAAAGTACTCCCAGTATAGATGGTATGATACCAACTCATTCTACGTTAATATCTCAAAGATTAGCTTGCTAATCACTGTTTTATTGTGAGGTTACTCTAAGCTTAGCTTAAAATAACATATGACGAGTGTTAGGCACCCAGTGAGGATTCAATTCACTGCAATAGTAGGGATCTGCAATGCTAACTTGTTACCCAAGGTTCTATGGCAAGGTGTCTTTCAACTTAGCTTAGTCTGGCACAAGGCTACAAGTGTCGGGCATCCAGTAAGGATTTAACTCAGTACAGTAGTAATGGTCGGCGAAACTAACCGTTAACCATTACGCTATGGCGAGGCACCTTTTTAACAGACTTATAATAGGGAAGTTATAAAACGCTTGTCAAGAATAAATGTTCAAACAAAACAATAATTTTAACAAAGAATTATTATATTTTATTGATTTCATATTTCATATTACTGAAACGTTTTGTTCGTGTTTTAAGTATGTGTGAATGAAGACAACAAACTAAGCGAATTTATTCTCGCCTTTAGTTGAATCGTTTTTACTTGCTTCAGTCGTCCATCCGCTTGTACCATCGAGGGTGTCACGGTGTTAATTCACGAGAGCATTTATTATAATACACTTCTGGCTTGCTAGGCCCGTCGAAGCTTCATCAGATCCCTCGTTAATAGTGCCTTTTGGGAACACGTTCCAAGCTTTGTCCGTTTCCAGCCTCTAACGGTGCTGGACGAGGGGTTGGACTTTCCCGCTGTTTACTGGTAATTAAGTGATACGTATACTTAATTCTCAACTCAAGTCAGCCCAGCACGCCATTAAGATAGAATATTTTGCACTGTGAGCCATGTTGTAATAGATTATTTGAAGGTAATAATATAATCAAGCGTATTATATGTACGTATTGTTTGTATTCTTTGGTTTAGAAACAGCACAACTTGCATAGCTTTTCAGAATGAGGCTGAAAAGAAGTTGTTAACACGTATTGTTATGATTTCCATTTTAACCAATAATGATGCTGTTTTATAATGTTTATTTTTCATTTAAAGTAAAGATTGTGAACCCTGTTGTCGAGTGGAAAGCCAAAGAGCTTGGTTTTTGTTTGAACATATTTTTAGACAAATTGTTCTACTCATTTTATGGCTTTTGTTGTCGGGCTAACACTCTCGTCGTTGCTTTCCTGTTAACACGATTCGGCCGCTGTACTCTTGGGCCTACTGTTGCTCTGCTTCATGGCTAGAACAGTTGCAAAGTTTCCACCTATGCCAGTGGGTGTTCGAACCCCGATAAAATCCAGGATTTTAATGTTGAATTTAAAGGCAGGCGGATAACCCTCACTTGGGATATTAGCGCCAAATGATCTTCTGATTTAAGCAGTAATCATAGTGTTTTATTAGAAACCGTCAACGAAAACTGTCAACATACGTTTCTTCAGTTTTTAAATGATTCTGGCTGGTTGGCTATGTATGTGTCACACGTACAGGCCGCACCAATGGGGCTAGAGGACAGAAAATTTTAACATTTATTCCTTATTATGTCAAGAAAAAACATTTGTTTTGTTTTTTGAAAATCGCCCCATGGGAAGGGTTCAATTTACAATGTAAATTTACGCTAAATCGGTCCTTTAGTTCATTTGTTTCTTGAAAATTCGGACTTTTTTAGTGATCACCGCCCAACACAAGGCGAGAGAAATAATTTATTCTTTGATCATCCCTTTTTTCCAATTCTTTAATTGATCCCCCCACTCATGCTGCCAAAAGGCGTTGGTTTCTATTGAGTGACTAACCAGACCTGCAATGTTTATGTTTCATTTAAAATAAAGATTGTGAACTTTTTGTCAATTGGAAAACAACGGAACTTGGTTTTTGTTTGAATATCTTTAGACGATGTGTTCTACTCATTATATTGCTTTTGTTGTCGGACAAACACTCTTGTCTGTCATTGCTTTCTTGTTACGCTGTTTCGGCCGCTGTACTCTTGGGCCTACTGATGGTCCGCTTTATGGCTAAAATAATTGCACAATTCCCACTTATGCCAGTTGTCGTGGTTCGAACCCAGATAAAATCCAGGATTTTAAATGTTGATTTTAAAGGCAGGCTGATAATCCTCACTTGGGATATTAGCGTCAAATGATCTTCCCGTCGAAAATTCCTTCCATTTGGTCAGGTACCATTTTAAGCTAAGCTCAGTAAATATCTTCTAATCGGTAAATTGCAAGAAATGAATTAGTGAAAAATAAACTGCGTTTCGTAGTTCATAATTAGTGTGACGAAAATTCAATATTTCCTTATTTGAAATTCATTTCTTCTGAAAGTTTGATTTTTCTAATTCATGTGCAAAAAATATATCTGATTTTAGGGAGTGCATTATATTTTTCTTTTCAATTATAATACAAAAATACAGTTGAATTATATCTGCAAGCCTTTTTAAGCATACAATGTTCGTAGTTCATAATTAGTGTGACGGAAATTCAATATTTCCTTATTTGAAATTCATTTCTTCTGAAAGTTTGATTTTTCTAATTCATGTGCAAAAAATATATCTGATTTTAGGGAGTGCATTATATTTTTCTTTTCAATTATAATACAAAAATACAGTTGAATTATTTATTATATACCGTCATTTTTTACAACACGAGTAAACAAATACTTATTATATGAGCGGCGTGACTATTTTGTATTTCTGTCTGTAACACTGGACTCTTCCAGTCAGGGATAAACTTTTGCTAATAAAAATACCTCCTACACACGATTTGAAAACATGGACTCTTCAACTGAAACAAATTCACTATTTTTTTCTTCTTAAAAAATCGTTTCATATAAATTCAAATATATCCATGAAATCTTTCACGGGTATTAAGTAAGTAGTGCCCTTACGCTGGCTACGGCATCAGCCGTCCCTGCCCGGGCTTCACATATCACAAGTTTCTCTGTCTCGGCTAGTTCTTCGAGGTTTGCGATAAGTTAAATAGACTTAGAGGCTCCAAGCACCCGAAGTTGCGTCATTCACTTCACCATACATCACGGGTATTAACTAGTCTTAATATAACGGTGGGTTGTATCGCGAGATCTTTGCTGTTCATAAGAGGTTGTCTTGGAGCGGAAATTTTTGGCAGCCATTTTTTTATCTTAGATTGATTTATACGGAGATTTCTTCGTTTAATATCACAGAAATAGATCCGATGCACCAGCGAAAAACACGAGCTGAGGAATCTAAATTTATTGCCGTGGATTTATGTTCGGCTTAGCCAAGCAAAATATCGATGTAAGTCACAGATAACGGTACGGTCGGTGCAAAGAATAAAAAGAGAAACCCAGAAGCCAAAAAATACTCAACCTACAGCCTCAGATTAGATAGGTTTTTTCGTTCGACTTTTATAAGTATTAGAAACCGTCAAATAAAACTGTCACCAAAACTGTCAACATAGGTTTTTTTCTGTTTTCAAGTGAGTCTAGCTGAGTGGCCATCTATGTATGTCTTTCGCGTACAGGCTTCATGAATAGAGCTAGAGGGCTGAAATTTTAAACATTTACTCCATATTTGTTTTTTGAAAATCTCCCCCGTCCCCCAAATAGGTTTTTGTGGGGGTTCAATTTACAATGTCAGTTTATGCTAAAGTGGCCCCTTAGTTTGTGTCCGGCACCATTCACGCTTGAAAATTCAAACTGTTTTAGTGATCACGGCCCAACAAAAGGCGAGAAAAGTAATTTATTCATTGATCACCCCTTTTGCCAATGTTTAATTGAGCATGCTGCCAAAGGACATTGGTCATATTTCTATTGAGTGGCTAACCAGACTTGTTTTAATCAAGTTACTAAGGAGGAGTAATAAAGTTAGGAGCAAACAAGCTGTTTTCAACAATAGCAATCTATTCCAAAGCATTTAATTAAATTACTATACAATACGTTGATTAAATCAGTGATATTCAACAGTTGAGCATATGTTTACGTTGGCAACACATTTGAGTTAGAAAGTATGTGTACGCTTACCCGAGCAAATTTAGATTGATGCGGTAACTTGAAAAAAGAAAGACCAGGAAAGGTGCAGCAGAAACTATGCTCTGAAGCTTATAGTAACGATGCAGTAGGTGCAAGCACAAGTTGGAAATGGTTCACAAAGCTTTACAGGGCATATTTAAAACTCAAGTACGAAGAGTGCTCTAAAAGATCTAAAACTTGAAAAATGATAATTGGAGGGAAGATGCAGTACAAACAACATGTGAGTGAAAAATTAGAGGTAACTCAGTCAATTGATGCATTGGAACAGAAAAGATCTTTTTCTGAGCAAGGCGACTGATGATTTTCATTCATGACAATACCTGTCCTCGCGTTTCAAATGGAAAGCAGCAAATCCCTGATGCCTGAGGCGTACCAAAAAGGCAAGTGCCGAGGAAACTAGACAATCTGTATCGGTATTGGTAACTCAGTCAACTGATGCATTGGAACAGAAAAGATCTTTTTCTGAGCAAGGAAGTCAACTGGTAATTATCCTTCATGACAACACCTGTCCTCGCGTTTCAAATGAAAAGCTGCAAATCCCTGATGTCTGAGGCGTACCAGAAAGGCAAGTGACGAGGAAACTGGACAATCTTTATCGCCACATACATGTATACGCGTAGGGCTCCACATTGAACTTGACCTTCTTCCGAATTTGACCTTGTGTGGAGGCGAAAAAGTACCCTGATACACGATACGAGGTCAGTTTTTAAGGTAGTTCTTCCAAAAATATGTCGATACTAGCATAGTAACTGTAAGAATTTTACGTATGGATAAATTATACAAATATATATTTTAGTATAAATATATTTGTTGCAAACAAAAATAAACACATACTTCGAATAAAATGTATTTTTCTGTCAATTTTTTACAACTCCTTATATTTTCAGTTTGTTAAGGCGACAGAATTCGGTGATAAACGAAAATGAGACATTAGCAGCAACTGTAGTAGTAGTAGTAGTAGTAGTAGTAGTAGTAGTAGTAGTAGCAGCACCAGCAGTTGCCTGTCTAAATCAGCGAATACGTATACATAGTGTGGCAGAAAACTAACAAGCAAACAAAGTGACAACGGATTTGATTTTATAAGATTTACTAGGCTTAACTTAGTCTAGTACAAGGCTTGAACACCCAGTCAGGATCGAACTCACTACAGTAAGAATGGTCAGCATGAGTGGCTTGCTTTCAACTACTCCACAGGGAGGCGTCCTCCTCAGACCAGTTTCGATTTAATATATATACAACAGCTATAAGCCAACCTCTGGTCCTGTTTCCATATATTGCAAGATATTATCTTCGCATAAGTCATGCTCCAGTCTCCATGACAACAAGCGATAGTGCCTATCGATTACAGTTGGAAATGAACTGCTATTAATCAAAAGTTTTAATTACATGTTTGTTTTGATCCAATGGTTCGTGTGAAGGAACCTCCTTATTTTAACTTGGACATGTCGAATGTTAAGCATTCATTTGTA
>VCCN01001294.1:3654251-3665697 GCA_006491835.1 Architeuthis dux
TCCATAATTTGATTTCATATATATATATATATATATATTTGTATAAATTATCCATACCTAAATAATTCGATCATTTTTGACGGATACTGTGCTAGTAAGTAATAAAATGTTTTCTTAGAATATTTTAATGCGTAATATCTTTTGAAAAGTTTAGGAATAAAATATTTTTTTAAACTTTCGGGTGTATCTTTGCAAAATGTATATCTAAATCTATTTTATTTATAAAGAGTAAATTCTTTTGGCTTTCATGCGTGATAAAGTCTTCTAAAACTTTTAATGATAAAGTCTTTTCAAAATGTATGTCTAATATTTTTTTTAAAAGCTTTATACAAAATTTAAGTTTCTTGTGTAATAAAGTCTTTAAAAATGTTAACGATAAAGTCTTTTCAAATTTTATGTCTAATATTATTTTTTTAAAACTTTATACAAAGTTTTAGGTTTCTTGTGTAATAAAGTCTTTAAAGATGTTAACGATAAAGTCTTTTCAAAATGCATGTCTAATATTCTTTTTTAAAACTATACAAAATGAATCCTTTTCAGCTTTTATGTGCAATAGTCTTTTTAAGAAAAATTCACGTCATGAAATTGTTTTAAACATTTTGCGTAACTTTAAAACATTATGTATAATCAATTTTTAATCTGTAATAACGTCTTTAAACTGTTATGCACAGTATAGATCTCGGAGACACGACACAATCTTTTGCAACTTTATACATAACACCTTTACGTAGTAAGGTCTTATACAATGTTGTGCGGAATAAACTATGTGTTATAACATGTTTATAATCTAATATATATTTGAGAAATTATGTGTGTATATTCATCTTCTCTTCCAAAACGTGAATTGTAGCCAGAGGTATTGAATTTAGGTATCTCTAAAATGCGCTAACTGAAAGAATGCATTAGACACAGAGCTGCTATAACCGTAGTGGAAAGCCATTTCATTTCCGACATGAAAAATAACTTTTCACGGGGAATCCAATAGTGTTTTATTATACCGAATATGCCTTCATTAACAACAATTATGGGACCTTTATAGCTACTCTTCAGCCTGTCTTTTATTTAAAAAAAACAGTATGCGTTATAAAGTCCTTTAAAATTTGTAGGCGTCATAAATTCTTTTAAGACTTATCGAGTTATCTGTCCACAATTATTGTTTTGAGATATATAGCTTACAGACAATAATTCTGTTAACCTATTAACTATCATTTACTTGTACGGAAGTAATTGTAGATAGATATGTTTTGCATATCATGATGATCTGCAAAAGTATATAGTTTTTGTTTTATTTATACAGTAAGCTTCGACCATTTTTTGCGAGTGAATGGCGAAAGACGAGGCTTAGAAACTGTAGTCCTTAAGATTTAGTTTTAAAAAATAACATAACATTGTAAAACTCGAGGAGATTGGATTATTAAGAAAGCACAATTGGTGTATTGAATCAAATAGAAAGCCAGGGGCACTTTAGTTGATTGAAATATTGAAAGCAATTGGAAAGTGGATCAATATAAAACATGGGGATGATTTGGAAAAGGGAGGAGATGACTTATGGCTCTTCAAGAAGAAGAAGAAGAGGAGGAGGAGGAGGAGGAGGAGGAGAAGGAAAAAATCAAATTGAGGGGAGGATATAAATGAAGATGAACAAGAAATGTCAGCTTTTCCTGATTTTCAATTCAATAAAGGAGAACGGACATCTTGTGTGGACGCCAATGAATAAAGGGTCAGTTGATGTGTGTTGCTTGGGATGCTTCGTAGGATTAGTTTCTGATAAGAATATTCTCCGGATATGTTTCAGTTATTCACGCATAAAAATACTTTTCAGTGATTATTATTATAGATCAAAGTGTACTTGTATCTGCGCAGATTTACTCAGCAACTCACTCCCGTGTGTCATTCGAGACATGAGGCAATGGTTTTGTCTCCATTTCTTGGACGATCCTTGGAGATCCAATCATTGTTTCTGTAGCAATTGTGGGGGTGTTTTTGCTATGCTAGCCCGACGCCCAAAATGAACTGCCTTACATGACTAAAGAGCTCCAACTGCCCTGCTATTTACCCATAGCTGGGTAGAGAAATGGATTCATGCCTTTCCCAAGTGCATTAGTGCGAAGTGAAACTGCCTCAGCTGGCGTTTGAACTCGGTTCGCCGATACCCTTCTCCGTGCCGTTAATCGTTAGGCCACCCACACCAACAACTGAAGATGAATTTGTCGCTCAATATAAGAGGTTGCCTTAACTGACCTAACGATCGCTCACGACATTATAAGCGGAACCAATCAAAGGCACATCAATAATACGAGTAATAACTGATTTTAGAAACTCACTCCTTGCAAAACAAATAAACAATAATATAAATAAATATAAATAATAAATCTATAAAATCAATTCGACTCTAAGTCTGATAATATTCACATCGTTAATAATGATGAAAGTCTAAATAAATTCCATTAATGCCTACATTTGCTTAAGATATTGTTTTCAAACGGACGCGTTTTAGATTTAACCCTTTAGAGGGCGCCCCTAAAAATATTTTAGATATCAAAACAAGCTTTTTGTATGTTAAAATAGACCTAATTACAAGATATTTTCAGTTGCAAGTTTTCTTAAATTTCTTTGTTTATGGGTGCAAATACCCCTCTGATGAAGTGATCATATATGGTGCTTCGCCCAAAAATGGAAAATATTAAAAAATTCAAGTAGAAAGTTAAATGAAACATAGAATTAAATAACAACATTCAATATAATGAATATATACAAAAAGAAATGATATTGACAAAAGAATAACACCTCCGGGTTGATTTGTAAATGTTATTGCTTGGGCCAAAAACTGGATAATTTAATGGTGGTGTCTGTCTTTGTTCAAGCACAAGTGTAGTTTGCAAAGCTTGCAGACCACATTGGTGCGGATTATGTTGTCTTTGTGGCTACAATATTTGCATGTGAGGCGAGTACTCCATGCTGGCAAGTTAAATGATCATATATAGTCACTAAGGTAAAAAAGATAACTGACAATTCGGAATGCTAAGCTTCAGTTAAAGCAGAACAAGGTTGGCCAGTGACTGCCATCTTCATCTTTAAGGTTCCCAGTTAGTATCAGAGTATATAATTGATTTTTCAAAGTACTCAGAATCTTCTTTTGGGGGTCGGGTTCAGATTTACTTTGTTTCGAATTGATTTTGATACGTAGGCATTGGCATTATATGGGAGGGCGTGCACACAAATATACTTTCTGTAGAGACTCATATAAAAGGTAAAAAAAATATATAAGTTTTCAGAAGTGAAATCTCGATCCGAGTTTATCTCTGTCTCTTAAGGTTTCAATATGAAACGTGTCGGGGAAAAAATACTGAGAGTGATATAAAAACGCTGTGGCGAAAGGAAAATGGTTAATTTAATCACAACTCTTTGCCATTGAAGCTTGTGTTATTATAGTGCCAAAACCCTGGAAGTTTCTTGGTTCTTGTCTCGAAGAAAAAGTTTTGGTTGGTAGTTGATCTGATTTCGTAGAGCTGCGTTGAATTTGTGATTGTCTGCATATCTCTCCAGCGCTCTACACAAACGGTAACTCAATGCATCCAATTTGGAACTATCCGGCAAATAAAGCGGTACCCCTCATTTTTCTTTCATTCGTCTTCAACGGTGGAGGACGAGGGTTTAGCGTAAGCGTTTTCTTGGAGAGAGCAAGCAGAAGAAGAAGAAAAAAGAATCTGTGGTTTTCTTTCATTTTCAGTAAATCATGGTCTTAATTCTTTTTCTTTTCTTGTCAGGAACGCTGAATAATACTATGCATTTACATTTCTTTTATCGATGAGAATGTCTGCGTAAATGGTTCCCTTAGAAAAATCCAGAACGCTTGCCGTAATCTTTCCTAATCTGAACATAAAAAAATCTGCTTCTTTATGGTAAAAGATTGGCGTATTTTCGCCGCATACTCGGGTCAAATAATAGATAATTTGACAATTCTATAAAGCTTCCAGAAATAAAATGGAAAAAAAAAGAAAAGAAAAATCTTACGAGACTGATTAAATGTTTCGATTCCTGAACAAATTTCGCCTAAATTCATAACAAATACGATGATGAACAACAGAAACTTCTAGATATTTCTAGCACTAACATCTTACTGTATTTGATAGTATAGAAGGCTGCCCTTATTTCAGCATGGAATATTAACCCTTATAGCACTGCCAGGCGATATATCGGATGATAACGTAGCCAAAGACACAACACGGGCGATATATCGGCCTAAAAAGGCCAGCCGGACCAGCTTAAAAACTGAAGAAGCCTACGTTGACAGTTTTAACCCTTTTAGAGCTATGGTTAAAAGGGCCATAGCGCTAAAAGGGTTAAAGAAAAAAAAACGCCTTTCTCTGAATTCCTCTCATTTATCATCCAGTTTTTAATCTCCTCCACAAGTTCTGGCTAATGTGGTTACCTTTACCTTTTGGGCCATACTTTCGAGAGGAAGTGGGAGTGGGGGTCTTATATGCCGTTAAATACGGTAAGTATTTTAAAAATAACTATCCGGGCAGCGTTGGGTGAACTAGCATTGTGCTACTATTGCATGCACGTTCAAATAAATCGATTCATCTGTTTAAACAGGACGACGCTCTCGGTAATGTTACAAATCCTGTTACGTGGATGTTACAGAGCCTATCGCCAATAACAGGCGTTTCACTAGACACGAACACTAGCTATTTGCGCTGCCATTGTCTCCACACCCGTACACGCTACTGCCGTTATAGCTGATGATAATGTTGGTCTAATGTGGTCAATTAGGGAAAGTATTATTGATAAGACCTTAATGTTAGTTACGGTAAAAAAAATGGTTAACTTGAATAACTTTTTCATGGGCTATACAGATTTGCCTTAGTTCGATACAGGCTCGAATAAGGCAGAGGAAATGGTGTTACGCCATCTTCCAAGTGGACTGGGCCTGCCTGTCTTGAAAATTCAAGGATAGGGGATGCGAGTTCAATTCTCATCGGAAGCTAATTCTTTATTTCGAATCCATGCTGCTTACTTAACGGTCGTAGAATGTAAAAACGACCTGGGCGTTGCGATAAAACGCAACAAAAATAAGATGAAAGAAAATTAAATGATGACAATGTTTCATCTAAGAAAACTTCATTTTGTTATATGTACTTGATATAAATCATACATACTGGAGTAACAACTTAAGACTATTATGTCTACTATTGCTCGCATAACAAAATTAAAATGAAAAAACACCTAGTTAAAAATTATTAATAACGACAATGTTTCATTTAAGACATTTAGACAATTTAAGACTATTACGGTTGCAACTATTCTCTCTTTCTAACATCGACATCCTAGACAGCGTCCAAACACAATGGGCCATAGTCGGCCATTTCTCTTGATCCGAACCTCCAGTTTGGGAACAAAAGACAAAAAAAACTATTACAGTAATTTGTCTCACTGTGTTCTTCGTTGATAAGGGCTTGAAAAATCGAGAAAATAATTTGTCTGCTCGTTCACCAACCGGTCATAAAGACCAGAGAAATGACGTATCGTCATTCGTCTAACAATTATTGACTTATCATCCTCAAGCAAATCGGTTTCTCTAGTTAAGCTCGTATGTCTGCCTCCGGTCACGCCAATGCATTAGTTATCAGAGTTTTGCATTTGGCTGCGTCTATAAATCCCACTTGTGGTGACCAGTGCATAACAAGAATTACGACCGACCGCGGGCTATTTTGATTACAGTCCATTAACTAGGAAGCACTCAGAGAGCGCACACCTCTGCCAACACCGTACACCAACTAAAAACTGAATGAAAATAAAATATTAATGAACAAGAGAGAGAACTTTAAATACACAAATATTGAGTTACTTCCCTTGAAATTTAAATTATGCCTTTTTGTTAACTGTTCCCTTTTCAACTACTTTTCCTGCAGAATAATGAAAATATATCTCAATCAACCAAAATTTAATCACTTCTTCTGTAGTCCATGGCCCACCCTTCCACAAAATGTCATTGGAGTTCATTCCGTACTTTTGGAGATATCGTGTGTACTGACAGACGGACACGAGTGAATTCAGAGAGAACTTTAAATACACAAATATTGAGTTACTTCCCTTGAAATTTAAATTAAGCCTTTTTATTAACTGTTCCTTTTTCAACTACTTTTCTTGCAGAATAATGAAAATATATCTCAATCAACCAAAATGTAATCACTTCTTCCCTAGTCCATAGCCCACCCTTCCACAAAATGTCATTGGAGTTCATTCCGTACTTTTGGAGATATCGTGTGTACTGACAGACGGACCCGAGTGAATTCGTATACCTCTTCCAACTTCGTTGACAGAGGTAATAAAGACAGCGGCAATTCGCCAGTCGCTCATAAAATTTAACAGTCCGCGAAAGCAGACATTTGAGGTTCATCATAAACGAATGGTTAATTTGAAATTCTTACCCATCCTCCCGACGGTATTGCTGCCGTGATGAACCAGAAAAACTGTCGAAATGGTTGTTTTTGTAGTGGTGGAGAAGATACGAGACTCTAAAACAAATTAGGAGAGAAAATGCTGATTACACATCCATAACGGTGGTTGATCTTTAATAACGACACAAGACGGAAGCTTCTGATCGAAAATAATATCCACTTCTGGAATCGCTCCAGTAGTGATTGGTCATGAATCATGCATGTATGCTAAAAACATGCGATAATATATTCTTATTCTGTATAATCATAATGTCTTTAGACTGTAATAAAATATTATTGTCTGAATGTATTCTTTAGTATATTCTCGCGTGTGTGTTTTACACTCCATATTTAACTAGCAAACCCATTTCCCATAAACAGCTGAAAAGTTATGTTTATACTATTATGATCTAGTGTCCACGTATGTTGTTTAGTGTTTCTTCAAATCGTTATGTGCTGCAAAAAAAACAACTCGGAACGGTAGTTGCTGTCTTATATCCATCGAAATCTAGTACAAATAGAAAGTTTCAACAAAAATAGTGATGGTGTACAATAATAATAAAAATATCATTGTGCCGAGAATACAATCATCAAAAAATAGAACAGGAGGAAAGGTCTATTGAAAACCTTCAACCAAACTGTCACCAAAAACTGTCAACATAGGTTTCTTCAGTTTTTAATTTGGTCTGGTTGGCTATCTAGGTATGTATGTATCGCACGTATATGCCGCACCAATGGAGCTAAAGGGCTGAAAATTTAAACATTTACTCCTTATTATGTCTAGAAAAAACGCTTTTTGTTTTGGGGTTTTTTTTTAAACACACCCACCCACCCCCTAAATAGGTTTTTAGTAGTGGGGGGTTCAATTTGCAATGTAAGTTTATGTTAAATTGATTCCTTACTTTGTGTTCGGTAGCATTCAAGCTTGTTTTTTGAAAATCCAGACATTTTTAGTGATTACTGCCCAACAAAAGCCGAGAGATTTAACTTATTCATTGATCACCCCTTTTACCAATCTTTTAATTGATCACCCCCAATTTCTGATATGCAGTTGATATAAATCATACATACTGGATTAACACCTCTGAGAATCATTACTTAACTCGAGGTTTTACGGCCATGTAGCTGGGTATAATCTCTCGGAGGGCGTGTATTTTCAGCTAGTTTTTCTAAAGGTAGAACTATTTTCTTAATTGCTTGAAAGCAACAATTCTGATAGAATCAACAAAGAAGATTATCAGCATCTTTCTAAAGAACTCATGTGATTGTATCTATTTTAGATATTTAGAAACCCGGGCAAGGGCAGATATATCTGCTAGTATATTATAAGACTTCGGCTTATTCTTGGTAATACAGGTGTAAAAATGGAGATATTTATATAGGTTTATATTTTTCCTTAATCTAATTCAATGTTTATGTTTTGTAAAATAAAGAATATCATAACAGACATATAATCGAAATGGCGCTTTCATGGATTTCATAACATCGCCATTCATAATGATTTTTCCCTTCCAAAACCAGCGAAAAGAAAGATATTAGTTTATTTATCAGTATGCACATAGTGTGCATTGATGCAGGTAAATCTGCGTGTTATCATTATTACAATCACATTTTGTATATCATCAACGCAAGCATTATATATATAAATAAATAATTAAATTATATTTATATATATATATATATATAATGCCATAATTATTTTGAAAAAATTCAAACTTATCATTGTATATTTATGAAGACTTCTATTTCAGTCTGCAATTCCCATCTCGGATCCTAATCTAATCTCAGCCAAACATTTAGGAACATTTATGGAAACACGAGTGGAAGAACGAAATAATTTGAATAAAAATTGCAACTCCATCTGGAATCTATCAAGAAACCAATTTTCCATTACGTTATCAAACTCGCAATCATGTCGGATGTTTACGAAAATAGAAGTAACTCTCCACTCGTCGATTAATGTAGATTATTTATTATTTTCTTGTATTTAGAACTGCAAGCTCACACGCACACTCCAAAAGAACTTGTAGCTGTGCACCAATTCTAAGAGCAGTGGACTGGTGTTGAAGAGGTCAGTACTGTAACACTAAAACAGAACGACAACAGAAGGTTAAGTGGTGATAAAAAATCCTTTTCGGTTCATGCAAAACAAACAGTGCTTGTAAAATCCAAGAGATGCAATATCATTGATAGTATGAGACCGAAACGGAATCAATTGAAAGTTTCCCCGCTATCCGAAAGTACAGCGTTCCTATGAAACCTTTCGTAAGCCGAAATGGCGTGATGTTACAATATATAGAGGAACACTCTTAATTGGTTGTGATATATGTACATATATGTATGTTTATGTTTATGTACACAACTAGGTATGGTCAATTTTGGTCCACTGAATCAGAATTTTCCCACGCTTGATTCCGAAATGGTAAAACACACACACATAATTGAGTTCGACCTGGGGTCAGATTATCTGGCCAAAAAAAGAGACAGAAAATCTACGTTTGGACGCCTAGACTGGCACCCCCATGGAGATCTCAAGCAATATCCTCTGGTAAGGTGACAGATACTGATATCGTTGATGAATGAGAGTTTTGCCATTTTGGGGCGGAGAAAAAACACACTAACAGTGTCACGTGGGATGGTGGAGCGAATCATAGCAGTCTTGTCGGCTAAGAAGATGTTCTCTTTTAGATTTTAATTTTAAAATTGGGGAGTTTGAAATCGAAATCCTTCGAGCCCGGGGAATTTAATTGACCTTAAATAAGTAGGAAAGAATCAGAGACAGACAGAGAGAGTCAATAGACGCACAGCCTCGACGCGTGTGAAGTCAAGCACCCGTGACCAACAGATATCATGTGTTCATCAGTTCAGTTCCTTTCTTTCTCTTATTCCGCAAACAAATCGACCGCGTGCTTTGTTACTATATGTGTCGAAACTGCTATGTCCGTGTTTGTTTCACGTGACTAGAAATGACGGCGAAATAAAAACCGTTTTGACTCGGCGTTTGTCAAATTCTTCTTCTGTGCAAGTCCTGCATCCACTAAATTGCATGCCGCATGTTATCCAATAAGTAACAACCGTTACGCAACTGTAAAGCGAAGAGGCAATTATCATTGATTTATATGGGGAAAACTTTAAGCGTTACCAGCCCCCCAAAATAACCTTTTTCTATGTCTGCCAGCTTTACGCTAGCCCTTATGAGCTCTCTAAGGCTCTCGGGTGCACAAAATAAATAGAGATGAAGCTCAGATGCTTACCGACGCAGCTCAAAGCTGTGGTGGCTTCAACCCTTTAAAGGCACCCCTAAAAATATTTTAGATATCAAAACAACCTTTTTGTATGTTAAACTAGGCCTAATTATAAGATATTTTCAGTTGCAAGTTTTCTGAAATATTTTTGTTTATGGGAGCAAAATCCCCCTTCTGATGAAGTGATCATATATGGTGCTTCGCCCAAAAAGTAAACAAAAATATAATATTTAAAGTAGAAAGTTAAATAAAACATAGAATTAAAGAATAACATTCAATATAATCAATAGATACAACAAATTGATATTGACAAAAAGAATAACGCCTCTGGGTTGATTTTAAAATGTTATTGTGCGGGCCAAAAACAAAAGCTAATTTAATGGGGTGTGGTATGCCTCAAAAGAGTTTCTGTCTTTGTTTAAGCATAAGTGTACTTTGCAAAGCTTGCAGACCACATTGGTGCGGATTATGTTGTCTTTGTGGCTACAATATTTGCATGTGGCTGAGAGGTCATCAGGTGACCATATATAGTCACATAAAGGGTTAAGTCTTTCGTAATAGCGGAGTGGTGTAAAGTGAGGCAGGGTATACATGTAAACAACATTTCCGTTGTCATAATTGGTCGTGATTATCAAAAGTCGAACTGGCTTGCATTCCTGGAGGAGATAGTTGTGTAATTCCTACTGGACCATCGGTCAGCGTTCGCACCCAGATAAAAAGCCCAGATTTCAAATACTGATTTTCAATGTAGGCAGGCTCTTCCAACTTGAAAAATTGACGCAACATAATCTAACCACATGTTATTTATCCACCTTCCCACGAAGGTGAAATCTGACAAACGGTCGAGTTTAGTGCGGGGACCCTCGTGCGTACATGTGAGTGGTTCCAGAAATTGTCCAGTTCCCTTGGCACTTTCTTTTTGGGGACGCCTCGAGCATCAGGCATTGAACTTGATCCTATTAAGTGTAATGGAGAGGTGAAGCCTGGAAGGACGGCTCCCTGGAACTAGACATGCATGTTTGTTTGTGTTTTGTTTTTTTGTTTTTTTTGGGGGGCGGGGGTCAAAAGCCTGGAATCTTACTTCTACCTACACTAAGCTGAACATAATACATAACTATAAAGAGCGGACTTCCTCTCTGTCACAATAACAACTGACGTACAAGTGGTGTGATCATCACAAGCATGGCGGAGGCCTAATCAAACACAATTCACAAACA
The DNA here is from genome assembly GCA_006491835.1 of Architeuthis dux. Lineage (NCBI taxonomy): Eukaryota > Metazoa > Mollusca > Cephalopoda > Oegopsida > Architeuthidae > Architeuthis > Architeuthis dux. The sequence continues at coordinate 3,665,157 of VCCN01001294.1, forward strand.
GATACTCACACACGTATGTATGGGCCCCTCGGTAGCAAGTCTTTCTACAGCGCTGGCAGATGGTGCTCGAATCTAGGTAAAGGCTAAGTTTCAAAAGTCGAATTTAATGACATTCCGAAAATGCACTGCCTTATGCCAGACTTGGTCAATCCGAATAAATATCTCCATACAAACGAACGCGCAGAGTAAGAGATAGAGAAACAGTGTTTGGAATAGACTTGTTAATCAATTTTAACTGATATGATCGAAATAAGATCAATGAAAACAAACCAAATATTTTGAAAATATTTCATGAAAGTGTCATTTCCTGACATTCTAATTTTCCTGCTTAACATATTTTGTTTGGAAGAGCTGAATATATATGCTAGGAAAAGACAATGTGGAGACTCAGAATAATTTGCAAAGAAATTATTTATTACCTTAACATGTTTCAGCCGAGAAATCTGGCCGTTTTCAAAAGGCGTCCGGTGAAACGATGTGTCTTACTTCGAACGAGTTTGTGTATTTGAATTCAACAGAATCTCCACATTGTCTTTTCCTA
>VCCN01001294.1:3703575-3715819 GCA_006491835.1 Architeuthis dux
TATCTTGTGCTAACCTCTGCCAAGTCTTACCTGCAAACCTTTATATCTCGTCCCTCCATCTTATATCTGGTCTTTTTCTACTACTGTTTACTGTCCCATGGGCACCAATCGGTTAGTCTTTTCCCCCATCTATTGTCATCTCTTCTTGCTAGGTGGCCAGCCCATCTCCACTTATGCTTCTTAATTAGTTGTATAATATATTTCACTCTAGTCCTCTCTCTGATCCATGTTGATCTTTTTCTATCTCTTAGAGTTATCCCTAGCATTGCTCTTTCCATTTTTTAAATAGATAATGTAGACTACTTTTATTTTGATTCAGCATTCACAAATGAAATGACTTTTCACTTAATCTCTCGAGCCCCCCCCCCTGCTGACAGAAGCCCCATGGTATGCAGCACCTAAAGCCCATGCCTTAATCCGGCATAGCTTCCCTATAGGCTGCAATGTTCCCTCTAATCTTTTGTAGTCAGTGGACGCATAAATCTTTGGTTGTGCACAATGTTTTCCCGTGATACAAGTATGTGCGCACTTTTGAATTCGACATACTTAATCAATATTGTTTTTCAATAAGAACTCAGTAAGCTATCAGAATTTGAAACATTTTGTGCGCACATTAATGTCCATTGTGCGCTGGTTGTAAAACGAGTACAGCTTAGAGGGAACTATGGTACTGAATACTGTATTCTGTCATGAAACCCCCAGGAAAAGTCGATAAAGTCCAGTTCAATGAGAATATTGATTTACTCTTTGAAACGGAATTGAACGACTTGCTTGGGTGACTTGACCAGGGAGAGAAACGTTGACGTAGACTTAAATAAATATCATTTCCCGGGTGCCAACCAAACTGTCCACCTAAAGTAGACAAGTGTGCACAGTTCTTTCCTTAACTATCAAGTGTGTCATTTGCTCGGACCTTGTTCTGGTCCCGTCTGTTTGTTTACCTCGCCGTCTGCCTTCACGTTTGATGTTGCAAAGGGACGGGTAGATAAGTCTACAAGGTTGTGTGCAATGTCATCCAGTGTGGAAGGTTCCCAAGAGCAAGATCAACTGAGAATGACAAACACTAGCTTAGCGGTGTCTGCTCGTCTTTGATTTCCGTTTGGCTTTTTGTCAACTTACACTTAACACAAGATCGGACGAAAAGGAATCGTAAGCAGACTTTTTTTTTACCAAACTGGACCTGAAAAGAAACATACTTACTTAAACTTGCGCATCTTGTAGACCAGGGGTCGGCAAACTATGGCCCGCGGACCAAATCCGGCCCGCTGCTTCATTTAATCCGATCCGCCGACTTCATTAAATATGTGATGTTTCAAATTCTTTGTTTTCCTCATCTATCTTTGATTAGTGTACAATAAAATTCATAATCGAAAAATAGAGCTAAAGTCTAATTTTTTGCAGTGACCTCAAACGAATCAATGTTTTATGGCTAAAAATGTTTTACCACTACACATTCCTGCTGTTATATTAATATACATACAATTTAAATCACATTAATATACATACAATTTGAACCACAATTGAACAATATTTTATCCCCCCAAAAAGAATTACATAGTTTTCATTGGTTGATAGTGTAGAAGGGGATTGTTATCTGAACTGGAATAGTCCACTCTGCACACATTGATTGGGTGAGAGTCAAGTGGGAGTCAATAGTCAAGTATTTATACCCATGCATGTGTAGAAGTCACTTTTCTATAGCTGTAAACAGAACACCACTCAGAAGAGCTCTGATACACAAGATAGGTAACTTTCGTCTCCTCGCATTTCTCTCTGTGTATATAGATAGTATATGGAAATCATGTATGTATATACTCCTATAAGGAAAACAGCATTATAGTAATTAAAAAGAACAAGCTGTTTCCATAGCCTTGTATGATCATTGTTGAATTTTTGTATTCGCCTTGGCCCGCAAGATATAAACACATTTCTAATCCGGCCAGAAAGGTTGCTGACTTCTGTTGTAGACTAAATTGGCTACAGGTTACCAGCTTTTAAACGAAGTAATAGCAAAGCAAACGTCATTTAACTCTTTCACGACTCCTGGGACATATACATCCCGAGTTTTCTATGACTGCTTGGATATGTGTGTTGCGTAGGTCTCTTTTAGAGGTTTACTGGGACGTAAGTGTCACGAATAAATAAATAAATAAATAAAAGACATTTTCCCGATGTTTACAACCACAGACAATGACGTCATCATAGTATGAAACCCATGCAGAAATTGGTTCGCAATACATGATTGAACAGGAAAGACGTGTAGGCGTAGTGATCTGCTAATTCCGTGTTAGTCATCTGTCCCAAGATAAATGTCTAATGGTACAAAAATGTATCCCATTATGATTTTGGTTCTTCAAAATATGCCTTTTTTAAAGATCTAATAAAATAATAGCAGTAAACAGAACACCACTCAGAAGAGCTCTGATACACAAAATCTTTAAATCATGGAATTTAATAATGCCGAACTAACCAATAAGATCCAGTTCTCATTCTCCTCAACGAATATGTGGTCACGTGGTACTGAGCTGACATGATTTTATTTGAACTGGGAGAGTCCACTCTGCACACATTGATTGGGTGAGAGTCAAGTGAGAGACAATAGTCAAGTATTTATACCCATTTATGTGTAGAAGTCACTTTTCTATAGCAGTAAACAGAACACCACTCAGAAGAGCTCTGATGCACAAGGTATTTCTCACACTATAACCATTAAATAAAAATTAGCACGTTTTGGGCTTTTTTAACCCTTTTTTTAAAATCCAGGTGTTAAGCATAATAGGCTCGTCATCAAAGAGTTAAACGGAATAATGGTGGCAATATTGTAGTTTTTTATGAAACCAAGTTTGAACGAGAGAAAATGACCTTTTTTGCTGGTTTGCTCTTTACTTTCTATATTTTACACACATTTTAAAAAATGGGAATATTGAAATTATTACTCATTGTAAGTTTTTTAACTGTAATGAAAAAGTCATCTAAATGTATTTAGAGCATATTTAGCTGATGAAGAAATATTAAGTTGTAACACGTTAGGTGTTGAAGGACAACCATTCATGATTTTATGCTGTCGAGGTGGATTTAAGCGTGTATCATATTATATTATTTGGTACCGTAAATCTGGGCATTCTACGGTTAGATTAGGTTATACTACATAAAGTATCGCATTCCCGATTGCTTTCAAACTGTATTTAAGTATGTGCGTATCATATTGTATACTTTGGTATTGCAAAATTGATTGTTCTACTGTTGTACCTCACTTTTCAGATATCATAAATTTTGATTTTTTTATCTTTGAAAATATCTTGTCTGTGGAGCAAGCATAATTGCCATTTTTGTATGGGTTTTAATTTGGACACAATACAGCGGAAGCCGGAAGAAACATCAATTTGGTATTTGGAGTGATCAATTATTGGGTACTCTCACTGCTACCACTTCTTATTCGGTGGAGTGCCAAGTGTATAAATGGGGGATTACAGTTGAATAGTCGATGCGCCTTGAGCTTTAAGTCTCGTTTTTGTGAAAGGTCGCATTATGATGAGAGCCTTGTTCTTGGGGCAGAGGTCGAAGTAGTGGTGAACAGAGGTGAGAGTGAAGTCGTTCATGAGCGACACATAGCGAACTGGCGTTACGGTTCAAATAACCAGAAGTTGTTACTTTGAGCGACAAGAAAACAACAAGGACGCAAATATATACAACAATCGGATTACGCCGATATAATATTGACAAGAAAAACAGCTAGATATAACACTAATACAATGGAGGTTTCAGTAATTTCGCTCCAGGGATGAAGTCAAAATGAGTCTCGAAGAAGGCCCAGGAATGTCATCAACGACGATCAGTTAAGAAAGATTGTGGGAACTTTAGACCGTTTCTCGTTATAGAAAGAAATTGGACAAGTAGAATCCATATGAATTGATAGTAAATCAGAAGCTGCGTCGTTTTATGGTTGCCGGTTACGCGCAACAATAACGATGTCACTGTTATGAGGAATGTTTTGAGGATATTTTTAAATCATGGACTTTAATAATGCTTAACTAACAAATACGATCCTGTTCTTGTTCTCCTCGACGAATATGTGGTCACGTGTGTTACTGAGCTGACATGATTTTATTTGAACTGGGAGAGTCCACTCTGCACACATTGATCGGGTGAGAGTCAAGTGAAAGTCAATAGTCAAGTATTTATCTATTGTCAGAAATAATTTTGTAACCGAGTAACGATTTCAGACGGGGAATGGAGAGGGGGAGAGCCTAGACACAAAGGAATAAATATAAAAAAGAGGTCAGGGAGGAAGAAACAGAAAAATCTCTTACCTTATCGTTGACAGGGGTGCATAATAACAGAAGTTTTGCGAAGATTTGGTGCTTTCGCGACTCTGGCCTTCCTAGGCCACGTCTGGTAACTTTGGTGACTGGGTAACAGGAGTTATGGTCAATAACGAAGCACAGTCGAACAAAAACAGCTTCTTCTCTCCTCAGTGTCCCGCATGAAAAAGGATTGGACCTTGCGATCTATAAATACGAAGTCACATGCACTTATACTTTTCCCCGAGAAATCTCTGCCCCCTCCCCTCCTGACCTCAATCCAGGTGTGTCATGTCTATAGGCCGTTCCAGTGGAGCTGGGAGGGCCGAAAATTTAAACATTTACTCATTATATCTGGAAAAAGGTGGGGTTTTTTAAATTCCACCCCAAAATAGGTTTTTAGGTGTGGGATTCAATTTACAATGTAATGTTGTGCTAAATTGATTCCTTAGTTCATGTCCGGCAGTGTTCACGCTTATTATTTGAGAATTCGGATTTTTTTTAGTGATCACCGCCCAACAAAAGACGTAAAGAAGTAACTTATTCATTGATCACCCCTTTTTCCAATTTTTCAATTGACCACCCCCAACACAAAAGACGTTGGTCACGTGACGGTTTCTATTGAGTGACTAACCAGAACTGTTCTGTTATTGTTCAAATCTTTTTTCCAGTTTTGAAGACAAAAGATTATTTATGCTCTCTCAGATTAAACATTTACGAGATACAGTTTTATAAAAATATAAACAATGGAAGTAACTCCGATGAAAATGCTTATAGGTAATACAAATTTAGGTATACACATAGAAATCGGTCGAAAACCTATCCCGATCTTAGAAAACATATCGCACTGAATTTGAAAATATATTAACCTTATTAAACCTTTGCTTTAAATTCAAAATTCAATTTGCGTTTAAACATCAGGTTTTATATAATTGGAAAGAATTAAATATTTTACGCATCAATATCTTTCTTTGAAAAAGAAATCAATGAACGCATTGTATATAGTAAAATGTGAATAAACTTTCTACCAATTTTACAAACGAAATTCTCAAGAACGTTTGTTCGTACGTAGTCCTTCCAAGCTGATAAAATATACGTAACATCTTAGATTAAGCAATCCACATCTATAAAATGCTACGTCACCGGCGGAGTCCACTACAGAATGAGATGCGAATTGCGCATCTCTATGTAGTGGACACTTCTGGTGACGTAGAAATAGAATGTTATGTTATGTTAAACTTGATAAATAAAACTCCAAAATTATTCATTAGTGAATAGAATGTTATTTGTCAACAGGTGTGTATACATATCTATACTAATATTTGACCCCCTGTTTGTTTGTTTCCCGTGCTTCTAAAAGGAAAATAGAGGTTATATTCTGCTTGTACACTGAGAAGAGATCAACTTCCTAGATAAGCTATGTGAGTTTGACCTCGGAGGTCATTTGTGGTCATTTTCCAGACAATCTCTGGTTCTATACATAGGAAATACATGATTTTTATATTAACGTTTTTTTCCTGTAATTCTTCTTACGAATGACACAAACGTTTGTTACAATATTATGTTTTTTACCAGTTTTGACGTTTTTCGTCAATATAAGTATTATTTTTAATAGTAGTAGTAGTAAAAAAAAAACCACGCACGCACGCATAGAGTGTTGGCCTCACTTTTCATTTCTTTCAACGGGTGGGCCTCCCCTTTCTCTTTGGCAAAGCGATTTTATACTTAACAAGCAAACAGTGATTTTAAAAAGGTGAAACTAGGTATTCCCATTTGAGTACTTTTTTTTATTGACAGTTTTAATTAATATTTATGTGAAATATAACACATTTTTCACACTTCTAAAACAATACATCAAAACCTTTTAGCTGTAAGATTCTGGAACGCTAATTTACGCCCGTCTTACGGAAGTAAGTCCTCGAAGTATGCGATTCGTATATTACCGTATTTTGTAAACAATTATTCAGTTCAATACTGCTTCAGTTATTCACTGTGGTCATTTGCTTCCGTCCTTTCAACTTCTTGGCTAAAGTTTAAATGGTCTAACAAGACATGGTTCTTCTTGCTTTTAAGCAGAATTCTGTGCTTCGCGATACTTTACTGTTTCCCACGTATGTGGAAAACTGCTTCTTTTCTGATTTGAATTTTTTTTCTATTAATATTTCAGAGAACTACGAGGATTTACTTCCCTAAGACGGAATGGAGGTAACAGCCCGGTTTAGTACAGGCCTCCCACGTTATAACACGTTGCGTTATACCGAAGTTTGCGTTCAAACGCGGGTGGATCGTGGAACCCAAAATATTTTACTGGCTCAACAATAGCTAGATATAGCTAGATATAGCTAGATATGGCTAAAATATTACCTACATTTGGCTCCACATTGGGTAGGTCTAGCTCCTAAATGCATACATTGGTCGTGGCAAGTTTAGAACGCGGTGTTCGTTTTTTGCTACTCCAATTCACACATTATTCACACGGAGGAAACCTGTATTGTACCTTGGTTTAAATAAGCCACAACACCAACACACACCCACACTAAATTAACACCTGAAAGTAATATTCTTTTCGATCAAGACTGACTAAATTCTGGAAGTACCTAGGGTATTATGGATGTTATGCATTAACTTTCTTTCCGTTTCTATCTTTATAACGCAATCTAGACTTATTTCAACCTTAAACCAACGCCGGGTATCCTTACTAGTATATATATAGTGGAGATGAAAGATTTAGAAAACCGTGTTACATTATATTTATACATATGTATGTTATGTTAAATAAATAAACATGCCTAAGCTAGCACCCAGCAGCCCCCATTCCGTTTCCGGTCCCAGAAAGCGGGACCGGAAGTAGGAACAGGGAAGGCTCAGTTCAGCTCAAGCATAGCTCTTATCAACATGTGTTTTTTTGTTTATCCTTTCTTAACACGCTTAAACACGATTACGAATCAAAACGCATTCTAATCTTACACAGCTACTACAGAAAGAACAACGAAGGCACATAAACACAACAAGAACATTACAGTTACATCTCAAGCATATTTTCTTATCATTAAGATAAGCCTTGATGCATTTCGCCGAGTTTCATTCGGCGTCTTCAGAAGTCCCTTTGCAGTGTAGAAAACACATGTGCGTGCAATCCAAATTTTCACATGTTTGGCTTATCTTAATGATAATAAATATGTTTGCTACGTAACACGCTTTTTTCAATCTTTCATTTCCACATTTTCAAATTACCTTCTGTCGGAATACCTTACATCCATATAATAAACATTTCGCCCAGCTTTATGTAATGGACTCTTCTGATGATAAAGCAGAAATAGAATGTTATGTTAACTGTGATGACGTCACGCAAACTGACTTTTTCCCGAAGAAAAATATATCTTATAACTCCAGTTCTAATAAACTAGTAAGATACACACACATATAATAATTAGCAATGTGTTTTTGTACTCTGTCACGGTAAGGGACGCAACTAACGTAGTAAAATAGAATTGTATGTTCTGATGACGTATTACAAATGCTGAATTTAAAGAATAATAAAATATAAAAAGTAATACAAACAAAAAACGAAAATAAAGAAATATCCATTTGTTATGCACAGAACGCTATTCTCCAATCTCATTGCAATGCAAATCTCTATTATCCACGTATATAACATGCAATGTGTACATCTATATATTTCATATATGCCCTCATTTTTGACGGCACGGGTAAACTAGTTTTTGTTAATATTCCGTGACCTAGACTATTTAAAACAATATCTCTTTTCACCGAAAACACGCAAGGTTTTCGTGTGACACGGAGCATTTTATAGGTATTTACTAAGCTTAGCTTACTATGGCACAAGACCCTAAGTATGGAGAATCGACTAGTTTGCTAACCAATATTCCACGCAGCATTTTATAACCTTTATAGGTGTGAGGTTCATAGTCAATTCCTATGTACATATAGAATAAATATTTGATTAGCAAGCGAGAAGTGGGACTGATATCAAAACAGGTTGTAACTCGCTATTCCAGCGTTTTATGAGCCAGCAACTCCCATGGACGGGCACCTTTTGTGGATCTGCAACTAAGATTCTTCGATTCGGTATCAAACCGCGGTTTGAACAGTAATTTAGTGGTTTATGAACCGACTCGTTAGACCAAATGTGTAAAAACCTAACCGCAGTTTGTCGAAGGAAAACATTTTTTAAATTGTAATAAGAAGCGATAAAGAAAAGATTTTAGATATCGATCAAAAGAATTTGAAATATACTTTATAAAAATTTAAAATAGAATTGAAATCGAAAGATTTTTTAAATTGAACAAAAAATAAAAACACTTTTTTTTTTAATTCTTAAGAATTGAAAACAATTTTTAAATATTGAAGAAATAAGGAAATCGAAAAATTAAAAATTAAGACCTGGAGACCAAAAAATTGGGGCAGAATTAAATATAAAATCACAGAAAATTGGTCGTTAATATAATATAGTTTTCGAAGTTTTCTAGTGATTATCGATCAAAATCGATCAAAATTTCTGTTTATACCTCATTTTCTGTGGTCCGGCAATGGTCAGCTCCCAAGGTTGCCGAATTAAAGAGTTAAAAATGCACTTATTTCAGCGTTTATTAAAATCATCTTGAATTCATTTTGGTGTTACTCTTATTGGATGGGGGGAAAAAAGTACCAAAAATATCCTTATTACCTCCCTTACATCATAATTCCTATATTTAGTTTGCGCAAAAATATGGAGAGTTGCCTCCCTTGAACAGGATTTTTTTCCCATAGTGAGATTTTGTAGTGTGGTTTCATTCAAGGTTTGTCTTTAAAATTAACTCACATCTAATGGCTTTAATTCATCATTTTATGTTATCTTAACTTTAAAGAAAACTTAGAAGGTGAGATTTTCATCTGCACTGACACATACATTTTCTGTTGTCAATGAAGAAATATGCATCTACCCTCTGTGCGAAGTAACCTATTTCACCAAAAGTTTTTATTACAACGGACACATTAAATACTAATCCTTTTGGGTGATAAATAGTTGCAGATATTTTTTGGTTTCTTGAATAAATGACAAAACAAAACTCAAGTTGCTTTAAATCTAAGCGACAAGATTGATCTATGCAGGGAACTGTTACTGGGATACCTGATTGACTGCAGACATATTACAATACCTTTTGTGGATGACGACGAAAGTTGGATCTTTTAACATGCTCGCTATATAAATATCTTACACGTGACAGAAATTAAATGATGCTCTCTTATCCTTATAATTTATTTTTCGAAATTTTGAATCCCTACGCGAAGCCTTCGTGGCGTCCCAAATAATTTTGATCCAGCCTTATTTAAACTGTGATCTTCGTTACTGGCCGACGTTAAGTTTCAGCTGTAACCAATGCACAGACAGACAGACAGACAGACAGACAGACAGACAGACATATATACAGTACCTGTTATAAGTATTTGAACAGACAGCCATTTTACTTCTAATCGCTTGGGTTTGAGAGTTCCATTACGCAAGAAAAAACATTTCATTTTGCAATCAACATAATAAGGCATGCATTTAGTCATGTTTTGTTGTTCTAAATGCTAAATATCTTGAAGATGTTTTTTTTTAAGAATTAAATTTTAAATGAAAAAAAAAGCAAGTTTTTTCTTTCTATCCTTCTAAAATCTTGATCAGTATTTTTCAAGGAGATTAAAAAAGTGAACTCACATTGCTATATGGAAGAGTTGCCAAACTAGTACGTTCATTTTGATCTCCCCCTGCTCAGAATCCATAATGGCTCCTGCAATCTCAGGGACTGAAAACAGACGTCGTTCTTGTTCAAATACTTGTGAGCAATACTTTTTTATTAATGATAATTTATGCATAAAGTATTGCTCATAATTATTTGAACAAGCACAAAATCAGTTTTTATTTCCTGAGATTGCAGGGGCCATAATGGATTTTGAGCAGGGGTTGGGGATCAACATTAACTTACTAGTTTGGTAACTCTTCCATATAGCAATGTGAGTTCACTTTTTTAATCCCCTTGAAAAATTCTGAACAAGGATTTAGAAGGATAGAAAGAAAAAAACTAGCATTCAGAACCGCAAAACGTGACTAAATGCATGCCTTGTTATGTTGAAGAAAAACGTCGGTCCTTCTTGCGTAATGTTGCTGTTTTTTTTTTTAATTTAGCGCTTTTTAGCAACACTGAGCACTTCTACTCGCGGACCCCGAACTTAATGGATGGCCACCCTTACTCGCTGTACCCTGGCGACGGGTGAGCGCGAACGGAGAACCCACACTTTTTTTTTAATTTTCAAAAATAATTTGTCAAAAGTATGCCTGGAGATCCCATTGGTACACACAGAATATTTCATGGGGATATTTTGTGTGGTTCCTGCGTTACGTTGTCACATACAGACGGACATTTGGTGAATTATAATAGAAGAATAGGATATAGATGAGTGATATTCTTATGGGATTAGAATAAGATTAGCCAATCAAGTTTAATCTGCGTTTATCATTTAAGTTTGATCTTCCGTTTAAATTCTACAGACTATTGTCGGCTAAAAACAGTATTTATAAAATAAAAGAATTTCTACCAGTAGTGGAGGCTAATTGTATACAGGGGCAAGTTGATACACTGTCCTTAGTTTCAATAAGTGAGCGCTCAGCTTCTCATCGTGCACAGGCGGCAACATTCTCTATATTGTGAGAGGATGGGAGCCACGTCGTACAACGCTCTCCAAAACTAAACAAAAAACGCTCACCAAAACTAAACAAAAAAACGATTGGGTAAATATCTTGGCCTCTAGGAAAATTTTAATTGACCTTGTAGAAACAACAGCTCAATAAAACTCGCTTGATTATCTGAAGCGGCTGTCTTTATGCTTCATTTTTGTGTAGACTTTGTTTTCCGAGAATTCGATTTTATGGCCTAAATTAATTCGAGAAATAAAATGGTCGGATCAGGGCTAATATTTCACTTTAGGTCGGGGCTAGTTGTTACAGCTTGTAAGAACTTGATTCTTTACCACAAATTTTGATATTTCAGGTAAATTGCACGCATTACCTCCTCCTACCACCTTATTTTGTATTAGTAACAACTTACCCCCATGCCATGTAACAACATGCCCCACATATGGGGCAGGTTGTATACAGTTATCTAGTACGATGTTTTCTGTTATATCTCAAGAATGAAGCAATGAATATTTTTTCTGTTTGGTGTTTATGTAAATAAACATAATGACCTACTCACAACAGACATTTATTAAAGTTACCTTTCGTAGTTTTTCACAGGGAGGAAAAAATAGTAAAATCGTAACAAATAGCCTCGTCATAACTTATTTACGACCCCTCAAGTTAAAACTATACAGAATGCTTCCCCTTGATTTTAAACATTTCCATTACGGAGTGCTCTCCCTTAGATTCAAGCAGTGTCACTGCTGTGAGGTTAATCCACAGAACAACACTGTTACATTATATAAACTTGTAAAGATAGAATCATTGAATCTTGGCAGGAAACATTGAACATTTATTTTAGTGTGAAAAAAGTATAAAAATTGTATATACAAGCATACATGATAACAATCATATTTATACAATATCTAGGGCCTTAAACCTTTGCGGCGGTGTAATAAACTATTACATAATTATTCTTAAAATCATTTACATCTATTGATAGCACTACATATTTCGGGTAATCTATTCCAAAGTCCCACCAGTCTATTGCTAAAGAAGAATTTTCGATATAATATTTTAGATATTCAATCTACTTCTATTTGCTTCTACCGAATATGTGTGGCCTCCCAGTCCCTTGTACCCCCTTCTAGTAAAAAAAATACATCAGGGTTTACTACTTCTAAACCACGCCTAATCTTAAACATTTCTATTAAGTCTCCGCGATCTCTCCTATCTTTTTAACGATGCTAACCCTAACTCTTTTAGCCTATCCTCATAACTCATA
>VCCN01001294.1:3715919-3731547 GCA_006491835.1 Architeuthis dux
AAAAAATAAGTCGTACAATTTATCACAGAATATTTGCGAAAACGAATCCTCACTATCCCTTACTATACAGTTTTCCCAATCAATACTCGGCAAGTTGAAATCTCCATTAATTAATATTCTTCCCTTGCAAATTTTGCTACCAATCTCAAACTGATCTTATATGTTATCATTATACTCTATGCTTGCATCTCGTTTTCTATATGCAACGCCAAGCAGATCGTCATTTCTCGTAATGTTTTCCATCCACAGCCATAAGGTATCGTTAACATTCAAGTCATTTATCTCCCTACATAATTATACATCAATATGATCCCTTACCAATAGTATTACACCACCTCTAACTTCGATCGTATCTTTCCTATACATCTTAAAACCAGGTAGATTCACAATACATTCGTCTATGTTACCCTTTAACGAAGTTTCAGTTCCAAATATAATGTCCGGTTCAAGTTCTTTAACAGTCAAAATTCACCAATTTTTTTCATTAGACTTTCAAAGTTCGTAGCCATGCATTTAATAGAGGCAGTTCCGGATTCGGTCCCTGTCGTCATTATCCGTTTGGTCTCCATCTTTTCTTTCTGCTTCCTTCGTATTACCTCCCTGTTTTTTGTTTGGGGACTTCTATCCCGCTTTATTGTTTGTTTTCTTTTCGCTCCATCCAGAGTTCCTTAGCTAACTCTCTCTTTCTGTCTTTGTTTGGTCCTTAACTATCCATACTTATCTCTATTCCGCTTCTTTAGCAGTCTTCAGTTGTTTGGTCTTATTCAAGGCTTTCCGTTTTTCTTCCACGTCCCTCATTTTTAGCAGTAGATGCCTTAGTTTGTCTTCGGTCGAATCCTTTTTTCCCCCAGGATTGGTTATTTTTCAGCCTTCAACCTGTAACACCTTCTTCATTATCTCCGCTATTTTCTTGTTGTCTTCCTCCTCCCTTTCTTTTGGATCTTCTTTCTTGGATTCTCTCTCCTTTTCTTTTTCTCTTCCATTTCATCAACGATCTTTACCACTTCATTCCTTGCGACCGCGTTTTCTTTTTCTCTTTGGAGCTCCTTTGTGATCTCTTTTATCTTTAATAAGTAATTTCTCTTGGTTCATGTGTTAAACGGGTTTTCCAAGATTATTCCAGGATCGAATGAGAGAACACAGACGCTCATTTTGTGCGAAGACATTTTTTTCAAGAGATGGAGAGGGCGGGGCTAGGTGTTACAATTTTACTGTTTTTTTTCCCCCATAAAAAATACAAAAGGTAACTTAAAAACATTTCTGCCGTGAGAAGGTCATTTTCATAAACACCAAACAGAAAAATGATACATTGCTTCATTCTCGAGATATAACTGAAATTATCGTTCAAGGTAACGATATACAACTTGCCCCATATATGGGAATTCCTTAGGAAAATACTATGGGCTTCTTACAATTTCATTATTTTAGCCACTCATTCAGACGGTTCACAAAATAACTTAAAACTGTTTTCTGTAAAAATTTATAATGTTTATCATAAACATTGAACAAAAAAAAAAACATTCTCTCATTCATAGAGCTGGCATAAATCTGTACATTCCTCATGGGCCCAATCTTTACAGTTAATACACTGCACCCATTTCTCTCCGGCAGAGTTTGACCAGTTTTCACTGCATGCAAGACACCAACAAATGTTTGTAGCATGTCTCCCATTTCCAGCAGACTTCTGAAACTGTTTAATGTCCAGGTTCCTTTGGCAGATTTTGCTCTTTTTTTTCTAGTGACTCTTAATTTCATCTTCTAAAGTTGTGTCAGTTATTATAGCTGTGTGACGTTTTTGGTTGCTGCCACGTTGCTTCTTTCTTGGACTAGCATTTCTAAACGGCCACAATGCCTCAGGGGTTTTGATTACGCCTGTTTACAATGTGTAACAACTAGCCCCGACCATTTTATTTCCCGACGTAATTTAGGCCACAAAATCGAATTCTTGAAAAACAAAGTCTACACACATATCAAGCATAAAGACAACCGTTTCAAATAGTGTTAGTTTTATTGAGCTGTGGTTTATACAAGATCTATAAAAATGTTCGTAGAGGCCAGAACACTTAAAGTGTCCAAAATCGTTTTTTTTTTGTAGAACGTTGTCCGACGTAGCTCTCATCCTCTCACAATATGGTCGATGTTGATGCCTGCCCAGGGCGAGAAGCTGACCGCTATTTGTCATCAATTATTGAAACTAATGAGTGTATCAACTTTCCCCTGTATACAAATAGCCCCGCTGTTCAGATTTGAGTATGATATTGTACTCAACATGTACTCTCAAGTTAACGATGAGAGAAACTCACCTTTAAAACATTTTTTTAATGTGCCAGTTGTATGGACCATTGGTAATGAGATCGATTTTAGATATTGCTCTAAAGATATGCATTTGTTTCAGATTTAATTTTGTCCAATGAAACACGGCATATATCCGTGTAAATGTCGCTTATATTTTAATGGTTAAACATCTATCGAACTGGAAATGGATGGATAACACACACAGTATTTGCTACCAATTAATTCCCTGCGCCCCTCTATCTATAGACCCTAATCTATGGGAAATAGGAGGCTTCAGTATATAAATCATGAGGTTATAATCCGGAAAAAGATTTAGTCAACTATAGTCAAGGCTGAATATAACCTCACGTTCACATTTAAGACGTAGGGTGACTTTGGGTTTTGTTTTGCTTTTCCCGTGTATATCTCATAATCCATTAAATACGCGTGCGTGTGTAAGTGAATGACGGCTTTGGCGTATTCTTTTTGTCTACCCTTGAATCACAGATTACATAAAGAGCCTTTGTGTGTGCGTGTGAAAGATTCTATTTTCTATACTCTTTCCATCTCTTATATAAAGATTTGCTTGTAAGAGATACATTGAAATGGTTACAAATTTCCCTAATTTAAGCAGGTGTGCGTATGAACTATCTCATCCATCCATGGAAGCGAACAGGTTAAAGTTCTCGACTCTGAAAACAGAATCTGCAAGTTTAAATTCTAGTCACAACTAGCTGGGTCACTCTCGCGTCAAACAGGAAAGACACATTCTACTCTTTCTGATTTCTGTCCTATCGCCCATCATCTTGACCAGAGTTTTGTCACTGGTATGCTTCTATAATAACCAGAGTAAAGGATGCATTTCGATACATGGGCAATTCAGTCCTCATCTGACCAAACCATAGCAGCCATTTTGCTGTATATCTTGTCAGCTTTGACAGACGTAATCCACTGACTACAATTGAAATTCTATTGGATCTAAACCAGAGCAAATTCGTGATCATCATACTATAAATTGGATATGTGGGTATTTACTAATCTTGGGATACTCGTGGGATACTTAAAGATAGGACATTCTATCAATGGCTAGTGAGACTAGAATATGAATCATCACTCTACAGCAGACGCTCTGCAACAATTAGTTATATGTTAGGGCCGACGGCATTTCTTATGGCTGTCCACTGTCATTACCACTACGCCCCTTAGCTTATTAATGCAGAAAATGACTAAAGCTATATATCTCTAGTGGTAAGAAATTAACGCAAGTGTTACTAACAGAAATATGGCTATTAACTATCTATCATTTTTCTGTGGTTGTTTTTTTAATCACTTAGTCTTCACAGAAATAAACTAAGTTCGCCCACTTACACAATACTTGCCCACACACTCATTGCACTTACCTTCATTATAGTATAGACAATAAGCACATAAAAGCTCATTTAAAAACAGTTTTAATAAGTGTTGCCAGGGCGCTTTCTATGTGTGACCAGGGATTTTATAAGCATATTTATATTATATAGAGTACTGGGATTTTAATACATTCTACATTTTGGGTCGGGTGAAAACACTTGGACATGGGGAATCTTAATTCTTGGTGATAAGTCCTAATTAAGTTAGGGTTTGGTAAGTGGTGGAGGGGTTTTCTTTTTTAGGGAGAACATTCCATGTGGGATTTGTCACGTGACCAAATACCTGGGGAGTCGGTCATACAGGGGACTGATGGTTGTCCTAGAATTTGAACTAGGGCTCGATTGGGGCTATTGCTAATGGGTCTCGGATTGGCCGGGGTTTGAACGTGAGGGGAACTTAGGGGATGTGTGGGAGGGGGGTCTTAGAGAATAAACAACCAGCATTGTGGAGAAAATAATTGTATTCCTGTCCCCTTTCTTCTTCAAGTTGCAAACTAACCAGTTTCAACAACTGTAATGTTTATATATGCATGTATATATGTATGCTTAATATCAATAAACATGCTGAAGCAGAAGCTCCCCATAACGAGCCCCGTTTCCGGTACCGGAAACGAGTGCCCAGGAGTGGGAGCTGGGAAGGGTCTCTTTGACCATACGTCTTTGGTTCCTTTATTCTTTTTCTAAACAAAGCTAAATACGGTTCTAACCAACACAACTAAAAACAGAAAATAACAAACAACAAAGACAATACTGGCGACCAGGCCGTAACAACGAACAACGGGGGGGGGGACTATCCGAATCACGTGAACAAGTGCATATCGCACATTTCCCAGTTTTCGACTACAAATCAGAGTGGAAAATCGTCCGATGGAAGAAATGGGTTAACAGGCTAAAAAAGCCTTTTCATCGCACAAATGATCAGCGACGATAGCCATGCTTTTAACGTTTGCTGGTGATGACTTGAACGATATCGTAGAGTCATTACCGAGGAGACGAAACACATTTCGACAGACTCGTTAAAGCGGTGGAAAACCATTTCCATCTACATCACGTCGAGTGCAGACGAAATAAGCCGGATTCCGACACCGATTATATGTTCAGGTGCGATGCCACACCAGCCCCAAAACACAAAAAGTGTTAAACTCATAATAAAAAAAATAAAAATACGTCTACTCGCAACAAACCAAGATTAATGAGTTTGGGGGGGGGGGGGTCGAGGCTCACCAGCCGCGCACACAAACTGTTGCGAACTAGACGAGCAAAAACAACACTGCTTTTAGTTGCATTTTTCCGAAAAGCACCTCATCGAAGCTGAAGAACAGTTAGCTGCAAGAGAAGGAAAAGAATCAGGCAGAGTACCAGGTCGAGAAGCGCAAATAACAAAACGAACACACACACAAAATGAACTGAAAAGCCTGTCTGACCTAGACACGGAAACAGCAGAAAGAAATTATCGGTCCCCTTAAACAAACCACAACTGAAAACGTGAACACGCCAGCTAAGGCGAAGAAAAAGAAAAAAAAATAATCAAAAAATCAACAAATACACAAAATGAATCGTTCGGCCCGGAAAACGAATATGGCGACGGTTCGAACAAAAATGATTCCAGTGACCTAGATTCATTTTAAAACACGTGGAGCTGGATAAAGTTCCACCATAATGTCATCACATGAAACTCGGTGCCATCACGCACTCGCTTCAACATTAACAAATTATTTCCCATTGAAAAAAAACAACAAAAAACAATAATGATAACACACACACACACACACACACAAAATAAAACCACGTACCTGAGAAAGCAACACTAAAACACACAATTGTAAAAGAAGAAAAACAATACAAAGAATAGAACACTACCAGTAAGCTATTGCACTGAAATTTGAAAGTAGTTCAATTTTAAATTTTAAAAAAGAAAGGGGGGTTTAATGTTTATATATGTATGTATACGTAATATCAATAAACGGCCCTCATAATGAGCTCCATTTCCGGTATCTGAAACGAGGGCCCAGGAGTGGGAGCTGGAAAGGGTCTCTTTGACCACAGGCGATTGCCCTGAACACGCGTCTTTTGTTCTCTTCTTTTTCTAAACACAGCTAAATACGGTTCTAACCAAACGCGTTTAACCAACACAGCTAAAAACAGGAAATAACTAACAATACAGACATCTCGTCAAGTTTTGTTTGTTTATTTCTATGCACGCTACTGTCACATAACCCATTCATTGGGTTTTCTTTTGTGGCAATCCTACAAACACAACGGAATAAAGCTAGAAGATTACGCATATATGTATACTTGTTGCATTATCGACCAGAAAGAGCGTTACACTAAAAAGCAATAAACTAATCTCAAACAATTGACTTAATCCAGGGTTTATTTTAAGGAAATTTTAGAACTGCACAAATCTTTGAGGCAGGTGCCATGATCCAGTGTTTGAGATTCTCTGAGTCTGAGAAGCATTTGTAAGGGCTATTTTTCAACATTTTAAGTGTTGTCAATAATTTGTATTTGTTCAAATGGTTCTTCGGACGATTGAACTCCATCTTGTTATCAAAACGTCGATTATAATGCATTAGCCAGACAAGTGCGGATTTCAACCCGATGTGGCTTCCACTTCTCAACAAATCTAAACCCGACAAAAGACACAGAAACACCCGGGCCATGTGCTATAAGGGTTACCCTTACCCTGTTTAACCCCTCACACTCAGATTTTACACCTGAAGAAGGCCGAAGAATGGATCAGTCGAAACGTCGTGTTTACAACACAAATAACAAGGAGTGCAATCGTCCGAAGAAGCATTTGAATATTAATGACCCTTCTCAAAACTATAGAAAATTTGTATTTGTTTTATATTCATTGTGAATGATGGTGGTCTGGCAAGTTGTACGTTTCACTTCACCCGTAATTGATATTCATTGTCATCTATCAATGGTACGGCCAGTATTTTAAAAGACATAATATAGCAAATTTGCAACTACATTAGATGTAATTTAGTAAATGGGTCGCTTTTATCCTAGTATTCCAGTGTTGATGCAACTCAATAGATTTAGAACTGCACAATCAGGGGTCTACTGCACATTAAAATAAACTCTTGATTGTGAGCGCTGTGCTAAACTAGATTATCTCAATAAATATAGGTCCAAGTTCCAATCTACAAATCCTGGTAAGGTTGGATTAGCCGTTTGGTTACAAAGCAATGGGAATGTAATTTTAAAAAGCCTTTATACAGAGGTTTATGGTGATTAAGTTAGGGTTGAGTTTAGGTTATTCATTGACTAGATTTTTACTGGTACCTTTGTTTCGCTTCGTTGCTTACCATGACTCAGTTTTAATAACTCATAATATTTCTGACTCACATAACTTATACAAAAAATCAGGATAAGTACCACAAATTGATAGAAACAGACATTTTAAATAAAACCTTTTGATCAAATCCTTTGGTGGATTGCAAAGTTTGCCCACAGGATATAATCTTGTATCTATAAGTGATGGGTTGTGATACTAACTAGATTACCAACTTTGGCTAGCACCCCAAGTTAGTTGTTAGTGAGCTTGATCCTAGATAAGTGCTCCCCTACACTGACATTGTGCCAGATTAAGCTACGATGCATAGTAAAAATCTTCACGGCAAATCTTTCTAGCTCATTTAGTAGTTGATATAGGTGGGTGCTTCCTTTCAGCACCTGTAAATACCAGGATTTCAAATGCTTTCAGAGCAGGTCTTCCCCAGCTCAAAGATTAGCAATACAGTCATTACATCCACATACCTGTAAAATCTTCAGTACCTACATAAAACATTCTAGAGTAGAGGGCAGTAGCATTGCAGTTCACATTTTATTGTATATTTTCTATAAAGTGAAGTTTGATCAAATGAAACTAAAACTAATTGACAAATATTGGACCACTGTAGCCATGAAACTAGCGAGGTATTCTTCCCTTGGTTGTTTTCTCGTGTCAGCACTATCAGACACCTTTTGGCCTAGAACCTTCTAAAAACGTTTTTTTTTTTCGCATTTCTGGGCTCTTTGTAATCTTGTGCCAGCACTACTGGACACACTCTTTGGCCCAAAAACTTGCAGGAGTACACTACTAGACACCTAAAAACGCCCTTTTATTAGATTATTTTATCCATGTATCCTACCCGTACACACAGGTCATAGCATACAAGTCAGTGACTGCTGCAGTGATTCGCTTTTGACTCGTGAAGGTATGTAATCCCCATGCCTGTAGTGTTACTATCGGGCTCCAATGTAGTGCGACTAGGGATATGGTCTCGGACTTGTACGCGCAGGTCTTAGTAGAATGGTACCAAAACAGAGCACGCTGTCATTATAACCAGCTGCAATTGAAGTCTTGACCAGCATAGAAGGGTGCTTCCCACACTAGTCATTCACTTAGTGGCTGAACTGTGTTGCAAGCAATTGTGCTCAATCCAGTGATGTTTCTGAAGTTTAATGAAAAGGGTTGTTCCATTATGGGTGGGAAATTATAAATCTAATTTGATGAAACCCTAGTTTCATTATCATGTGCTTTGCTGTTTTACAGGACGTGTCATTAATTTCAATATAAAACATAAATGATATATAGAGTTTGATCAGTAAGTGCTGTACTCCAATAGATTTCTTGGAGGTTAAATGAAACTAGTGTGGAATTCCAACCAAAAAGTATCCAATCTATTTTTCTGTCCACATAGGATGGTTGCAATAATTGCTGGATCCTTTGGATGACAAAAATCACGGTTAAATGTTACCACTTTATTGTTAGTGGAGATTTACAAGTCTCTTTACATGGAATATTCTATTATTTTGTCAACGCCACCAAAAAAGAACTTCCACGATTAGAAACAAGGATATTTTGAATTCACATCTTTGTTCATCGTTCATGGACATAAATTAGTGGAGCATGTCATCTGAACAAGTTCATGACCATGAACTTGTACAATATCTTCCACAGAGAAAAACCTCTCAGCCTCAGGAATTGCATGTTGGGGTCTGCCTCTATTGTATAAATGTGACACTGCCAATCTTAGCATAAAACTGAAGGCAATGGGTTTCAGATGTGCCATAAAATCAGTTTTAGGCAAATATATTTTTTGAACTGTTCTTTTTGTAATAGTATACAGATGCTTTAATAGAGATTTCATTTAAAGTTTTCTACATTTACACAATAGTGACAATCCTATTAAGTTTATTGTAGAAAGGATATTTTATGAGTGAAAAGCAGTCAACTTTCTTTAAATTATGAAAGAAACGTTTTTCCATCTAAATGGTCCTATTTCAAAAATAGGACCTCAATCCAATTTCTCGTAAGAGGGTTGAATTTGAATCCAAGAAATGCTACTATTTAATATAAACAAACTATGTTCAAAGTTCACTTTACATCACTTGTAATTAGCACCCACCCTCTTCCTCCTACCACACCAACCGATGACGCCACATGACATGATTTTGGGGGTCTGGGAAACAAACAGGTTTCCTCATATAAATTAATGGTAATCGCCTCTTCACTTGCAAGAAATATGTTTTTGGGAATACTCTACTTTAGGATAGAGAGGAAAACCTGTATACAGTTGTAACAGACATTTAGAAAGAAAAACATTTTTTTTTTTAAATGTGTATTAAAATAATTATCAAATCTCTTAAATATTACACTAAGTAAAGCAAGAGATTATAGCTGTTATCCCCAAGTCAAAATATATGTGCAGTCTTTGCTTTACAGCAATGGGTTCAGAGTGCTAAAATTGAATAAAGCATCATGTATAGACCTCATGATAGAAAAGGGGGTAAGACAAAGAAAATGAATAGGGACAGAAGTATATGTGCCAGTGGCTGTATTAAACAAATTATAGAATTAGTTTAGTGAAAGTAACAGAAAAATTGAATATCTACAGCTTTCAGTTATCAACTTTGATTTCTGCAGAAGTAGATGTCAGAAAGCCACCAGGCAGCTAAGATTCAGCGCAATCTTACAAACAGAGACAGAGGCTTAGCAAGGAGGAGTGATGTTAAAGAATTTAGGAAAGGTTCTAAATTCCGCCCCCTTTGATGATGATTCCTAATAATAGGTTCAGGATAAATAATTACAAGCAGATGCAGTGAAAGATATTTTAAAGAAACCTAGTTTTGTTTTTATATACAGACGAAGCTGCTTATTGTGATCATTCTGGGACAGAATCTTTGCTTAATGTTATCAGCTGGTTATATCAAAGGATATAAAAATTATAACAATGAATGTAAATAGCTCCAAACAACTTTACATTATTAAAAAAAAAATTTTTTAAAAATAAAAAAATGTTTAAATTAAATTTTATTTTTAAATTTAAAATTTTAAGCTCATTTTAAATGAAGTGTTTTGGACCAACTGATTTTGATTACAATAACCGTTCGATAACATTATCCGTGATCATGATAAACAGCTTCCTCTATATTTGATTTAGATGTTAACAATTCAAGACATTTGAAAAAGCAAGATCTAGGGTTTTTTAAAAATGCTATTGGGAAGAGTGAAATTTCATAAAAGCCAACTCGTCAACATTTAAAATGCTATTGTGTTCTATGTAGACTAAACTCAAAAACATAATTTTTCATTAGCTTCAATAGGCATGCATGAAGTTTGCAAAATGAATTTCATTTACAAATTTTCTCCTATGTATAAGCTTTGCAAGTTCAAATTCCATCTATTTTTAAAAATTATCTGTTCTTTATTTCCAATCTTTTTGGAGCTACTTATTTCCCTTTTGCAGAAAGGAGAGAAAAAAGACAATTGCTTTTCTTAATTCATTTAATTTCTCTTGTTAATACAAAGCTAGGACAATGGTTCTCCACGTCTGAGTTGGGACGGCCAACTACATGAATGATAAAAAAAAAATTAAAAAATGAGGGGTGGGGGGAGCCGTTAGAGAAAGAGCTTGGTGCATGCTAAGAATTCTTGCAGGACAAGCGCAGGTGTGCAAAACCATCATTCAGATTATTATGAGCAAATCCTTTGGAAATCAAAGAATAGAGGAAAAAAATCCACTCACACACACACACACACACAGAGCCATACACACAATTTCACACATACTGATGAGAGCTGCCAAATGCCCAGTAGGAAGTTTTTTTTTAAAGAGCAGAAATTAAGAGAAGGGGCTGGGGAGGAATGCATATGACAGACACCACAATTAATTCCTGCCTGCCATACATGGGAAGAGCATAACATTAAAAAGGGGCATCAGTAGGGGGGGTGGGAGCTTATTTCCTCAAAGGAGGACTGAAAAACCCGTAACCGCTGGGAAAAAGAAACATGAGATTCCTTAGATTTACTCGCTTTAAATAAGTTGCAAAAGATTCAAGTTAGTAATTCTTGTAATACTGAATAAGATTTACTAGGATTTAAAAAAAAAAAAAAAAAAAAAAAAAAAAAAAAAAAAAACCAAAAAACATTTTTGATGTAATTCCTATTAGTCATTACAGGTATTTTATTTAATCTGCAACAAGCAGATATGAATGAATCAGCAGTAACAGCCAGGGTTGCCAGATTTGGTCAGAAGGGGAGATAATCCAAGCTTTATCTCAGACTTACCAAAAAACAGACATTGGAATAGCATCAAATTTGGGAATGGAGTCTAGAGGCAGAAGTTCAAAACTAGCCTCTCGGGTGGCCCATTCCACTCCCAAATTCAATGCTATACAAATGCCTGTTTTGGGGGCAAGTATCTGAGATAAAGTTTGGATTATCTCCCCTCCAGACCAAATTTGGCAACAGCAGATGCCAAGTTGTCTGTGACTAAGGTTATTAAGAAATGTATGACAAATGACAGGGTGATGAAGTGATGTCCAACAAATGGTAGGATGTCCACCAAGAAAAGCAACTAGTTTTTTTCAGAGAACTGCTGTTTGGCCTAGTCACAGTGACACTCACTGTTTACTCAAGTTAAAAACAAATCCTTGAAAATAGAAAACAAAATGGCTTTAGGTGTTTTTTAAAAAAATCTTTAAAAAAAAGAAAAATGAAAAAAAAAAAAAGGGTCTCCACAAAATGCTGATCATACTGGTACAGTAATTTTTTTTATTTTTAGTTGGAGGATTCAAACGGATTAAAATAAAACTTGAATATTAAAATTCTCTCCGATGGTATTTGTCTGGATCATAATAGGAGGTTACTACAACTCTGTTTGAGAATTTCCTTCCAGTCAATGCTTGTTGAGCCTTCTGACAGTCAATAACCGAATTAAACTCCACAAAGATCTGTAAAAAAAATAATAAAGTAATCAAGATTAATTGTCTTAAATATATACATATACACAAATTCTTTTAACATAATATTGTAATGGCATAAAATAAAACAGCTCAATTACAATCTGATACTTTAATACAAAATAATTTTTAATGTTTTTTTTTAAATTATTTTTATTATTATTCATACTTATTTAGTAGCATTATGCAAATTTAATTAGGCTCATAAAATATTTTTTTTATCCAGAAAATTTCAAGTTAAAAAGAAAAAAGAAAAAAAAAAAGAAAAAAAAAAAGAAAAAGAAAAAAGAAAAAAAAGGAAAAAAAAAGAAAAAGAAAAAAGAAAAAAAAGAAAAAAAGAAAGAAAGAAAGAAAAAAAGAAAGAAAAGAAAAAAAAAAGAAAAAAAAAAGAAAACAAATGCATTCAACAAAATTATGAATTAAAGAATAATGAGTGAAATCTGAGTATGCAAGAGAGGGATTCACACTCATTAAATATAATAGTTGCATTCAATAATATTTGAAACCTTACCTTTCCACATCCTGGCACATCAACACCTTTGATTGGACGTGGGATCTCCAGACTGTGTACCATGCCATATTTGCCACATTCTTCTTTGACATCTTCAACAATATCTGAATTAAAAAAGAAGAAAAAGTTTAAATTAAAAAGGAAAAAAGAGGCACAAAAAGATCCCTTGATAATTAAAATCTAAAACATCTGAACGATCTAAATTTTAATCTAAGAAACATTACATTTTGGTAACAAGGTTTCAATTTTTTAAAACTTCATTCAGGTAATTTGTATTTAGTACCATTAATAAAGTTCATTATCTTCATATTACGTTACAATTACATATCCAAAATGAAAAAACATCTTTGAAAGATTTATAATGCATAAACAGGTATAAATTCTCAATCTTGTTATTCTAAGTATATTCCGTATTTTATTTTTTAATGTCAGAGACAACCATCACATAACCATTCTTTGTAGACATTAAAAGAATGTAAAACAAAAACAAACCTTCATATTCTTCTTCATCTTCTAACTCATCAGGTGTTACCATGTTCATTAGGCATAAGACCTCAGTTGGAGGCCCAGCACCTTGGTTTAGATTCAATCCTGGGATCTGGAGCTGAACAGGCTAAAATTTAAAAAAAGATTACATTTTTTTAAAAACAATTATGTAAAATATTGGCAATCTAAGCATCACTATTTACTTAGTTTTTTCTCTCCCTTTGATGTGGGAAGATGTGATTCCTAAGTTGATAAATAAAATTTTAAAACATTATTCAAACTAAGAAGGTATCTATTGATGAGGCAATGATTAATCCAATTTGCCACTGGTGCTTCTAAACTACTGAGGAAGCCTTTTTATTATCATCACAGATAAAGTTGTCAAAATCAATCAGTCCCAAACACTTTACTTGAAAGGATTAAAAAAAATTTTTAATTTCATATTAATTTGTAATGTAAATTATTTAGTAAAAATGAATTTATAATAAACAATTTTATATCCTTCACTGGGTGTTATCAGCAGGTTATTGTTATCTAAAAACCTGTCCCAAAGTGACTACAATAAGCGGTTTCCTCAGTGTAATAGATTTAAGATGAGAGCAACAAATAAATCAAAGTAGTTAGGGTTTGACAGTTTTCTGATCTACTAGGAACCGATATGCAAATATGTATCTAACCATAAAGTTTTTGTTTATATTTTCTTTTAAAGTGACCTCTAAATCCCATACACCTCATTGAGAGGCTAAAAGTGATAATTATATTAACAAAACATAAGGAATGGAGAAATTTACATTTTAAAAAAAAGTTTATCTAAATAAAAATGTATTAAACAAAAAAAACAAACAAACAAACAAAAAAAAAGAAGCTGTGTTAAATAGATAAATACTTCAAGTCATAAAATATCAAATATTCAACAAAATTAAAAGGTTTCCATAAAAATATTGTGGCATACTTAAAACCTGTATCTTCTATTATGACTACCACATCAACCCTTTCAAAAAGGCAGGATTTAGTTCTTATAAAACTTCACTTCATTGTTCAAACACTTTTAAACTAAATTTTTATGTCAAAATTCCATTTTCTTGCATTGTTAAAATATGTAAAAGTTTTAAATAGCTAACAAAAGCTAAGTGTCTCAACCTATGCAAAATGTTTAAACTATAACAGAAAGTGTTTAACATGATAGTTCAGGTATAAAGCGTTCAGGTAAGCCAAGTTATTGCTCTTGAAATTGTTGTTCTAATTTGAAAATATCTAAAGATCAGGTTGAGTGAAAAAGATCTACTTACATTCTGAGCATTCTTTGCACCAACACTTGCTCTCTGCACAATTAATTTTTTGTCTCCAAGCTGCATACCATTTAATCCTGCACATGCCTAAAAATATCAATATAAAAATGTTATCTGCAGGGATAATGACAATTCAAATTTTAAAAGTTTTATAAACAATTTTGCTAAAAACGAGTTAAGCTGTAAAATTTGGCAAAAGCCATAATATAATAATAATCCAATGTAGATTCAAAGTATTTCATTATTAAAAATTCACAGAAATTAAAATAGGGGAAGAAGCTTGTTATCACTAAGATATTCTTGATTGAAAGAATTGAAATCTTTTTTCTTTTTTTTTAAAGCATGAGATTTCATAGAATTATTTAAAAAAAAAAAAAAAAAAAAAAAAAAAAAAAAAGAAGAGGACAAGGAGGTTTGTTTACCTGATCAGTAATAGTCACATCTACATATTCACAGAAGGCATATCCTTTTGACAAACCCGTAGCACTGTCTTTGACCAAATTAAATGCCTTTAACGGGCCAAACGATGTCAGCAATTCTTTAACCTGAAAAATGATGCAAAAGCTATGAATAAACAAATAAACAACAACAAGCAGCTAACTCCCTCGTAAGTTGTATTGACATTTCTAATACAAGGAAACCAACCCATGGTTCACCCATTTACAAATATTAAAATAGTCTTTGAATTAAAGAAATTAAAGTTTTACTTGCGAACTCTATAATGTAGTCACATATCTCTTTCCCTCAAAACTATAATTAACTTATCCTCCATTATTAAATAATACAGAATATAAAAATTTAACCACCCATTTTTAAGCAAGTCCCACATTAATAATCTTTTTTTTTTTAGATCCATTTCATAATCTATAAGTAAAGCATAAACTAAAGTAATGTATCTAAGTGTTTGCTAAGAAATATGCTAACGGTAACAATTTATACCTATACAACACAATACAAAGGAGTTAGTTGCTGTGCAAAATACAAGTTATCAAGAGACAATTCTTTTGTATAGCCAACAGAAAAAAAAAAAAAAAAAAAAAAAAAAATTACTATGATTGGGGGGGCAATAAATTTAAATATTTGGTATCACGTCTCAGGACTTCAACACAACACAACACAGACGCATATATTTTTTTTTTCTTCCACATGATCATCATCATCATCATCAGAATCACTCGAAAAAGCGCATTTCGAATACATAGGTAGCATTTTACTACCTATTTTTATAATTAGACAAACATGAATGTGAGTACTGATAGCCAGTCAGATGCACAAACACTCATACATACGTACGTACATTTTAGCCCTTAATATTCAGAAGAGCAACATAATACACTGCCAATAAACCAACTAAATCTTGGTTCCCAACCTCAGATTGCTACAGATGACAAGAGGAAAAACTTGAAAAGGAAAAAAATTTT
>VCCN01001294.1:3735431-3753533 GCA_006491835.1 Architeuthis dux
TTTAACAAGCGCTATGTAACCCGCTTACAGTCGTCAGGGAACTAGAACATTTGTCACGCGTGGAGACGGGTTCAGGCTGTTAGGACATTTTTTTTTATCACGCGTGTACTCGTTTTCAGGGAGGAAAGGGTTAATAGGTCTAATGGTTTCCCCACATGGATTCATAAGCTTCATTTTGATTGGTTGAGATTCTAAAGGACACCCTACAGACCACTAATATGACTAATCAGCACCGATTTAATGCTACATAGTCGTGTTCAGGGAAAGAACACAAACATTTTACCACAACTGACAGCATTGTCAGGGCACAAGTGAAATTTTGTTTTTATCACACCGAGCTGTCTTTAGGGACGAATGAATTAAACAATTTGTCTTATGGACAAGCATATATGGTAATATTAAATTAATATAGAATATCATTAATAAATATGAAATCAGATTTTTCAAGCTACCAAACATATACGGAAAAATGTTATAATTTAGCTATGAATAAAATCAAGAACTTCTTAGATCTAAAAGACAGATGAATAAAATACACAAGAAAACTGGAATTACACTTTGTTTAACTCTTTCTTCCCTAAGAGACAAAGTTGATAAATTCCCTGCTTGCCTGACCTCCTTCGTCAAAGCTTGATATGGACAGCTATCGGGCTTGGATAAGTTGCTGTAAGCGACAGTCATCACAGTGCCCTTTTAACTCTTTCCTCCCTAGCAGTCTTGCCCGACTAATTTTGTCTAACAAAGTTCCTTGTTCCCTGAAACTAATCTAACTGCCTGTTGCTGACCAAAAGATACAATGGGCAGTAAATAAATTGCTATATCTCTTAATATTAAATGTACATTTACTAAATTTTCAGTGATTATTCCCGATGTATCATTTCTAAGTCCGGTGAAATAAAACCAGCAAAAGGTTAATTGAAAAAGATATTATCGATTGATTGGCATTGTCATTATTTAAATTTGCATATGATTTAAAGATAAACATGTTTTTTTTAGTAATTTTTTTTTTATCAATATTTTTTTTTTTTTTTTAAAAAAACAAACTTTTTTATTTTCAATAATATTTAATAAATTATTATCCATAAACTGCTTAGCAGTATCAAATAGCTAGCTGGTTCACGAATGTCCATAAACGCCTCAATATTTATGCTCGGCAAGCGATCGGTCCACAAAATGTCTTTTTTTTGTTCATCTTTTTTAGCAATTTTTATCATTTAAAAAAAAAATTTGTTTATTTTCAATATTTAATAAATTATTATCTATAACTGCTTAGCGGTATCAGGTAATTTTGTAGCTGGTACAGGAATGTCCGTAAAATCTGCAAGCGAGTGATCACTACTTCCATCGTTTAAAAGATCGTAATTTTCGACCTCAGAGTCGCTCGAATCTTCAAAATTATTCTATCAACATCAGATGTTGATAGAATCCTGTTGTAAAATATTTCTTTGAGCAGTTTGTACAGTTTCATGCTCAATTTTCTGAATCACTGAAGTCACTAGAATCCATTTTAGAATACCACGTGCAGCGATAAAGATTTTTAAATTTCCGTCGTTTTCGTTTATAGATAAAAGACAGAACTAGGTTAAAGGTGTCCACATATGGAATCGTAAGCTTCATTTTGATTGGTTGAGATTCTAAGGGATCTCCGAGAGACACTAATATGACTAATCAGAGACTATTTCACAAACACTATGTACTCGTGATCAAGGGGCTGGAGCATTTTTTTCACGACGCATCCAGTCGTTGTCAGGGAGATATGACATTTTGTTTATCCCAATTGCAGGCATTTTCAGGGAGGAAAGGGTTAATATGCTAATCTAATGGTATAATGTCAATACATGAATTGGCAAAGCTAACTACAAACACTAAGTCTAATGATAGTTTGAGGTAAAGAGAAATTGATCTTAAGAATCCAAATTAGAGAAATGGGTTATAGAGGTTATAATTTTTCTCAATCACATTTATTGGCAATGTAATCGAAGTAATATTTAATTTTGTTTTTAACAAAAAATTCAAATCAAATATTTCACAATACACGAGTAGATAAATGTCTACGATAAAATCCTTTAGTTCATAGAAATCAATGGATAAAATTCCAACATCAGTATAATTAAAATTAGGACAGTCTTGTAAAGATAATTGAGCATTATCTAATTAATAATCTTATTCCTCTGAATAAAATTACAGCAACAAAATTATCTAAAGGCAACCACTTATTTACAAATAAAATAATGTTCAATTTGCAAAGATTTTTTTTAAAAATCAGAGAATAGCATAAAATTTCTACCTGGAACAGCAACTGAAGGTGTTTCTGCCATTCCTGGGAGTGGCTGGTAATCTCGTGGCCGGCGGATTTTCAATGACTGTCCCTGGAAATTGATGCCATCAAAAGCCATGGCTTGAGTTGTTTCATCTACGGAACGGAACTGAAAGAGAATTCATTTAGAACATTAATTGCAAGTTAAAAAAAAAAAGAAAAAAAAGTTGGGTTAAAGTTTAATCTTAAAGAGAAGATTTCAGGAAGTACAGTATTTGGATTATCTAAAATAAATCATAAGTTATCTTTGAACAATACCAAAAATATATTTACCTGTGCTTGATAAATAACTAAAATTCAGTACATATTTTTGACATTTATATTTTCAAGCAAAAACAGTAATGACTTTCCACTTTTTTTTTTTTTTTTTTTTTTTAATTACTAAATTTGACTAGTGTCCACCTTCCTCCTAACTTTAGTAATTTTTGCACAACTTATTAATTCGGAAATAAAGAGTAAGCCTTCAGGGGGAATCAAACTCACTGCCAGAGGGAGACTAGTTTACATCTAGCAGCTTTTACCAATCGGCCACAAAGATTTCATGAATCAGCAGTAGCTGATTTACACTTATAAACTCACTCCCTACAACCGACTGGTGGAGACTAGCCAAGTTTAATAAAAAAAAAAGTGGTGTACTTCATCCAATATTAATAGGGATTGAGTAATGACTATTTGGAATTTCTTTGTACAACTTTTCAAAGTGATCTGATATTTTAAAAATACACTCTTGATAATCAAGGTGCATACAATAAGTAAAAATTCATCTAATACAAGATTAATTTATCAAAAATACATCAAAATGTATTAACTATATGTATTTTCAACTAAATTAAAATAAGATTTTCATTTTATTGCCAGGAACCAGTGGCGTAGCAAGAGGGGGCAGTTATCCCCGGGCGCAAAAAATTCCTTCGGCCTAAAATACTGTCAACGCAGGTAGTCGACCAGGGCATCAAGAGCTGTCATATTTTCTCAATTTTTATTTATTTATTTTAAAACCTCCCCCTAGGTCCATTGAGTATGCATCCATGTTTAGGTGGTTTGTATGCGTGTGTGCACACACACTTCAATTTTGTGCAGATACTATACTCATAGTTCCCTCTAAGCTGTGTGCACACACATTTTGCAACCAGCACACAAAAGATTTCAAATTATGTAGACAGCTTACTGAGTTTTTATTGAAAAACATTGATTCAATATGTCAAATTCAAAAGGTGTACACATTCTTGTCTCTGGAAAAATTAATTCCAGCACACACTGACTATACTCCTATCCAATGCAGAGTGCACAGATATTACACTCCAATCCTAGGCAGAAGTGCCAATCCATGTAAATCATAAAGTTAGTCGTAAAAAAAAGTTACTTCTGCATATATATCATAAGATATTAGATTTTGTAAAACTTTACATCTCGATTACTAAAACTCAGTTTTATTTAATAACGTTTTAGAAGTAATCATGGAGAATAAAGAATTTTAAAAATATCAAATCCCGGAACAAAAGTCACAATGTAGCCGTACCCTGGGCTACCTAAAGAAAAAAAAACTAAATAATCAAAACATTTTAGGGGTGGGGGCACCAAAATTATCTTTGCCCACCGAGTGCTGAAAACCCTTGCTACGCCACTGCCAGAAACATATATACAAATTCGTGTAACCGAGTATAAACTGAAAAAACATTACATTTTAATAAGACTATGAACAGTGCGGATAATTTTGGAACAAATTAATTGCACTAATCAAGGTATACCTGTACATAATATATCTAAATATGAATTCTCTGACATCACTATGCACTAAGAAAATGGCAGCATAGTTTACAAATCTGTTATGAATGTTAATTGCACAAAGAGAAATAATGGTTTATTAACATTTCCTATGAAATACAAATGTAACATTACCTCTAAAAATGCAAAGTTTTTATCCAAATTTATTTGCACAGCAATAACTGGATTCCCTTCAGCTTGGGCCAATCCAGTCACTTTCATTTGGTGATTAAAAAAATCCATCATTGCTTCCTGAAAGTGAAAATAAGAAAAGATAGAATTCCTTTCCAAACATAATAAATTAAGTAGAATATACAATCTCTTTCTGAACAAGATGATAGTTTAGTTTCTATTACATAAAAATGAATGCACGATTTTTCTTATACTGAAAAATAGCTAAGAGAATATATAATTCTTTATGTATTTTGTATCTTTTGGGTTTGGTGGATCTTTCATCCTTGTTGTTCATCCTCTTCATTACTGCAATGTTTTGTTCAAACAGTTGAGAGGGTTTGACACCAGAATTTGCAAGATGCACATTAAAATGAGTGAATATGTATGCATAAACACCCTAGTCAAAACCCATTTTGAAAATTAAAAATAATTTTTATTTTACAAATTTCTCATAGCACTGGAAATAAGATCACGTGGTATCTATAGAAGCATTAAATTTAAATTAACACAATAGAAAAGTAATGCAATTTTAGTGAGCAATAAATAAAATACTTACTTCAGTAACCCCGAAGGGAATGTTTCCAACATATAATCGACGAGCCTGCCGGCTGATAGCACTCCCGGCAAATGGAACAGAAGTGTCTAATGTTAATGCTGCATTGGGAACCGTGATGGTTTGTGGAATTTGTCCTGCGGCTGCAAACACAAGTTTACGAAATTAAACAATTTATTCAAATAAAATCTTAAGTAATTAAAAGGTTAAAAAAAATCTTTTTAAATTTCAGATTTGTAGCAGTAAAAAAAGAAAATTTACCTTGCATAGCTTTATATTGCATCGGTGTTATATGTTCAAATCCTGGAGGAGGTACATCCCAATATTTATATGGCTTTCTCCTCCTCCTGGAAACAGTCATACGTTGTTCTCTTGGAGAGCGACTGAAAAAGATTTTTTTTAAAGATTTAGTACATATGAAAATAGAGGAAAAATAACATAACCATCCCCACATACAATAAATTACAAATATAAGCCTCACAATTGAAGTTACCATTACTAAATGCCAACCGGTTTATCAAGGTTACTTAAATACCAATGACATTACATTCTTCTGAATCAAAACACATTTTTGGATTGGAAAGGCCGAGAACATAATTAAGTGAAAAAGTGTTAATAGAATAATCAATAAAATATTTATCTCCTATTTTCATTTTAAATTTTGTAGATGTTTAATCAAACTTTAAATTAGATGAAAATGTTTCATTGTATTTTAAAATACAATTCAACAACCAAAAGATTAAAATGCAAATAAGAGAAAAATATTTTATTCATTATTCTAATAAACATTTTCTATTTTGTTCATATTATTCACAGTGATACCATGCTAAAGGTACTTCACATACTTTTTCATGCAATTCTACATTGAGATTTTAGTTTTCTGGAGAGAAAAAAAAAATATATCTAACTACAATTGAAGAAATGTGTGTACGCACAGATTACTCAGCAACTGGCCATTGTACAAAGTTGACATTCGCCAAATATATTAGTCAGCACACAAAGTAGTGCAGTGAGTTTGAAGTTTTTTTGAACAGCAGTTAGAGAAATTTAATGAAAATAAAAAATCTTTCATATTCTATAAATTATCTCACTTGACTTGCGCTCTTTAGAATCTAAACTTATATATATATAATGGCAACACTGTAGTTTTGCATGGTGGCCAGAAAATTATTTTACATGCCAATTATGGCAGACTGCTCCATACACAATAAAGTCCAGCCCCTTCCAAACAGGTATTGCCCTAGTACATTTAATTTAGCAACAAAAAGTTCAATGTTGGTCAAGGATATCTATGAAAGACAGCTGTAAAATTTGCAAGCATTTAATGAAGCCAAGTTTGGCAGATACTTCAAAGATTGTAGACTTTATCCCAAGTACCCAATCAGCAAACATCTTGCAACAAACTCATAACAGAAAGAAAATATTGATTTCAATCTACAAGGTTAGTCTAGTACTAATAAAATGTCCAATATATGTATATCTGTATCTATATTCAATAATAATTTTTTTAATTTTAGAAAATCAAGTAGACCTACCTTCTGGATCTTCTTTTCCTTCTCTCTGCAGATCTAGACCGTGATCTTCTCCTTTCTTTACTACGTGCTCTATTTTGGGGACTCCGAGATCGGGATCGTCTTGCTCTTCTTCCAGGCGGTTGAGCTACTGGTGGTTGTTGGGGTCCAGCTTGACCTGGAGCACCACCTGGTGACCTGCCACGTCTCCGCTCATCTGAAGTTACCCAAAGATAAAGCAATTTGATAAGAAATATATTACTTTGCATATGTGTCACTGCTCTTAACAGGTTCAATGCCAAAGAACGATAATTAACATTTTCACTACTTTACCTGTTAAGCACTATATGACATTAATTATGTAACATCCCCCTTTTGGAAATTCGCACCTTGTCTTCATTTGGTTCTCGCTCGCACGCACACACACACACTGTTGTGACTAATACCTGCTTTCCAGCAATGCTATTTAGTCTGGGGAATATGGGATTATTGTTCTATTTTTGGCCTACACGTCAGCCAAAAATATATTGACACTGAAGGTGTTAAGCAGAGAAAAAATATCATTAACTATTAATGTGTAGAAGTCTATTAGTTATATTATAACCCATGTTTTTTTAGTAGATTGCTCTAAATGTCACTAGTTAGTATCAAGAATGACATTTTAGTCAAGATACTAATGGAAGATAGTATTTCAGGTACAATTCAATATCTATAATGGCAACAGCTTTCTATGTAAAGCTAGCAAATGATTTAGAATTTTATTTACTGAACCCAACAGTTGCTACTAGTGTAAAAAAAAAAAAAAAAAAAAAAAAAAAAAAAAAAAAAAATGAAGATACCTTGTCACATTCTTTAAACTTAATCTAAAATAATTTCTTGGTTAAAACCTAAATAGAAAAATTTCAATAACAATAAGTTATACTTTTAATTTGATCTTCATGTACTCATTTGATAATTTAATCAAAGCCGATAGGAAAAACAAGTTTAGACAAACAATTACTAAGTGAATTGTATAATTTAAATAGCTCAATATTCCTAATGCAAACACTTGATAGAACATAGTATTTTGGTTAAAAAAAGTGAACTGGACAAGTACAAATGCCAAAATATTAACAATCACGCATAGCAAGTTTTTAAAACTAAAAGATAATATCTACTAAAAATTGGATGACTAGATTAAGCACTATACACAAAAGAATACAACTAGCCCAAATTGTTACTTTGCTTCCACTGCTCTTTTTTTTTCTTTCACTTCTTGCTGTTAGCACTACAGTAGTGATTATTAAAAGTTCTCTTCGCTTTTATGTTACTACTTACATTAGTCTGAATATTTTTGTTGCTCTTTTTGTATTCGTTCTGAGAAAAGTTGCGATAAAATCGAAAATATCAAATTGAAGCTAAATATAGTAGCATATAAATGAGAAAAGATGGTTAAGAATGATTTACAAAACTTCATCTAAAAAATAAATTTGTTAACAGTACAGTGAATTGGAAAAAATTTTTGTCTAAAATACTGTGACTAAATTATGCTTTCCATATTTTCAAAGCTTGTCAATAAGCAGTCAACACTTTTATAAATTTTTCCTCAAAAGTCTGTTAGAGTATCTTTCCTTTGATGAAATAAAACTGAATAATAAAGTCCGTGAAATTAGAGGGACTACTGTAATTTCAAAATAAAACACTGTATTAAAGTGAAAAATCCATTACAAAAAACTGGACTGTAAAATATCAAGTATCGTGAACTAATATTAAAATTGGTTTTCTGTAGCAAGTACCACAGACTTTTGACAAAAAGCAGCATGCGTCGATGAAAATGTGTGAAAGATGTTATCAATTAACTTTATTGTAATAAGATTGTAGAAAATTATTTATGTAGACATTATAAACCCAGAGATAATGTTCAGAACTTTTCAAAAAAAATATACTAATGGACAGATCTCATTAAAATTTTCAGTATGTATCAAATTTTTTTTATGAAAGTGTATTTTATGGAATTTTTTAACACATTTAATTTTATGAAATCCCAAATAAATGTATTTCTATACAAGTCCCCAGAGAAATTAAATTGGGTGAAATCTTATTCGATGCTGCAGGCTGTTTTTTTTTTTTTAATTGGCCCTAAAATGGGAAATAAAAAATGCAAAATCTAAAATATTTTCTGTTTGGAAAGTTTTTTTTAAATTAAATTACAGTGTACACTTTGTTTTTACAAAAAGTAATATAAATACCTGCTGGTAAGAAGGACGATGTTTTACCTATCGATAAATATAAAGTTTTACAAATTTTGATTATTTGTTTTTCTATTACAAACATTTTGTCAGGTACGGTAGCACGCAATTCTGAAATATGATTTACCTCCCTTTGTATCTACCACTAAGTGTTGAAATTTCCTGTCATCACTAAAAAATGTTTAATTAAAAACAACCACAGCAGATATGTGAGGGATGGGTAGAAACTATTACTTGACCTTTGAACTGCGTTCACCTGTAAACGACACACATGGTAGTGGTAAAAAAAATTTTCAAAAAAGAAAGAAAATGCACTTTTCACTGTGGAAAGTAAGAAATATTTATATATAATTAAATTAACTTTCTTCGGTGTATCTTCGGTATATTCTTTGAGGTCAACTATTTGAAAATTTTTTAAACTCAACTTCATTTTTTCTGATGACAGATACGCCAATTATGACGGAATCGATATTTTTCAATAAACGTAAACACGCTCATAAAGCCTGAGTATGCAAATGTATTTATCTTTTACGACTAAGCTATTCCAATTATAACCAAAACTAAACTGACAAAGATGTTTAATTGTTGCAATACGTTTTAAAATTGCGTGCTACTTTTCTGGGATTAGCCTCGCCAAGTGATAAAGA
The DNA here is from genome assembly GCA_006491835.1 of Architeuthis dux. Classification (NCBI taxonomy): domain Eukaryota; kingdom Metazoa; phylum Mollusca; class Cephalopoda; order Oegopsida; family Architeuthidae; genus Architeuthis; species Architeuthis dux. Next base: position 3,744,626 of record VCCN01001294.1, read on the forward strand.
TGACAAATTGCTGAATAATTATATTGTAACTTATTAATGTTGTCAAAATACTTGCCAAATAATTTTAATGCTGAGTATAATATAAGATTTTATATTAAATCATTCACTGTTTTTCAACGCCTTTTCTCACTAATGTTTGACACGTGCTTTCAAGATAAAAATTGATATTGAAATCCTTTTCTACTTATTAAAATTTAAACAATAGTAAAAATGTCAAATTATTCACATATCACTAGCATTGTTACTATAGCAACACAGGCCGGGTTTAACTGTTGACATATGTCCCCACCACATGTAATTTTTCATCTGTTAATAAATGCAAGTGAAATATTTTGATATTTAAAAAGTGCAATTAAACCGTTAAAAGCTTGCATAATCACATAACCTAAACCAAAATATAAGAATGACATTGTTCTTAATTAGCAAATTCTACTCTTCTGAAATCAAAAACGTTCCAGACAATCCATAAGTCCAGATAGGGGGTTAAGCGTCCGGCAGTTGATTTTTCTCTAATTATTTTTCATAAATTAGATGAAAAAAATAAAAAGGCTTTAGTATTGAATTTCAGTTTAAAAGACGGGGAAAATACCAATAATCTTTATATAGGTTAAATTTATTTTACTATAACTTAAATTCATTAGGAAAAAAAAAGCTAGTGGTCATTTAAAACGAAAAAGTCTTCTGCGTGTGTCCCTAGGTATGTTTAACAAAAAGATATTTTCACTCTGAAATTAAGCTTACTTTTAGTGGGTTTTTTTTTTTTAACCGAGTTTCGATAAAAAAATTTAAAAAATGCAATAAAGATGTGTTTATTTTAGAAAACAAATTTCCGTGCATAACATTACCTTAAGTAGACAAATATAAATACGTGGAAGAGAAGAAAAAGTATTTAAAATCCACGAAAATAAAATAAAGCTTTCAATGAGTTAAGAAGACCGTTTAACTTTTATTAAACCAAAAGAGCTGATATTCAGTGACCACTTTCATTTAAGTTGCAACAAAGAATAATTTCAAATAACTGTATTTTAAGTATAATTAGGCAGCTTCATACTAAGAACCAATTTAATTTTATAATTGTTCAGCTGTTGCTGTACGTAAGAAAGCAAGCGAAAATAATTAGAACACTTGAAATTCCAATTTATTTTATAATTCTGCCATTGATACATTGTTTTTTTGGCTACTAGTTCTTCAATTTGTGAGCAAGAACATCTTAAATCATTCTCAACTTGTAGCTTATTTCGAGCCTTCGATTTGATGCAGAAAACCCTATCTCTAGACTGGATTTTTTATTTTTACCTAATAGCCTTATTCCGCCCCTTGGACTACCCAAATCCCACAGTGGAGGATTTCCCCACACGGTTAGGAACCACTGAGCTAGAAAGTATAGCTTGCCCAATTTGTTTTAATTCCTTAATCTACGTATATTGTTGGATTTTCGATCACTTTTCTTTCCTTGCCGTAAAGGTCGGCCATAAAGTGGCTTACCTTACCTTTTAAGAAGGTCTAGTTATTGACATTTCGCGTTAAATTACTTGATCATTTAAAATCATGAAAGGTAAACACGAGAACACATGGTTGAATAGTTATTTTAAAGCACTTGCGCAGTCAAGCCTTCTTTGTGCTATTACTGCGCAAGGTTCTGGATACCACCAAAAATCTTCAAGCAACTATTGTTCAGCCAATCATGGCCGATCACGACTAAATAACTAACTACTCTTCTAGTACGATTATATAGTACAATTCAGAACATTCAATTTTTACATTTTTAAATTATAAAAATAAAATTATCAACATTAAAAATTAAGATTAGTGTATTTTTGGTATTTTCAATTAGAAAAAAAAAAAAAAAAAAAAAGAAAAAGAAATTTAAAAAGCAGCCCAACTAGTAACTAGGGTAGTAGTACGGTTATTTTAATCCTTAAACACTTCAGCTTTAGGATTAGCTTAAAAATGAAGAACCTTGCCTTATATTCGGAAATGTGTTTATTCATTAACGTTATAAACAACAAAACAGACAACAGTGATCACAATCTAAGTAAATAGTAACCGGTTTTCTTGAAATAAAAGTAGTCTCGAAATAAAGAATCGTTTCTTCCCGGCAGCCGGCGATTGGATCAGAACACGAGGAGACGAAATGCGAAGAAACGTTTTCGCTTAGTTTAATCAATTATGAGTATTAATAGCTTCAAATTTATTACATTTAAACATTTCCAGGCAAAAAAAAGAATTAAGGGAAAATAAAATATGCAAAATATAGACAATATGTATTAAAAATAATAAATAATAGGCCAAAGCTGAAACAACTGCTGCTTCTCCGACTCGGGTCTTAAGGTAATCAGCGCAAGACAGAAAAACATTTAAATAACAAAACAGAATAATCAAAAAGTAATATTTACCGGCGGCTCTGTTTTCAGCTATCTGTCTTTCAAATTCGAGGTACTCAGCATCCGTCATGATGATATACTTTCAATACAAAAGCAGTTGGAAATATTGAAAAAGATATTCACTCGCCAGCAAGATATACAATATGGCGATTTTCTCTTCTCTTAGGGTCGTTAGATTTTAACAGGAAGTGAACTGCATGATGGGAGTTTCTGCCACAAAACAGCAAGACCAACACAATAGAATAGAACAAGTAGTAGAATCTTTTTTTTTTAAGAACAAACATTCACAAAAGTATTTGTTTTTATTTTTCTATTCAAAAAAATAACTATATTTTTTAAATAAGTTTATCTTTTCCGAATGAAAAATAAAAAAAAAATACAATGTCAACTCAAAATTGCGCTATTAGAGCAAAAACGAATACGAGGCTGTCTGTTGTGTATTTTAGGAGGGGCTGTTTTTGTTCAAAAAGTCGCCAAATTTAAATTTAGATCTGCAAGGATTGATTTACTTATTCTAACATATCTTACAAAGAAAGAAAAAAACTCGTTATACACATTGTATTGAGGGCATTTTGTAAATAAATACTTGCCATAAACTAAATAGATTAGAATCGTACAATTATGAACTCAGAAAGAAAACTCTTTTTTTTTTAAACCATAACTAATGCTAATGGTATTTGTTCACTTTTTTTCAATCAAAATTATATATCTCAACTGAACAAATATATCAAGACTCGTCTGCCCACGCCTTTTTAAGAAATATAGTTTTTACACCATAGTACTTGAAATTGCACAGACAGTTATACTAGAATCTTTTTACATTTTTATAAAATTAATTATTTCAAGTAAGCAGGAAGAGCCTAATATCTGAAAAAATGTAATAATCAGCATTATTCGACCACCAGCGCTAGTAGAAAATACACAACTATTTCAGCCACTAGGCAGGCGCAGGTCTACCCTTTTTTTAATTTTAACTTATTTTAAACATGTCTGCTCCATCCACATCCACTTCCTTTATTATTTTTTTTTAATTTTTAAATAAAAACTTACTTAAAAAAAAAAACCTATTCAAATTGTTTAATTACTATTTCTTTTATCAGAGGCAAATTTTTGTGTAAAATATGAAATTTATTTAAAAATGCCTGCAAATTGTTTTTAATGTTTTAATCAACTATTTAGCACTACAACAAAATTTCTACTTCCATTTTGGCTCCACTGTACACTCATTTATCATTTATTTTGGCTTGTTTTTACAGAGGTGTCGGGTGAGCACAGCACCCCTGGTTTCAACTGTGACAAGCAGGATATCAATCATAATCAAAAATCATACTAAAAGTGGAGGTCTTGATGCTTGGAGGATATACTGTAATACAATGCACTGATGATAACAAATATACACCTTATGAGTTTTCAAGGATTTACTGTGCACAAAACCAGAAGAAATATCCCCAGTGATAAAACATTTTTGTCAAAATATTTGGCAATATGACAGAGCACAGGGAGAAGTGAATTCATGCCTTCCAGTGAGCATAAACAGCTTCAGTTTGAATTTGAACTAGGTTTACCAATTCCATAATCGGTACTCCCTCCAGCACCTTCCTATATGGTATTATTAAATAGTTTTTTGTTAGATTGCTAGTACAGATAGTATAGTGATTTTAAAGAGTACGGTGAGGCAATTAAGTATTCAACCCACTTCATAAATATAGTTTATTTAAAAGTTAGCAGTATTTCTAATTGTCAGATCTATTTGAAATGTGGTATACAACAAGCTTCCAACATTACTAATAATTATAAAACCAAAAGTTGAAAGATTTCAACAGATGAAAATGTAAATTCATTAATAACAGTTATTGAATGGCAAACAAGTTTTCAACCCCTTTACATTAGTATTTAGTCAGATAGTCTTTGTTTGCTATGATAGTGAGCGGATAAGCCAACAATTGTGCACTTTGGGTTAAAAGCATGAAACTTGGTATATATATGTAGTTGCCACTACTGATTGTTTTTAGATATGGATCCTGGTCAGCAGTGCCCCTTCCATCCTGGCTGTTGCTGAAGGTTTTTCAAAATGATTTTTGGAACAAAATATATGTATTTAAAGTCAGCAATAAATATTTATTTTAATTAGGCTTTCCCTCCCGAACGAAGTACTCATTGATTTAATTTTTTTAACTCTAACATTAAAGTTAGACCCTATAGCTATGCCTTTTTGTTTTTTTTCAGTTATTAGAGAATAACAACATAATGTAAATCATTAATAATAATATAAGAGAAAGAAAGGTCTGCTTGATACTCCCTACCACACAGGATTATGTATCTCATATGATCATGTCCAAGGAATTTCTACAGAGATAGCTAACAAAGTTTGTGCCATGTATGATAACGAAGCAGTAGTTGTTCCGCCCTGCAAACTTGCAAGGAACATCTTTACTGTGGCAGCAGTAGACAATATTGATCACAACCCGAGTTCAACAATTGCCAAAGATTTTTTTTCAGGGGACAGGTATATCCATGATGCAACAACCATCAGTTGAAAATGAAGGAACATTCCAATGATAAGCGAGACAACTCAGAAGAGCAAAAAGATCCAGTTGCTTACCATGCTTCAGTACAGCAAGATTCTACACCTCCTACAGCAATAATAGCCTTCATGCCTCTTTTCTTACAATGTGCACATTCAGTCACCATGGTACACAATGCAATGTATGTTGTTAAAGACTGCAACTGAATACCTCAATCCAAGCAGGTACCAGTGTTGGTAATGGACCAACCGCTATTCACTATGGCCCAAACTATACAATGGAATCTCCCTGCTACACATAGAGAAGATAAATATGTAATAATATTTGGTGGATTAAACATTGAAATTGCAGCTCTTAAGATCATAGGTAATTGGCTTGACAACAGTGGTTGGAAAACTGCATCTCCAGTGCTGGTATTGCTACAGGTGGGTTAGTTGATTCTCTGCTGAAGGTCACACATGTAAACTGAACCAGACATTCCCATCAAGTGACAGCTGTTGCTCTCTTTATATTCTAGCATCATGCGTATGATAGATACACAACCACTCAGTCTCAGATGAAGAGCAACAATTAGATTTTGCAGACTGGAGGGAGAAAATATCAGCTGAACAACCACAGTTCCAATACTGGGCACTTGTTCTTGAACTGCAGCTTTGCATTCTTCAGATTATTGAAGCAATCAGGAAGGGAGCTTTTCCTCTGTGCTTGGAATCACTTGTTTTGTTAATTCTAATGGGTATTCAGCTTGGACCATATCAACTATACACAGTGGCTCTCTGTTCACATCAGAGATATGTACGCTTTGTCAATTAGACATCTCTTCATTTATTTGTTTGGTGATCTGTTAACAGTGGGTACCTAGTTCATTGTGGACTCCAGTATTCACAGGACAATAGGGAATGTATACAAACTGGGAAAACAGCAATATGAGCAATTTGTTAAATAGGAGGAAGAACAGTCCTCAGAAATAGAAGTCTAGGTGGTAACTATAGAGAAAGACTGCACATTGTTTATATCAGATTATATATTACATGTCAAACCAGGGAAGGAAATATTGAATACTTCTTCAAGTATGAAAATCAACTATGGTCCCCAGCACAAGACCGGTGGCATGAGATCTGACAACAAAGCAGACCTATTTACAGCAGAACCACCAAAACCAATCCTACAAGTTTTGTATTGTGCAGTCATAGTTCAAATGTTGTCACCAGGGACCTCCCAGACCATTGATGATTACGCCAAGACTGTGTTCCTACCATATATCCAACATCACCTTGATCTTGTGTACAGACTTGATATTGTGGGAGATGACAAAAATCTGATTGAACCTTGCTCACATGAAGAAGTAGACATGAGGATCGTATTGCATCTTTTTGATGTTGCACATGAAGGACATACAAATATCATGGTAAAAACATCAGATACAGATGTAGTGGTACTCATTGTGTCAAACCTGTATAATATTCGAGCAAATGAAATATAGATATCATTTGGTACTGAGAAGCATCACGGATACATAGCATCACATGAAATTGCTGCTGGATTGGAGCCATCAAAAGGTTCAGCATTAGCAATGTATCATTCATTTACTGGGAGTGACACAACATCCTTCTTTGTAGGGATAGGCAAACGCAGAGCATGGGACACGTGAACTGTATTTCCAGATGTCACTGATGCATGTGAACTGAAAAGGATAGCTTATGGAAACCAAAGTGGACAACTATTGGACAAGCTCAAGAGACATGCTATGAGCTGATACATTGTAACTGCAAAAACTCATGTAAGGGTGTGTGAAAGTGTTACAAGGCCAATCTCCTGTGTACAGCTCTTTGCTACTGGGAAGGCAGCTGTTCCAAGACTAACTACAAGTACGTACTAAAGCATATATGTTAATTTCCTTTTGAATTTGGATATATACATAAATGTTAAGCCTTATTTCATAGGGAAAGTAGTTAAATTAACACCAGTTCTGGCACTATTAACTCCAATATAATACTTACAACTTATGTTAGTTTTAATAGATAAAACTAATGATTTAATTATGTTTTATTATTTCTTTATTACAAAGTTTCAATTTTTGCTTATTACTTTGTTTCTTTTTTTGCTTTTTAGAATTAAAATAAATATTTAATCTACTTTTCAATTATCTAGTGACATTGCTGAATTTAGTTTAAAAAATCATGCTTATATGATGTATAGCTCAAAAGATATGGGCGTTTATATGAACTGGGCAGCCATTTTGAAACACCTCAATAACAGCCACCAGGGAGCACTGCTGATATCTAAAATACTAACAATCTTACAAAAAACTATTTTATAATACCTTATAGGAAGATATCTAAAAATAATCAGTGTACCAAGTTTCATGCTTTTAACACAATTCAACCCACAATCCTACCATAACCACCTATGAAAGCCTCTGGATGTTTCTTGTAGCCGATCACAAGACTTGCACAAACGTCAAGAGAGATATTGGACCATTCTCCTTCATATATCTTTTTTTTCTTCAGATTTCCCAAATTGGAGGGTTGGCATTTTCCAAACTGAATCTTTAACTCCCAACACAAATTTTCAATGGGATTTAAATTTGGATTTGGATATTTAAATTTGGATATTGACTGGGCCACTCAAGAACATAATTGTTTCCTTTTTAGCCAATTTTTAGTCTTCATTATCATGTTGGAAAACCCAAACACATTTTAGCTCCCTAAAGAAGATCTCTTGGTATTTAGCTCCATCCACATTCCCCTCAATGATGTGAAGGTGTCTTGTGCACTTAGACGAAAACCAACCCCATATCATGATATTACTACCACCATCTTTATTTGTTGGGACTGTGTTCTTCAGCTTGTAGGCTTCGTTTGGCTTTCTCCAAACATGATGGGCAGAACTGAGACCAAAAGACTCCTCTTACCAAAGTACATTGTTGAAATATTCATTGTCTTTAGCTAAATGTTCCTCAGCAAAGTTGTACAGTCATTATTATTTAGCAACAGTTAACATGTTTATTCCTTTCAAACATATATTATTAAAAACAACAGACAAGGTTGTGTCTATTAGAAACCGTAAACCAAGACTGTCACCAAACTGTCAAAATAGGTTTCTTCAGTTTTTGAGTTGGTTTGGCTGGCTATGTATGTATCATGCATACAGGCCACACCAATGGAGCCAGAAGGCTGAAAATTTAAACATTTACTCCTTATTATGTCTACAAAAAAACAGGTTTTCAGTTGGGGGTTCAATTTTAATGCAAGTTTATGCTAAATTGATCCCTTAGTTTGTGTCCGCTTGTTTTTTTTAAAAATTCAGACTTTTTTAGTGATCACTGCCCAATAAAATGTGAGTGAAGTAACTTATTCATTGATCACCCCTTTTTTCCAATTTTTTAATTGATCACCCCCAAACACGGCATGCTGCCAAAAGATGTTGGTTACGTGACGGTCTCTATTGAGTGACTAACCAGACCTGTTTAATTTTCTTGTTAGCTTTTCTTGCCTAAGCTTGTCTGCAAACAAGAAAAGCTCACAAGAAAAACCTTGTCTGTTGTTTTCAATAATAAATGTTTGTAAGAAAAAATTGCTGCCTAGATACACACTATTTGGACAATTTTATTTCTGTAGACTCTGTGTGAAGCATAGGGCTGCAACAACTCTGCTGCGGTTTTAGTAGCAAGTAGGTGTTTTACGGAGTGGAGTTGTTAGCCCCAGACCCAAGGCACCTTCTCTTTTGCCGGGTTTAGGACCAGCTATGGCGACTGCCAATCTATAGTTTTTTCTGTCAGAGTAACAGTCTCTTATGAACTGCCTAACAGAGCTACTTGCCCATAGCTGTGGGGAAAAGTGGATTCATACCTTTCTCAAAGACATTAGTGAACATAAACAGCCTTGGCCAAAACTCGAACTCGATCTGCTGATTCTATTTTCCAAGCCGGTAACCGTTACGCCACTCCATGTCTCCTCAGTTAACATAATTGTAGTGTCTTCCAGCCGTGTCCCAGCT
>VCCN01001294.1:3764672-3789095 GCA_006491835.1 Architeuthis dux
AAAATTAAATGTAAAATATCTTTATTTGACAAAAGGAGTTATCACCCCTAGACGCCAGACGTGCGGAAGGGTACAAAAAAGTATAACCGGGAAATGGCCACCCTACTGCCATTGGTGAATTTACAAACTGCTTTTCCTAGATTCAGGAAGTTTCTCCAAATTATTTTTTTGTTCTTTCTCAAATTCCATTCAACATAGTAAATGCAGCTGGGAAAGATCAGATTACTATGTAACTGTGGAATAAGTTATGGTAATCATTTTGTCATTCCACCCTAAAATAAACAATATGATTGCACAGTCGTTTAACACACTTAAAAGCCAGAGAGTAGCACCTTTTAAAAATGGGAGATAACTCATCAAGATGCAATTCAAAGAATCGACAACACAAATCCGAAAAAATTCTCAGATCTAAGTACTTATATCTTATCTCAAAATTGTTTACCGTAATCAGTATTTGGGCATTTGTTAGTCTCAGCATTTTTACTTCAATTTATTGAAGAGATCCCTAAAATATTGACCAGAAAAAACTAATACACAGCATTTTGACTGCTTATTTAACAAACTTAACCTGATATTCATATAACTCCATAGACTGCTGTCATATCAAGTTTAGGTATTTGTATTCCTCATTTAAAAAAAAATAATTTTATTTTCAATACATTCAACAATTTTCATCTTTTAATAGTATTTTTACTCTTCAATGAATGCAATAAAAATACATCATAGTAAAAAAAAAAAGAAATCTTTATGCAATACAAGCATAACTTATCCTTTTTATCTATGCCAAAAGGAATTATGGTACATGACTCAGAATTAATATATTATAATCATAGTATTTTAGTTGCTTTGTTGATAAAATTAATAAATTTGACTATTCTGTTTTACTGATTTCCGTTGAATAGAGGCTCTTTAATATAATTCACACACCACAATCTTACAAAGTCAGAATTATCTGCCTTTCTTTTCTTTTTATCTTTAATATATTTTAAAAACTATTTTTCTGCATTCAACTTGAAATATTGAAGACTAACCATGAAATCACTGGAGAAACCAGAAACTTTTAAGCTGTATAATAGACAAAGCTGCTTTTTACCTTTCTCTGATCTCATATTATCACCAGTGTTATGTGATAAAAGTATGTTAAGTACCCAGAAAAGAATCAGCTACCACTAATAACTTTATTATAAGGCAAAAAAGAAAACCTTCAGTTATCATGAAGATTTAGTGTAAAGATTTTGCATTAATATTCATTTTTGTGGGAATTAAAACATGGCATCTGCGCTGTTCAATCATTGCCATAGACCGACGGTCTGAGTATTATCTTTATTTATTTTTATTAGATGAACCATTTTCAACCATTACTATGTTTTTTTCACTAGTGTTTCTTTTCATCTTAATTTTAGTTTAAGACGAAAGAAATACTAGCGAAAAAAAAAGAAAAATAATATCGGTTGAAAATGGTTCAATTAACAAAAAATAAATCAAGATAATATTAATACTAATAATACAACTTGATCTATTGCCAATGATAGAGTTCTAGTAGCTCAATCGGTAGAGCAGTTGTTGTATATAGGCAGGCATCCTGAGGTAAAATGAATACGAGTTTGAGTCTTGCCTAGAGCTTATTCTTTATTTCTGATCTGCGCTGTTTATTCAGCTATTGACAGTCTAAGAAGTTGTGATGAAAAGCAACTAAAATAAAGATGAAAGAAATACTAGTCCCCCAAAAATTAATAATGATTGACAATGCTTCATCTAATTAAAAATAAATCAAGATAATATTATTACCATGTTTATACTTGTAATGAATTATCAACATATTCAAAGTATCTTTTGTTTACCTATGAACTAGTATCTGTACACATACTCATTTTGCTTCAATATTGTTACATTATAGATTTTCTAGAATATGAAATTTTCTAGGGTGCTGAAACTGCTGTTTTGAATGAAGCAGAAATTAAGGTTAGGAATGATGTTTAAATTTCAAAAATGTAAAGAAAGCAAGCCTCAGAGATAAAATATGGCATTTGAAAAGAAAATCACTTATGCCCAGAAGAATTCAATACTGACCGTCGATTAAAGAATTTGTGCTATATCATTTTACTAGCATAGTACCCATAAAAAAATGACAGGATTATTTATGTTATGTATGGATAAATTCTTTGGACACCCCATTTTCCTTAGTATTATATACTAGATGTCAACAAAAGTAGTAGCAAGCTAGTAAAGCGGTTATCTGTAGCAGTCATTCTAGCTATGCCTGCTGCTTGCTTGGTCAGTTGCAACATAATTTCATTTAATTTTCAAGCAGAGTAAGCTTGGCTTAACGGATACGCTACTTGCCTGCCTGCCTGCGGGTCGGACGCTTGAATCATGGAGGGCTTCTTTAATTTTATATATCTGTTTGCTTTAGCATGACAAAACCAACAAACAATAAAAGTCACAATGGCTTTTATACAATAAGATTTTTTTCATACTTTGTTCTGCTGAAGCAATAGTTGCAAATCTTACCGTTTGAATACTCACTCCTTTTGCAACAAATCAACATTTTTAAAATAAAAAACAATAAACAAATCACATAAATACAATTTGAGAGCAGAAAGCTTAGATTGAGCTTTAGTAAGAGTAATAAGCAATTAAAAAGCAGTAAAATGAAAATTTATTGTAGATTGTGCTGTGAATACATTGGAAAAAAAAATGCACAAAAATTTTCCCCTTTATTGCAAATAGATGATTTGAAACTAAATGATTTTAATGCATAAAATAGACTTTTATTTTAGCACTTGAGTATTTTAAATTGAATATATTAAAGACAAATCAAATACATAAAAAAAACAAAAAAAAAAACAGCATATATCAAACACTAACAAAATTTTACAAAAAATAAAAAATCTTTAAAAAATAAAAATGAGTAATTGTTTTTGAATTCATTTTTCAAAAACAGCAATTTTTCTTGCAAGGCCATAGTTTCATGAGAATTTCGTATACAATGCAAGTATTTATTTTGCATACTCATGGATGCAAAAATATATACGGTCATTTTTGATGTGGGTAGTGGCATTAAAAAAAAATATATATAAAATAAAAATAAACTTAATTCCTTGTCTTAAATGGGGACATCAGTGTAGCCCTGACCCTACTCCTTTTAGAGCAATAGGGATATGCTGTCTGGGAGATAGATCCCTGGTCTCCAGGCTAAAAGTATTTTTTGGCATACCTCTTCCAAAGGCAGTAGCAAGCCAGCATCATGCACACAATACAGTTATAAGGGTAATAAGGCAGCCTATGTATCAAGTTAAAGTCTTCCAGATACTTGAATTCAGAAACACTCATAAAAATTAGCATGAGCAGTTTTCAAAAATTAGGTTAGGAATAATTTTTAGACATCCAAGAAGATTATTGTTCAGATTGTATATTCAGTGATAACAGTTCAACCTCTAACTGTATTCATGTAAGCGTGTGAAGCTCTGCTGCTGTAAAAAAGCACAATGAGAATTTGCCTATTACAATCTGTTGGATATATATAAATTTTAACTAGGTTAGAGTTCAATCTGGTAAGATATAATGCAGAATAGGAAATTAAGCTAATGTAACTGATATAGGAAAACTTATGAAATGATCAGCAACTGAAAAAGGGAATAGATTATGTCGATGCCAAGGTTTTGTTGCTAACTTGGCCGCGACATACATAAGACTCAAATAATCATCAACAGAGAAGAAGAAATATATCAAAAGGCTCCAACATCGAGCAGAGGCAGCATCTTCGTGGATCTGGCATTCCTACACTGTAACGGAAGACCAACAAAGCCTGATGGTATTGTGATGATACTGCTGGGGTACCCATGGTTAGTGGTAATATGCTTTGGTCCCGAAACCATGCCTGACCCCCATGGTCATCTGATGAAGGCTTTGTGGGAGGCACTGTTGCTGTTTTCACAGCAGTAGTTGTATGGATATTTTTTATTATGTCTAATGTGGTGTGTGTATAATCATGTGCATACTATTTATTATTTTTCAGAGAAAAAGATTAAAAAGCTAATGATGTGTAAAGAAATGGCACAAGATACTGCAACCTTGCGATGAAGAAATAGAGCAGAGAAAATACAAATATTAAGGAATATAGATAAAAAAAAAAATTCAATGAAAGAAAACTGTAGGAGACAATTCTTCTTTAGGATGCAAAATCATCCAAAACCTTTCTTTAAAAGTTAGTTTGTGAGGATCAAGTTTACATCAGGCACCCTAAAAATTGTTGAATCGAAAAGGGATAGATTTTGCCTCAACACTGGAAATGTTTGAAGTTACTTACATTCTTGTAATAAAAAATAGGTTGTTTTATTTTTTTAAACTAAGAAATTTTCAAAGTTACTAAGATACTTTCCCCCGGAAAAATAAAAAGTATTTTTTGTGCTTTCAATCCAACTATTTTTCGTAAAATCAGATTTTAAATTTTACAGTTAATCAGTATCTGTCATCTTGGCGTAATAAAAAATAGAAAAAGAGTTACTTTCTCCCGGAAAAATAAAAAGTGTCTTAGTAACTTCAAAAAATCGTTAGTTTAATAAACTCAAAAAAACCTATTTTTATCGAATGTAAGTAACATATCTGGTGTCGAGGCAAAATGTGTCCCTTTTCGATTTGACAATTTTCAGGGTGCCTGATATAAACTTGAACTGTTTGTGATTACAACCACAATTGAACTCTATCCAATTAAATATCACCACATTATGGCAAAAATGATGTTAATTGAATCCAAAGGATGATTTTCAAAGAATTGTTAAACATGTCTATATATCCTGCTTTTTTGTATGTGTGAGTGTATTTTTTAGTTCCAATTATGTTTTTGTCTAGATTTCCATTGTTTACTCACCTTTGTCGCTTGATGATTCAATGATTCCACACAGCCTTCTTTTATGTTACACTTGTCGCAACCAAGCTACACATAAAATCCAGAATGCTGTGAAGCTATATCATCATAGGAAGAACATTCCAGAAGAAATCATAAACTTCACTTTAAGATGAGTCTGATAACATTCTGAACAAATGTCTTCCTATAAGAATATGTATGAGCAGCCTGTATGATTGGGGAGTATCTATTTTTGGGAGAAGTATCTATTATGTAGTTTTTGAAAGAAGAAGTATCCATTATGTAGTTTTTGAAAGAAGAAGTATCTATTATGTAGTTTTTGAAAGAAGAAGTATCCATTATGTAGTTTTTGAAAGAAGAAGTATCCATTATGTAGTTTTTGAAAGAAGAAGTATCCATTATGTAGTTTGTGAAAGGAGTAGTATCTATTATGTAATTTTTGAAAGAAGAAGTATTTATTATGTAGTTTTTGAAAGAAGAAGTATCTAGTATGTAGTTTTTGAAAGAATACCACTACTGAGATTAATCAACTACAGCACAATACTTTTAACTAGAATACTTGGTTTTGTTTCCTTTGGTTCATTTCACAAAACCTTTTTTTTTAAAGTTTAGTCTGATTACAGCTTTATATAACCATTCAATTCTAATATATTTGGAACAGAAGATGTATTCTTTACAATGATACTTCTCATATCATTATACAGGTTATTTCATCAGTTGATATTCCTAATGTTGGATGTGGCGAAAATCTTTTTAAAACGTTGCCTAAAATTAAGAGAGAATGCGTACTTGTAAATACAAGCACAAAGGAAAATTGTGCAGTAATTAAGGTATTCTATTCCCTGAAATTCAGGTAATGTTTATATTTTAAATTAATAAATATCATCTTTTATAATTTATTTTTATTAGATGAAGTATTGTAAACCATTATTATAAATTTTTGACTACTATTTTCCTTCATCTTAATGTTTTTTTGTTTAGTTGCTCTTCATCACAAATTAACTCAGGCTGTTGACCTATACCATTGAACAAACAGCGTGGATTGGAAATAAAGAACAAGCTCCTGGTAAGATTCAAACTTATGTCCCTTTAGCCTTTTCCGATCCACAATGTTTGCTCACTGCCATATGTCAATGGTCCAAGTTGTGACAAAGAGCAACTAAAGGATTAAGATGGTGGAAAACAGTAGTAAAAGATTAATAATAATGGTTTACAATACTTCATCTAATAAAAATAAATATGATGAGGGGAAAATAGTAAAAAATTAATAAGCTGATAAAAAAATATCACTTAGAAAAAAAAGGAAAATGAGGCATAAAAACCATAAGTTTATTTTTTGTCCTTTGAATCAAATATTCATTTCAAATAATCTCTAAGCAAAATTGCATAAGAAACAAAAGTTTTAGATAGCAAAAACTTTATTGAAGTTTTTTCTTAAAAAAAACAAAAACAAAAAAAAAAAACAATGCCAATTTTCTACTAAACAATATTTCTGGGTATGTTAGGATTTGTAAAAAGCCTAAAATAGTTTACAAAACAATTTTTTTGAACAAATAAACATTATTTATGAAGTATTACAGTTTTATCTTGCTGTTGTTTTAAGGTAGTAAAGATTGATTCTTTAAATTTGCCTAATAAACTAAAGAAAAGGTAACAAAATATTCAAACAGGCTCAAAATTGATTGGCATGAGCAACTGGCTAAACCAGAATGCATAACTTGAGATACAAATTTTGAATGAAGCACATATGACAAAAATTGTTTGGTAAGTACAATTAAAGTTAAAGTTGCAAACTACAATTAATCTCAAAGTATATAAACTTTAAAAGCAAGAGGAGGAAGGAAGGTATTCTCAAACGACATCTCCTTAGTATTATTTTAGCATTAATGAGAATATAAACCAAATTTAGAAACATTAAATAAAAGATGACAGTTTGATTTAAAAACTACATTTAAAAGCAACCATTAGCAATTATTTATTTCACACACCTGTCATGATTATCGCTTGTCATGGACCAATAAGAATAAAATATGTTTACCCAATCAGATTTTGTATATTTGCAGGTGAGCTATTCGTTTTTGTTCAGCTGCCATAGATCTAGACAGTTTTGTTTTAAAAATTGCCTTTTTAAAATTTTCTTTATATTCTTCAGTAAAAATAAAAACCCTGAATGTTTATTTATAAACACCATGTGAATTAATTGTTCTTAAAGGACATTCCTACTCATTTATAAAGAGTTCTTTTTCAACCCATAACTTCAGAATGGTAAACCAACTTGTAGAAATTCACAATTTGGAGTCATTCAGTTATTTCTTTTCTTCACTTATTGCATTCTAAGAATCTATTTTTAAAGTGGACTATTGAAAGACATTTTGGGTCAGAAATGCCACTTACTGTTTTAAATAATACCTTCAATTCATGCAATATTTTAGAACACAAAGAATAAAAAAAAAAATTATATCTCCTAATATCTTCAGCTGAAAATGGACAGACAAGAATACTTGAAAACACTTAGTCCAAATTGTGAATAACTAGTGAATATAATATGAAAAAATAAAAAATGTTTAGATTCAAATGAAAAATATTTCAGCTAGTTGCAAATGATTTCAACACTTTCACAAGTTATTTCGTGTTTAATGCATAATAAAAAGAATTTGACTAATAGCACTTATGGCAACAGTCGATCATTTAAAGAATTGAAAATAGATTACCATTTTGAAGACCAGACAAATATGCAAACCAACTGAAACGCAAGACTAGTTATAATGAATTTGAATATCTCAATGGTTGCAATGCATAGAATAATTTATCTGTGAAGGATGGAATCACTAAATATTTTATAAAATAGCAAAATATCAAGGAATAAAAAAAATATATATCAACTGTCAGCGACAATGAAAAATTTGAAAATTCTACCTAATATTAATCTTATAAAAATATGCTGTCATGTGATCCATACATTTTTAATAATATTGATTATGTAGCTTTTAGATTGATTTTACATTTGTTCCCAATATAAAGCTAAAATTCTCCACTTACATCCTATTCAAATATTTTCAGAAGGCAAAAGATGGGAAAAATTTGCAGCTAGAATACACAAGCAACAGATTTTGTTGTGAACAACTTATAAACGTTAGGAAAAATGAAGGCAAATTTTTCAACACATATGAAAGGAGATAAATAAAGCTATCATGAATAATTCACAAGTTGCTAATAAAAGAATAAAAATATACCTTAATTAATAATTGGAATACATTTACATAGTAATAAATATTATAATAATAATAATTTATTTAGTATGGGAACAAATTAACACAAATGTTTGTATAGAACATTTTATGAATAGTATAATTGAAAAAGTTAATGAAGAATTGAATTTGTCATAACTGTAATAAAATGTTTAGTTCAGGATTTTGGCTGGACTAAATACTGGGCAAACAGTTGACATTATTGCTTTCCTTCAGCAAGTTTTAGATAGCTTTTAAAATGAACTATATAAAAGATACAATTCATGCAATTTCATAAATTCTTTCCATATAAAAATGTATCCTTAAAAACACTCTTTAATAAGTAGCATAAATGTTGTTTTAAAGTTTTCTTTCTCATTCCTACAAATCTACCAAGATTTCAAAATTAACAAACCAATTCATCACTTCTAAAATGTTTTCACCAAGAAATTAATATTAAAAAAATACAAGTATCACACACCTTATGAATGATATATTGAGAAAAGTATTTTTACAAATACTACCAATATGTAAACCCAAAGAAGGCATTCTAGTTTTCGGTGTAAAAGTTTATAAAAAGGACCGTTTTGTTCACAATATCATTTGTTCATTAAATCTAATATTAATCCATGTTATCCATGGAAAATAGATTATGTGTGATGCAACATGGCTCACATAGATGTCAATGTGCCAAGTATTAAAACATAATTACCCAGATATTAATATTAAACAATTCTTTTTTCAGTTTAAAGGCGAAAAAGAAAAACTAAAATCACTTTGCCATTCATATAAAAGCTTACAGTACCAAATGGGAACAACATCATTGGCCTTTTAATGTGAAATAGCATAAAACCCAGTCTAGCAACAATGAATAATTTAGCAGACTATGAATTTACACTTTTAAAAAAGGGGGACATGGATATTGCTACCAGTAAGAATTCATTTATTAGTAGAGCTATGAATGTTGAGAATTTTTTTCTTAAAAGATTTTCTCTAGCTGGAAACATACTAATTGAAATTGACTAACTCAATTATTAGCAAACATTTGTCAGTTTTTGTGAGATATCACAAGTCAAGCAAAGAACTAAGAGTTTCCCAATAATGGGAAAAAAAACCTAATTGAAGCAAGACTCACTGGCTTAAGGCTCAGTTCACATTTGCTCAAGTGTTTTCTGTTTTTCAACATGCTTAGAGACATTTCCTAAAGATACCTACAGCAGTGACTAGATTATAGATTAAAGATTTTATAACTTTAGTTACAAGTCTCAACATATAAAAAAAGGCAACAATTAAAAATAAATTTCACAAATTTTCCTTCCTAATAAATAAAAACATGCACTTTGTTGATATTACCATGAAAAGATTTCCAAGTTATTTTATACAAAGTACAAATAATCATAACTAAATCAAATTTACCATATATTTAAAAAAATAAACATTCAAAATAAATTTTATCAAAATTTCATAATCAGATCTGAAAATTAAATATGTACAATTTCTGATATGATAAGGATTATTTTGCATGATTTCAAGCTAAATTTGTTAGAAGCTATGACAATTAACACAAATAAATAAATATTTGCAACTTACCGATTATGGAAATAAAAATCTGTTAACCAGCCTTTTAGCACCATCATAATTAAATGGTGGATAAGAATTACTTCACATTATTGATTAAAAATATAAAATTGATTTCAAATATTGCTATCGGTATTGTAATCACATTTTGGAAATTAAAGAAAAATAACAAAAATATCTGTAAAAATTGATAAAAGTTCCAGAGAAAGTCTACAAATTGATTTTATAATTTCTCCTCTTCCCAAGTGGATCTAGCCCTTCAATTGTCTGCAATTGTCAATATTTTGTAGACTCACATAGAAGAGCATAATAATCAACACTAAGGGATCATTTTCAGCAGTATGGTGCCATAATGAAAAAAATTTCCACCAAGGAAACAAATAGATAAAAACAGACTCTATAAGAATATGTAACTAAAGAATTAGAGAAAACACTACTTATATATATGTTGGAAAATTTTGAAAGACATTTTTTAAATAAAAATGTTTAAAAAATTGTTATGCAAAAGAAAATGACCACATCAATGGTCATTGTATGTTCCCTTTACCTATAAATAATTTTGAGTTGTGGTAGAACATTGTAAACTCCACTCAAGAGAGATTTGTCAGCTTTGATGACGATTGTTCTATAAAATTCAAACAATAACTGGATAGACGCAATAAGAATATAGAAGCAGTTGCTATTCTCTTCAATCTCTTAAGAATCATGCTTTGAGCAAAGGAATTACAATGAAAAAGATACAATTGATTGAACCACAAATGATCAATGTGCTGTAGTAATAGAAGTAGTAGTAGTAATAGTAGAAGAAGTGTTGGTAGTGGTGGTGGTAGTAGTAGTGGTGGTGGTGGTGGTTGTAGAAGTAATGGTGGTATTACAAGTAGTAGAACAAATGGCTGTTGGAGTGGTTGCAGTGTAGAAGTCTCGTGAAAGGTCTGGGGCATCAACCAAGGAGGAACAACAACACTAGCTGGGGAAGGAAATCCCAATCTCCTCAAGAATACTTTTTGGCTCTTCGGATTCCTGGTGAGGAATGGAGACAACGAATTGAATCAGAAAAAATATCTAAAACAATTATAGAATTTCTATTAAATGAATTAATGAATGAATTTGGAGTAATTACACAAACAAGCTAAAAATATTAAGAGTATGTGTAATTACTACTTTACGCACAAAAATGCCTCAATGTATTGCTGCCATCAAATTTATTATCTGAAGTGTACTTTTAAATATAGGATTATATGGAAAATATCAGAAAATTATTTATTTCAAAATCAAGAAAATATTTAATTGGCAGTGGCAATACAAGTAAAACTAATAATTTCATAATCTTTTTAATTTAACTTTTTTTTTTCAATTTTCAAAAATGAATTAATTTTCAAATTTTGTTACAAAAAAAGGGGCCATGAAATTCAGGGTTAGATGATAAAACTGCATTCCAACTTTTGTTCAGACAATCAAATCTCTTCTTCCTGTCCTCAATGTTGTCATCACAGCGTTTTGGCCAATCCATTCTTCAGCCCTGGAATTGGGAGAAAGAAGGTTGGTCCCTTGTCTCTTGAATTATACACCTGACAAGGGCTGAACAATGGATCATCTGAAACTTGGCGTTGACAATATCAAGGATTGGATGAAGAGATTCGACTGTCTCAACAAAAGTTAGAATGTTAATGATTCTTCTCAAAGTTATAGATAATAAAACTGCAGTTAGCTAAAACAATCATTGTTAATAATCAAGATAATAAAGGTCAAAAGGTCAACATGCATGATACAATAAAAAGAAAGGAAGAAAAAAAGAAGAGCACTGTGCTAATATAATATTCAGGAAATAGAGTGCAAGAGGAGATGTTTTAAACAGGTTCAACAATGATATTTAAAAAGGTTAATTTAAATCAATTTCTAAAAAAGTGCTTCAAATAATTAGAAGCCGTTTGTTAACTCTAATATATATGCTTTTAGAGATAAATGATTTGGAATTAAAAGGAAATAAATGCTGTTGATAGATTGGCATTAAAGTGATAATATCGATACTGACATTTTCCAAAATGAAATCAAGAGTCTATTAATGTTCTGATCAAACAAAGGATGCATAACATAACTGATTTTATCATTACAATCAAATTTGATAGTAATTATTTTATCAGTTCCGATGGTGTATTTTTATAGATAGATTGTCTTGGGTTTATTTTTATCCACAACTAAAAAGAAATATATTGCAATAATTATTTTTTTTTGTTTTTTTGAAATTATTAACTACAAGGAACCTGTTTAAAATAACTGACAAAAGCATCAAACAAAAGAGAAAATATACATGCAAAAACATAACAGCAGAACAAGAAAATTCAACATAAAAGGATCAATGAATAAAAGAAGAGGCTATCATGCAATTTTAATAAAAACAAATTTGTTCCCTCCATTCCTCAGTGTTATAACAACAATTCTAAATTCTTGAATATCATTTGAAATCTAGGTTTTTCATCAAATATTGGGTTAATAATAACATGGTATAGCACTGAGGATTTTTTAAAAACTCCCAAAAAATAAATAAACAAGAATTATTATAGACTACCAAGCATACATAACCTGAGCATTTTGCAGTGAAAAAGTTTGGAAACCACTGGGAAGAACATGTCATAAAGGCAGCAGCAGAATAAAATCAGAATAAAAAGGATTGTATAATTTAATCTAACAACTATCTTACAAGATTATCTAATTAACTAGAGTTTATTACAAAATTTAAACAATTACAAAATGTGGTAGGAAAGTGGATTTCGGTTAAATGGAACATTGGTGACAAGGAATAGCTGCTTAAAACCAACTGTGCAAAAACAGAATCAAACGTATGTATATTTTTGTCCATTTTTATGTAAATCCGTTTAAAAAGAACGACCGCGTATAGGGACCAATATTTGTGGTCCAAATGTGTTCTGCTTACACAGAATCCACTAAATGGTAATTTTCACATGCATAATTGAATACATATTTTTAAAAAAAGAATTTCCCATTGCTATCAAGAGTAGGCATTTTTAAAAAATAATTTGTGTCAAAGGTTTATAAAATCTGGACAAAAGGAAAAAAAAGACTATTTCAAGTTTAACCGAATGAATAATTAATGTTGTTCATAAGTTAAAAAATGTGTGTCTATATAACTGATAAAGAAGAATAACTGATTTGTAAATCTGAATTGTCAACACTGAGATTATTTTCCAGAAAATGCATCTATTTCAGTCAAAAATAAAGTAATAAAATAACCATCCTGCTGATTCTCTTCCATAAAAAAAAATGTCTCCCAGGGAATTAGCAATGTGTTTTTATTTGGTTGTAGCAGCAGCAGTCTAAGCAATGAAGAGAATGATGAAGCTTCAGAAATGGTCAACATATTTAACTAAAGCAAATCACAAATGAACCATAAAAACTAATAGTGATGCTCAGGTTGTAAATAAAGTATAAGACGGCAAGTTAAAAACACAATCATGAGAAAACAATCATAATTGGAGTCTAACATATTTAGCATAGATGGAAAAACAATTGTGATTAATCATAAAATTTTTCATAAAACTCTTTTAAAAAGGGAGCATTTTTGTTTTTGTCCTTTTTACATTTATCATTGTATGGTTTTGCTCCACAAATATCTTCTTAAATATGATTATCTACTTGAAAAGTGCACAATATACATTGTAGCTATGTTTACAGAGACGATCTCAAAAGTTGAAAAAAATACAATGACTATTTTCTATTATAACCAGAGCCTGCTCAAGGCATAAGCGAACAAAGCGGCTGCTTAGGGCCCCGTGGCCACAGAGGGCCCCAAGAGGCAGTGGATGGGGCCTCCAAATCAAATTATGCTTAGGGCCCTATAAAGGCTTGGGCCGACCCTGATTATAACAATTCTTTTTGTTCAAGTGCACATCTACAATATTTCCTACAGTATTTGTATTTCCTTGAACTCGATTCATCAGGATTTACATATCAGCTAAGTAAACAGAAAAGTCATTATACACTGAGCCACGGCAGCCAAAAAAAAAGCAAAGGCTAAAATATCAATAGCCAAAAACAAAAAGAAAAAAAGAAAAATAAACTCACCACAAAATCAAAATTAAAAGGAAATTAAGATAAAGAAAGAAACAACAACAACGAGGACAAGCAAAATAATAAATTAGAACCAATTGTACCTTGAAGTGAACTTTGTGACATATATTAAATCTGTAGTGTTGGTGTTATATATAAGGTGCAGTTAGCTATAAATTAAGTTCACACTAAAAAAACATTTCTCTGGTCTTCATTTGATCACAATGACCACCTTGTATTAACAGAAAACAAACAGTGCATTGAGAAGTGTCTCCATTCTAAGAGCAAGACAAAATGCATACATTTTTATAGTGCATCCACAAGAACAGCAAACAACTATTGCTACTGTCTTTGAATAAATAGCAAATTCCATTTTTACCTTTTCCTTCCTTAAAACAATGAGAAGCTTAGGGATTTCATTGTGATTTGTATTCAAATCACAGATCAAATTTTTTAGCAGAATATTCGAACAATAGATAAATAAATAAAACATACAATTTAATCCTGCTCAAATGCATATTTTTTGTAAGGGTATGTGAATTTAGATTTTGTGTAAGGAATGGTAGAAAGACACTTTTTGTTTCAGAATTGCTATTTGTTAGTAGAGCACAAAGTAAAAGGGGAAAATGAGCAATCATTGGAGAGAAAAGGATTGTATTAATTATTATTGTTTCTGAGTATTGGTTTAAAGAAAATGGGAGAACGTGCACATGTAGAGATGATGAAAGCCAGTTGTCTGCTGCTAGATGGAGACAAGTGGCTAGAATCGACTCCAGACGTAAAATATCCAACAAATTAAGGAAAGAGACACCAGCACTTAGGTATATGGTTTTTATTTCTTGAAATAAGAAGTTACCAGCATGTTGAAAAATTCTCAAAAAATAAAACTTGTCACAGTGCGTAGGTTAGAATATAAGCATAACCTGCATATGTGTACATACAAAACAAACACTCACACACACATACATACAAAATAAAAAAAACAAAATACACAATTTATGACTACTGGAATGTGTTTGAGAGAAGAAAGAAACAAGATTTAATGAAGCAGACTGAAGTAATACAAAATATGAAACACATCAAAGTGAAATTGAATATAAAAAAAAACATTGAGCCTTATGCAAAACTCAGATTGCTAATAGTCGAAAGAAAACATAAATAATGCTTACTTGATAAAAGTAGCAAATTGGAATGGTTTTTTTTTTGTTAAACAAATTTTGAATTGTTAAACAAATTCAAAACCCCTTTTTAAACTTACATTATAAAATGGTTTAAAAGTTACGAACATTTATCAATGATTGTATAAATGTATTTTACTTTTGAATTATGCTGAAATCATTCTTATATAATAACATGGCTTGATATTTTTATTATATTCAGTAACTCCTTGAAATATTTCTGCATTGATCAACTCCTGGATTTCTAAAATTGTTTTCTCTCACAAACATACATGTCCCTATAAACCCAAGTCCAAAAATTGAACCCAGCTCATTCACTTGTACTTTATCCATTCACTCACAATGCTAGATTTTGTAGTTAGTAATAGGATTGGCTTAAATAATATATTTTAAAGATTTTACAATATAGCCAATAAAATATAGCTTTAACAAGATCTAAAGTGAATGTGAATATGTGGTTAAGTGTAGACTTTATATATTTCAACAAAAATTAAAATATATTAAAAAAATAAAATCAGACTGAAAGATTGAAATAATACAGAATATAAAAAAAAATCTTTAAAATGTTCTTGGAAAGTTGAATTTTGCTAGTATCAAATAAAGTTAGTAAATAAAAAGTTATTTATTCTGAGGAAATTAGATAAAATAGTGAGGCTTTTATAGAAAATCTTATAGCAAAATCTGTTATAAATTGAGTACATACCAAAATGAAAATATATTTGATATTCTGCATTTAAGTTAAAAAAAATGCAGCAATGAATATTTTCTTGATACAACTAAATGCCATAACGTATTTAATAATAACTGGTAAAAACAATTGAGAGTAATTCAAGTGAAAAGGAAGCCATGAGAAATAAACAATGATGAAAGATGCTTCCAGTGTGGAGAGTAATCTTACAATTGAGGCCAAACTAAATGGGCAAAGATGGTGTAGAAATGGAAGACAAATTTATTCTTTTATTAGAAAAATGGAAATGAGGTAATTGGTGACAAAAAATTGAATATTAAAGCTAAACAACAAAGAGGTAATAAT
Organism: Architeuthis dux; assembly: GCA_006491835.1. Classification (NCBI taxonomy): domain Eukaryota; kingdom Metazoa; phylum Mollusca; class Cephalopoda; order Oegopsida; family Architeuthidae; genus Architeuthis; species Architeuthis dux. The sequence goes on from VCCN01001294.1 coordinate 3,780,621, forward strand.
GTTATTGAGCAATAGTTTTGAGTTTTTTAAAAAAACTTTAAAGCAGGTATCAGCTTTTATGCTTTATGTGAATTTAATTCAAGATTTTTTTCAATAAGAGATCAGCATTTATAAATAACAGCAGTGATACCTAGAAATAAAAATATTAACATCTGAAAAATTCAAGAAGTTAACAAAAAACAAACCAAAAGAAAGAAAAACAAATGAATTGTTAAGCTTGATTTTGATTTAAATCTTTAAAAGCTACATTTAAGCCAAAGATTCAGTCTGCTTTACATTTGTACACAATTCTAAATTAAATACATTGTTTGGTAAAAGTAGATTAACAGGACTTCATAGAAACTATCATCAATTTGGATTGTATGATCTAAAAAAAACAAAAAGTCGCTAACCTCAGTGAAAAACATGACCATATATATTTTTGCATCTCCAACTTTTGCTTATGAATGACTATTATAGATAAATATATCAAGTGCACAGCATGAATAAATTAAGTGATAAAGTATTATGATTTAGTATGCAAAACAATACATTTTGCTTGTATCCTGAAATAGTATATTTTTAAGATTTCCACAAAGTATAGACATACCATTTAATCAATTAAAAACAGAAAAATATCAAAATTGGTATCTTAATTCCATTACATGTTAGTATGTTGCTACTATACTAAATACCTTTCAAAGGTCAGATATTCACAACATTGGAATCAATAAAATAAATTAAAAAACAGTAATTTTACTGCTATTAAAATGACAATGTGCACCATTAAGTGTAATAAGTTTGTTTTCCTCCATTTAAAAACTAAAATGAAATTTTACTTATATAGAAAACTTTTCACTCTTTTAAGACAATTGTAAATAGTAAAAAAGTCTAAAAATGGTTATTCCAAGATAAAATTGTACAACAAAAATATGTACAACAGAAGATTTGGCACAACTGTTTAGCTGAAGTTTGGGAAACATTTAAATTATATAAATGCAGGATTAAAATTTCAATATCTTCATTTGATTAGGTTGTGTGACAATAATTATATACCCAGCCACAAAATCTGACAAGCCAATTTTATTGTAAATAAACAAGTAAAATCAAATCAACTCAAGTTAAGCAGTAATACTTATTTGATGCCAAACTCTTTCAAGAGTATTCAGTTTCAAATGGCATTACATTTTGAACATCTAAAACCTAAAGAAAGATTTTTTCACATCTAGACTTCATTGTTCGGCTGTAAACGGAATAATTCAAGTGTTGTGCACACAATTTTTATTCACACTAACAAATGCACATTGAGATACATCTCAAACTAGAACAGTGAAGTTGAATTATTATTTGATCTAAATAAACCTATTTCTTTTTTGCAAACATAGTAAATTCAAGATCAAATTGATTTCCACAAATTTCTGGCAGATATTTCAATAAGGATTGTCTTTTAACACTCTGAAGATACTTTTAAGATGTTGGCAAGTTACAACTATATTGTGTGATTCTATCATTGAAGATGCACTGTAATCACTACTCTAGCATACGAGTATAAATAAAACTAATCATTCTTTCTATTTGTGTTATTAAAATTTTACAATATACAAAATTCTCTAATATACTGAGAAGCCTTAAATTTTTTAAGTGACACAAAAACTTTGACTCATTTTAAATAATACACAAAAATCTAAATCAATATATGTAATAAGTTTAAAAATAAGAACTTTAAAACTATTCTTAACAGTTTTAAAGCATTAAATGGAAAATATTGACAAGACAAAAAGAGTAAATATGTTTTGATTTGCTGCTCAGGAATAAACATTAAGGTGTTTATATTGGAAGAAGTTGAAGCAAAACCCCAAGATATATTTTGTTTTTAATAAGTATTGTTGTAAATTACGGAAATAATTTACCAGAAATAAAGATTCATCATTTTGTAACAACATCATGGGGAAATTCTGCATTTTCAATTTTTTCTTAATCTAATAACAATTTACTTAATAGCTGCATCAAATGTTTGGAAAATTATCAAAATCCTATCCCAGAAATATCCCCAAATTAGCTATTTTACGATTTGAGTCACAAAATATTAATGTGTGAATTTCTAGTGTGAGGGTAGCCCTTCCAGTTTTTTTTAGTCTACAATTATAAAGAACCAAAATATAAAACTTAAAAACAGACTAAAATTAAGACAGCAAAGATTGAAATGCTTTTTCAAATCAACATGAGATCTTGAAAATAATTTTCATTTGTTGTTACATAGAGAATTAAAGTAGCATACAAATAGCTACTGCATGTAGGTATTTTAGCATTTTCTGCACAAGATTTCCAAGTTAATCCCTTAATGACAAACAATGCAAAAACTAGTTTCTTAAATTTAAAGAACAAAATTGGTTTGCAGTTTATTTACAACTGAAAATGGCAAATAATGGTTGAATAAAGAAAAGATGATTCAGCAGTAATTGAGATCTGAATAGCAAAGACAAGTACAAAATAATTTTAGGCCTAACTCTGCCAAATACCACAAAGTATTTTTTTTCCAAGTATTTATTTTTGAATGAATGAGGAATTTTTTTTAGCAGATATTTATGTATATCAGTTAATTACAGATCTAATTAGAATTCACAATGAAAAATATCCGCTATAAATTTAAATATACCACTGTAAAAGTATACATGTAACATTTATTAAACACTCTTATAAGTATATGATAGTAATTAGACTAGAAGAAATTATAGTTCTATAAAAAGCATGTAAATAACTATCATAATTTTAACAATCCATTCATGTTAATTACTAGCTATCATAAAAATTTTTTTAAAAAAGCTTTCCAAGTAAAATTCAACTAAAAACATTATTTTTAATTTCATATAAGAGATTGTTTGCTAATAGATATTAAGTAAAAACTTTTTATGCACAATCCTGAAAAAAATCTGGTGTTTTAGGCACAGTACTCTAGCATTTTGTCAATAGCATAAAAGTCAATTTCAATATATTTTTTTTTTATAAGTAAAATCAGTTAGGTGTAAATGTTTTTGTTTTTTATATATATTTAATTTGTGTGGTTTTAATATAAGATTTTTATCAGCAGCATAATATAAAACTTTGTTGAAACAGCAGAATCAAATATTTCTTCTACAAAATTGTAACATGTAAATTAAAAGCTAAAAATAAAGTTGTGAAGAAGAATTCATACTAAGCTATAAATATCAATAACACACATCATAAACTATAAGACTAGATTCCATATTTTAACTAAATGTATATTCTATGAAAATAATTGAACATTTTAAAATTACAATTTAAGTGGTTATTAAAAAGTTAGGTCTGCTTAATACAACAGATTTCACAAAAATAGAGGTAGAGAAATAATGAAATATTCGTAGATATATTTGAACAAATAAAACCAACTCTATATTTTAACTGCATAGAGAATGCTTAAATTCATACAAATTGTGTCATTACATTTGATAAACACAGACACATCAAACATATTAAAAGAAATTATATTATCAATTTAGTATGGCTGTTATTGCCAAAAGGAATAAAATGACAGTGATGTTAAATATATCAGTATATAAAACCATCTTACTATTGGTTATAGAGGATTTCTGTGAACAGAAGTATGTTGACATTTATAGTGGTTTCTAAGAAGAAACCAAAGTAGAATAATAGAGTATACAATATAAGTGTTTTTATTCCAAGTAATAAAACGAAGACCTTCTGCTAGCAACTAACAATATAAAATAGTTCTTGCATTAACTATTGGAAGATTAATCAGAGACAGCCATTGTATTAAAATAATAACATTGAAAGAGAAACTCTTCTCACTTCAACATGCTTCAATTATGCAACATTTCACTCGTGGGTTGCTAGAAGAAATGCATAACTGATTTACTAAGCAAAGAAATGTTGAAAATGCTTAAAAAAGCAAAACAAAAATAACTTTCATTACTATTCGCATTAAACTACTCTTAAGTGATGTTTAGACTGTCTGATAAAAGACTTTAGTGCAAGCAGTGAAGAATAAAAAAACTATTAAGAATGTTAATTTGCTTTATATCAGTATGAATAGATTTACAATAATGATTACTAAGTAACTGGAGAACAGACCATTGCCAATATTTTTGGTTAACCCATTGTCCCTTAATATACAAATTAAAAATAAGTGATTAATTTTAAAATTTTAACTATAATAGTGCAATTTAAATTTGACATTGTTTATTCCTCTATACCTTATTTTAAATATTTATTATTATGGTCATACATGGGGGTGGGAGGCTATCATCCTAATATTTGGATACAATAGTTTGATTTAACTTGACAAGTATTTAGTACTTTCAAGATATTACTGATCAATAACTAAATTTAAAACATTAGTAATCAAAATCTTTTTAAAAACAGTAAATTCAATTTTTGTATAAGTTTAATAATATTATTAAAATTACTTTAGAATAGGTGCTGAATTTCTATTCAAGTTTTCTTTTCTTTTTTTTTCTTTTTTTAAAATCAATGCAAAAAAATATAAAAGCAAATACTTTTTTTTTACCCAACAGATAAAAAAAAATTAAAACAAAATCTGCTGGACTTTCAACCAAACCTTTCAGAAGGCAGTTATCACTTGGAAAAGAAGAAAAGTAATAGTAAAAAGAAGCAAACAGCTTCAACAAGTGGATTTCCAAACTTACACCTAGCAACCAATGACCAATGACAGAGATATAATGTGAGGGAGGAGAGTACACTGCAAAATGCTCAGTAGTAGAGGTTAATAAGTGACTGGTAGATTCAGTCCGCATGACAACAGCAGTTCATTCCAACTGGTCGTTTGCTCCTTCCAGAACCTGGTAAAATGGTTAGAAAAAGGGTTTGTTTAAAAACAACCACAAGCTTTGGTATCCAACAATGAATAATTTTTATTTGGCAAAAACATTAGGCAAGCAAACATTCCAAAAGGAGATCATTCAGGTTCATTATTATGAGAAAGGTTAGGAAAGTTAAAAAGCTAGCGTCATGGTTCATGCCAATATTGCACAGTGCATGATAGTATCTTAAATTGAGACAGATTGTGAAAGTTTCAGTTCTAGGATAAAGAAAAAAAGGTAGAAAGTCATGACATCTTCAAGTCCTCCAAATTGTTGTGGTAGAATACTCTTCTTCATTGAGCTCCAGGCAAATGGTAGTAGGTATGCATAAAATCTATCAGATCTTCTCAATAATGTCACACTAGCTGTATGTTGCCACTTGTTGAGAGAATTAGGGGGGGACACAAAAGCATGTGTCAACATTGGCCTCATGCATGGCATGCCTCAACCTAAACCATGATCTTCGAAGAACCCCTGGGGTGTCTCCTCCTAGAAATAAGGGAACAAATTAATAGAAACGAGAATATGAGACAAGACATACCACACACTTAAAAAGAAAAAAAAAAGAAAAAAAAAACAAACAATTAAGCATCTTAGCATTAGCTCTAAGACAAAATATCCCAGAATACAAGGCTCTATGAAATTTAAGAACAAACTAAAACATAGTTAACAGCCTGAAGAGGGATACACAGGCCATTAACAAATAATATTTAAAATATATGATAATCAAAAGGAGGAACATTTAGGCAAATAATAATACTTATACATGATGGGTGAAAAGAAACCCCCTATTGGAAATAACTTTATTATATTGTTTCACGAAAATAGAGCAATATTTAAAAAAGTTACATATAATTTCTAATAGGGACTTAATTCTCACTCACCCTGTATATAAGTTATGTATAAATGACTATATAAGAATAACTGTTTACTGTGAATTAATATACGGTACAGGGTTAGTACTCATATAAAAGGTTTTTACCTTTCTGAGTCAGACTCTTAGTAGTCTCATATCAATGACATTAGTTTTTCAGCTTAAAAATTCTATTCAAGTGACTGGCAAAACCAGCCCTCAATTGTGTTTCTTGTTTGGCTTGTTCAGGTGATTAATATTAATCAACAAAATGAACATTTCTGATGTGGGTACAAGCTGAGAACATTAACTTTGACCTGCTAGGTGTTTAATTTTAACTAAGCAGACAATCACATCTGTAAGATGTTCTCTCTTTCTATTAGCAAATGATAATAGTTGAATAGCTCTCCTGCTATTAAAATACTCTTCACAAATAAGTTCAGACATTTCTAGTATCAGAATGCATCAAATAATATACTTAAACAAATACTAACATTTGATATTATATATTTAATACTATAAACTTTTTGGTAGTTTGAAAATGAGTTATGTCCAAGTGCTGGATACAAAAACTCATACAATTAATTTATAAATTAACCAACATTTATAGAATAGATGTTGTATCACTGAAAAATAGTTGGACTGGAAAAATATTAAAGTAGAACAAAAAATATTTTTATAAATGATTACCGCAGAGAAATTTTATCAATTTATAAAGATCATAAAAAGAAAGAGTTTTTATTGGATTGATAACTTTGTGATATCAACAATTACAAAATTCTGATTCTAAATAGGGATCTGAGATTTCTTGAGATAATGCTAAGATACTTAGTGTTAGCAAGAAAATGCTGGAAAAAATATAAAGTCAAGACAGCATGCCATAAAACATTCAACACAGATCAATCAAGCATAAGGAAAAAGTAAAAAGCTATTAGGTTTCAGCAGAAAGGGAGATCGATTGAATTTTAGGCGATAAACCTTACACTTTCTGATGATGAAAAGGATGGATCATTACCAAAACTATGCTAATCCATACTCTTTTAGAGCACTTTCAATAGCCTCATCCTTTGGAAAATAGTAGAAATTGGTGAAACATTAGTATATACATTTCAAATCTGAAGAAAAACATGTTATTAGCAACTGAAAAGAAAGGGAGATGAAAAGTCGCAATCATCTTATGAAATGGTAATTAATTTTAGCCCTTGATTTATGCAAACCGGTGACTTGGGACCATTAATCAGGTTTTATTCTACAGTAAGTTTAGGACAGAAGATTAGTGGACAGCGGAACACACTTTGGAAGCAACATCACACAGTGACATCTCAATGAAATCCTGAGGTATATAAAACTGGGAACTACATATACAACATCCCATGCAATTAAATGAAAGTCTATAACAACTAAGTTCTGAAAATAAGGCTAGAAGATAATCATAAAGTCATAATATGAGATACAAAAACAAGAATGGTAAGACATATAATACATGAAAAGACAACATTGTCAATGGAATTTCTATGACTAACTTTAAATAATATGTAAGATCATAGTGTGATAGTGTGCATGGCTCAGTGAAAGTAAACCTAATACAAAATGGGGAAATACAGCTACAATAAGCAAATATACAAAAGAAAAGAAAAAACAATTCAAGACTGCTAGAAAACAACAGTGGAATATTGGATACAACATCAATAAATCCCATTCTCAAGTTCCATCCATAGTTTGGTCAAGGAAACAACATACTATACTGTTCATAAAGAATATAAAAATAGGTTATTAGATTTAGATAAATGACCCAACTGCTACAAGCCAGTGACATAGAAGATGAAATTTCAGGTTTGCCTTCAATATAAGCTATCAAATATAATTTGAAATAAATATGATCAGAGATAATAACCATAGTAATTCGAGAACATCAGTAAAATAGAGTTGTCTAAGATATGATTTAGTATCTTTTCAACTTGAATATAAATGATCCCCTACAGACAGAACGTACAAGGAAAAATAACAATCACCTTTTTAGTATACCATATGTAATTGTATAGACATATGAAAACCTTGTAATGGTTAATATATTGACTCATAAAATCATCTGTTTCTCATAACTTATACTATGCGCTGCAATAAAATGTTAATTTAGTAGCTGTACAATTAAAAAATACAAACAAAAAGTAAATGACTTATCACATCCATCTAGTGTTAATTATTTTCCTTACAAGGAAAGATCTAAGTCTCAAAATCTAACACTGTCCCCAAATACTGTTTGGCCCTCAGCTACATTACCTGTCGGAGCCAGGAAAAAATACAGGGATCTTGCTGTTTTTTCTTTGAAATATTTACAGATGAGATAAAAGGGCAAATGACATACTATACACTGTAAATGTTGAAGTGTGCTAGAATATATATAATTATTTGTGATTTTCATTTTTTAGTGAATCTTACACACCATTTAAATGTTCATATATTTAGGAATATCTGTTGTATTCTATTTGACAAAAATGACTAACAATCAAATGCTTTAAGTCAATATATTTCAAAAGCCCGACAGCTTGAAATTATAATGCCAACATTATAAAAAGTAAAAGTTGACTTAAAATACAAAAGGACAAGTTTTTAATTTAATCCAAACTTCAGGAATAAGACTAAGGCAATATGAATTTGTTTAATAACTTAGTGAGGGTATAGTGGAGAAGTAGAAAAGATTTAATATTCTTAGGGAAATAAAATATTTTTTTGATATTCCATATTAAAAAAAAATAAAAATAATAATTATAAACTTGCATGTCA
>VCCN01001294.1:3799420-3809785 GCA_006491835.1 Architeuthis dux
ATGAGAGAGAAAGAGAAATAATTATACTGAAATAAAGAAGTTATGGAGAAAGCAAGAATTATACTTACACTTCCAAAGTATTTATCAAGCAGTTCCACATATCTATGGATAATTTCAAGGGTAAGCAGTTCATTATCTGCTGGTTCAATAGCACAACAGAAGTATAAACTGGCATATCTATATGCAAAAAGAGAAAAACAATGCTAGTAAAAAAAAGAAGAAAAATACAGCATTCATTTGCTTGTCTCTTCCAACAGGAATGCACATGAAGAGAACTGATTTTAACTCTTTTCATAAACTGCTTGTAACCGACAGTGGAACTCTTTAATGAATAGCATAAAAAATAGAAGAATTCACCAAATGGTCAAAGGGAGAAAATTTCAATCGGAAGTTATTTACCTTGAAAATGACATCCTATCTTCTTTGTATGGATTTAAGTGCTAAATATGGATTTCATCCTTTAGTAAGTCATTTCTTTACTGCCAACATGCAAAGGATGTCAGGAGTTGGCACAGACAATAAATGTCACAAACAATACTGACTAATATGAATATCCAAGAAGTTAAAAAAAACAAGGAAAGATATCTTAATTAAAAAGGCAGCAAAATTAATTTCTTCAAACAAAAAGTATAAGGAAAGAATTCCATTCTGTGAAGAACAAATAAATAATAAAACTACATCATGGTATAAAAATATTAATAATCTGAAAAATAAGTTTTGATCTTTTTATCTTTTTTTTTTGTTCATTATTAATTTTTCAGGAAATTTGGAAAAATGTATTTTAATAGAAATACCTTTTGTATACAATTTTTAAATCTTTCCATTCTAAGAAACTGCACATCTTGGGTTTCCTTGCCAACACCAGAGTAACCAGCTCTCGGGTAATCTTCTTCTTTACTTTATCGGGATGGGCAACATACCATTTTTGAAGCCTAAGTTTGCCCTGACGGCTAAACAATAGCATAAACTGCATCTGAAATTTAAAAAAAAAGTAAATGCAATTAAAAAAGAAAAACAGTAAAATTCAATAGTGACAATACTGCTATTTTGTAACAGTATCTTCAGCCTTATTTTAGCCAGAGTATCTGTAAGTATCAATAATGATAATATTGATAAATAGATAGGTAAGTTATTTTATATAAGTTGCAGTATGTTTATAATTCTTTCTAGTAGCCTGGCATTCGAAAGAATTCAATAAATATAAAAGCTTACAGAATTGTTTTTCATAAGTGAAAAGATGGTCATATCCAAGAATATCAATATTTTAGAAGATAATCTTTATTCTGATATTGGTCATACCAAATTTGACTACCAATTTTCTTATTAGTTTAACCCCACCCCAACTAAACTTAAGCTGGCTTAATGACGCAATTAACTGCTGTCAAAAAAGTGCAATCAAGTACATATTAATTAATTTTTAAGAGCATGTAACAAAAAACTGAAACAGTTTCTCTTATCTAGTGGTGTTTTCAATTTTTTTAACAGTATATTAGATTTAAAAAATATTTTTTGCTCTGCTCACTCAGATAAAATAGGTTATTATATTTAGTTTTCTGAATATAATGTAACATATATATTATAGTGTAATATATATGCTCATAATTTTACAATACTGTCTTCTAGAAAAACAAAATATCATTAATAAAAATAGGTAGCATTTTAAGAGCTTGTCTTCTGATTGGAGATTTAAAATATTTTATAATGAATTTTCATCTAATAGTGTTTTCTCTTTTCACTATAGCTCTCCTTATAAATTGAATTTGTTTGCTTCCTATACACTCCTTGTAGAACATAGGGCCACATTGTAGTTCCAGCAGCAAGTAGGTTTTACTGGGTGGAGGAGCTAGCCCCACACCCAAGATAGGCTGCCTTACAGGGCTAAAGGTCTCCAACTGCCCTGCTATTTAGCCATAGGGGGTGGTGTAGTGAATTTATGCCTTTCCCAAGGGTATTAGTGCAAAGTTAATGTAAGCAGCTTCTAGCAAAAATCAGTGGGCTCCCGAGTGTGATGAGGTGCCCCAACAGGCGGTGGAGGCCCGCCAAATCAAATTCTATTTAAGGCCCCATAGCGTTATCACATATGCATGCATATGTGAGCTACCAAGGTGATCTGTTAGTCGGTTTGTCAAGGTGCGTTGTGGTCGATGCATACATGTTGCATCTACAAGTCTTGACCTCAATTCTGGACTTGTTTGCAGGTCGGGTGTATTATTGCTTGTATATCATCGGCACGTGTGCACAGAGACACTCTTGATGAAAAGTCGCTGTGTTTCAGACGAATTGTCGGCGACTGGAAACGGCAGTTAGAAACAGGTCTTTGAAAAGGATCACTGGCTGCAGGATACATTTTCGATAGAAAAAGACGAAGTCTGATTTTAAAATAAATTGATATTTATTTGTTCTTTGTAGGGTGCATTTGCTTTTCCAACATCTGCAGAGATGAGACAATGAGTTTGTTTTGCAGTACATACAAAATTAAATTATCGGTCGAAAATTTAGTTCTTAACTTAGCCCTATAAAGACCGATCCACTGTAGTGTCTCGGCTGAGTCGAACTGCTTCTCCAAGCTGTTCTGAGGTTACTACTATCGCAAAAGTCCTGTTTTCACATTCGGGTACAATCCATACACATACGCATCCATGCATACGCACATATATTGGACATCCGAAACACATACTCATACACACATTTGTATTAATTATAATATCTATCATTAGACAAGTTCCAGGCCCTCTTGGTGGGGCTAACCGATAAAGAGTCACTGGGCTGACCGGGGTCAAGTTTTCTTATAGTGGAGATGTAAACATATCCTTAAATATTTACATGAATAAAAAGCCACCAACTTTTATTGATTGATTGTTTTGTTTAACGGCACATCAACCCTTGGTGGGTCATTTAGTGCCGAATTCAGTAGGGGGGGGGAGATCCCATGTCCCCTTGACTAGAGACTTGAGGGGGGAGAATCCCAAATCTCTGTAACTGAGACAAATGCCACGAGAACCGGGATAAGCTGGTCAGTGGTCAAAAGCTTCTCCAGACGAATCCCGAGCATGCTAATGGTGATCGCCTCCTGACCAGCTGGCCAAGATATCCTGTGCAACTTCACCCAAATATCTGGAGATACCTGAGCATGCCACTCGAAGGGCCGTGGTTCACTGAACTTCGAAGGGCCGTGGTTCACTGAACTTCGAAGCACAGATACTACACCTTGATCCTAGCCAAAGATTTGATATCCTGTGCAACTTCTCCCAGGATGATACCCGAGCATGCCACAAGGACCCCCGAAGGGCTGTGGTTCTCAGAAGGCCATGGCGGCTTTGAAAGATTCTACACTTTGATCTTAACCAAAAGGCCATGAAGTGATCTCACTAGGCTCAGATTGTCACCAACTTTTAGAGGACTCCATATCCCGTGGCCCTATGCCTTACATTTCCTCTATATTCTAACACATAAATGTCCAGACGTCATCAAAGTCAGAGGTCAAATTAAAAAAAAAACAACACAATATAGAATCTTTAAGACTACATTTCCCAAGCAAGATTAACTTTCCAATTTTTCCTAAGATGAATATTAAATTTGAAGTCAATTTTATAGGAACAAGTGAATATTTACTATGATTTATTATTTGCTGTTTAATTTGTTTCCACTATCTTTTTTCATATTTTAAAAATTATGCTATTATTAACTGAGGTTTCCAATAAAGTAACGTACACAAAATGTAAAAACAAATAATAACAGGTCTAGTTAGTCACTCAATAGAAAGCCTCTCGTGACCAACATCTTTTAGTAGCATGCCATGTTGGGGGTGTTTAATTAAAATTTGGAAAAAGGGGGTGATCAATGAATAAGTTATTTATATCTCGCCTTCTGTTGGCTAATGGCTAGTAATCACAAAAATAAACTGAGGGATCAATTTAGGATAAACTTACATTGCAAATAGATCCCCCACTAAAAAAAAACTATTTAGAGGGTGAATTTAAAAAACAAAAACAAAACAACCAACGTTTTTTCTAGACATAATAAGGAGTAAATGTTTAAAAGTTCAGCCCTCTAGCTCCATTGGCGAGGCCTGTACGCGTGAGACATACATAGCCAGACAGAAGCCGGATCCGCTTAAAAACTAAAGAAACCTATGTTGACAGTCTGTAGTATTCTGTTACAGGTTTCTAAAACGCTATTTCAAAGCACTTTAAATCCTTTTAAAATATATTTATTTAGGGATGATTAATACCTTCACTAAATTCTATAAATTAATGCAGAATTGAAACTGAAAGACAATAAGGGATTTTTTTAGTCATTTTTCCTTGTTTACGTACAAGGGAATGCATGGATCCAATGAGTGTAAATAGTTTCCAACACTCACTCACTGGATCCATAACATACGTCCCTTGTATCGTCTTTAATCAAATCTGCATTTTTGAGATTTGTACTCGGACGTGACGTCACTGTCCCAGGCCTAAGGGGTAATGGCGATTTCAAAACACCGACATTTATACTAATTTTCTTAAATGTGTTAATCCAAAATTTAAAATAGTTTTTATTTTAACCCAATCTCGTATTCCTGATACACATTTTGACATCTTTCAACATTTTTTTCCCTTTAGATCTTCATTATTTTTTTTGAAAAGTAGAAAGCAGCTTTGATCACACCCTCATTTCACTGCTATTGCTCATGAACGATGACACTGTTACTCTTATTTAGCAAAGACCACGACTTGCATTGTGATTGTCGTTAACTGAGTTTTCGTATTTTCTGATTTGATTTCATAAGGAAAATTCATTTCATTTATTTATGTCCGAGATCTCCAAAAGCTACAGTCAAAAATTCTGTATTTTTGTATTGACTTGTTTGTTGCTTAATTGCAATATGAACCGAATCATTTTTTTTTATATGTGTGTATGCACTGCGATTATTCGACAACAGGCCATTGTACGAAGCTGACATTCGCCAGATATATTAGTCAGCACACAAGGCATTGCAGTGTCCAGTTTGTTTTGATCAACGGTTCTAGAGAAATTTAACAAAAATAAAAAACTACAAATTATAGATCTAAAATATCTAAATTGGCAATAGATCTAAAATATCTAAATTAGAAACACTAAAAAAAGTAACCGAATTAATTCGAAGCCGTAGTTTCGTACGTCAAATTATTTTACATGACAATTATTGCAGGCTGCACCACAAAGTCCGGGCCCTTTCAAATAAGCATCTTTGAAACGGGCATTGACCTTGTAATAATAATTGCAATAACCAAGAAACCTTTTAAAAAAACAACCCAAAACAGCCATTGATTGATGTCACTCAAACTCAAACAGATTCAGTTGATTGTTAACTTGTTTGTAACGAAATATTCAAGCAGTTAATTAAATTTGATAAAGATGTTTAAAACAAAATCACTTGCCATTTTTTAAAATACTGCATTTAAAAAAAAAGTTTTTACATAAATGATATGTACAACACTAATGTCTAACAAAACGAATCTATACCAGGAAAATATAAAATATTGTGACGTGATTAATATTCTGATCTCTTGTAAAGAAGAAATGAAGCGATGCTAAATTATTTAATCGTTTTGGTTGAAAGGGTGACTTAGGAAAAAAAAAAAGATTTGAAACGTTTTTACTTAAATTGAATTCACTAAAAAAAATTTTTTAAAAAGTAAAACAGCCTGTAACAAGTCTTTTAACTTAAACAATTTAATAGAAATAAAAAATTAACACCAGATCATTTATTTAATATTTATTATTATTTTTAAATTAAAACATATAAACACCTGTGTGGTGAAAAAGGTTGAAGGAACCACCCACTTTGCATGATTGACGAACAATTTAACAGAGAAAAAAAATCTGTTATAAGTATTCGAACCAGTTTTGATAACATTCCTATCCTTGTAATACGTGTGTTATTATGCACTACGTGATTTTGTGGGTGTGTGGATTAATTTGTTTAAGACTAATATCCCCTTCTTGTGTCGTTCATTAAGAATCCTCACTCTATTTTACAGTTCAATCAACCATTCATTAAGGACTTCGTTTCCAGGTAGATATCATCAGTAGTAAAGCAATGGGACCATACGACTATTGTTTTACAAAAACAACTTCTACAATTAAAATCAAAATTTAGCATATTGATAAACGCTTTATAAGATCATTATAAATCAATTCGTCAACTTACCATTTTGAAGCTGAAATTATTATGAAAAGAAAATTATACTGAAAAACAATCTCCTCCCCTTTACCACGGCAAACTGAAAAGAAGTGCGTGCTACGTTTTGTGATTACGTCATCAAAATAGACCGGATTGGTGTGTAAAACGTCACCCAAGAGGTGACTAAAACGTCGGAGAGCACAATAATTAATGACGTTTAAGATATAAAACGAACACAAGTTGTTAAATGGTGCTTTTAAGGCTTAAATGAACTGCAGTATTTAAAATAAATAAATAATTCAGTGATCTTTCGTTTTATGTAGATAAAAGGGGAAGAGACTTAAACTTGATGAATTATAAAAATAAGGGTAACAAATCACAAAAAGTCATTTAATGACTATATTGTTTACACAGCGGATAATAATGTCTCACTGTCTAATAAATGAAATTCATAAATAAATTCATGTCAGCAAAATCTCGATGAAAAACAAACTCTTGTAGATATGTGTTCTAGAAGCCATTCGACGTGCCATGCATGTTTCGGTATTTAATAGTTTTAATGCTGGACCAGTTGTTGCTTTTCAATTTCGATTTATGAAGGTAAATTCACGAATAAATAGCTTAATTCACCGAATGGGAGTTACTTAACTATCAACAACATAAAACGAAAGATCGCGAATAATTCGCTAAGCTCTGAATAAAAATTGAAGAAAGATTTTGTCAAATCAAATAACCGAAGATTGTATAACTCAACATTTAAATAATTTTTCTTTAATGATGCGATTTTAAAATAAATTAAATTATTTACTAATTATTTAGTAATTAGTAATTATTTACTAATTAATAGTAAATAAATGTCGTTTTCTCCCCCGGTATCATATATTTTTTTAATAATCAAATTCAAAGCATCAATATTTTAATCAAGTACAAAACAATTACAAAGGGTAAGACGATTATTGCCCATGTGTATGTATGTGGTAGTAGCAGTACCAGTATAAATCATTCATTAGTTGCTCAATCAGGGTTGCCATTTTGAGGCCAAATTTGACAAATCTGGTCTTTTTGAAAAGCCATGAACTTTTTGGTTTGGCCATATTTAAAATGTTGGCTAGTATTTTTAATAAATTATTTTTTTCGTGTGTTCTGCAGAATTACTATTGTTTATAAACAATCATTAATATTAATTTGTTATATTACTATTTATTTACGGTACCTTAGTCTTAATTTTTCAGTTGCTTTTTTGCAACTTCACTCAAGCGAAGCAAGCCGTCAATGTAAAGTTGCTATAAAAAAGCAACTGAAAAAAAAAAATCAAGATTAGGGTAAATAGTCGTATGAAAAGATTAATAATAATGATTTACAAGACTTTATCTAATAAAAATAAATAATTTGTTTTTATAAGCAGTTTTGGCATTTAACCGTTTTGCGTATTTTTGACCAGAACCGTCTCCAACTATCTGGCAGTAGCAACCCTGTGTTCAACAATCCTCGCCCACACTTGTGTCTTCTTGGGCAGGGCGGGGGTCACGTGCTACATCAATATTACATAAGTCGATAAAATCGTATTCTTATTAGTTTCCTTCTCCCTTCTTTCCTTCATCTGTCTCCTCTTCTGCAGATCCCGACATCAAGCAGTGAATTATTTTGTTTTGTTATCTTTTAAAGCTGCAATTATTGTGAATTGTGGCATTACCATTTTTATGCTTGTACTTCTAGTACAGCTGCTGCTGTTATCGCTCTCTCTCTAGCTCTCTCTCTCTCTCTCTCTGACCACATTTTAGTAGTACAACTAACTACCCCCACCCACGGCTAGCAGAAGTAGGATTTGCCCTGGCAAAATCACTTGTCTTGTCTGTCCACACCTGAGTTGTTTGTACTCTCTAGACTTGTTCCTTCTTTTACCAAGCCATGTCGATTTACAGGAACGGTGTTTGGTTCCTTAAGGGAATTAAAGAATATACGAAGTAAGTAACGAAAACTTTTTCATTTCGAAATTAATCAAAAATCAAGTGCGCGCACATCTGACTGCACTGCGCGTTGCGGCGTTATTTTCTCTTGTTTACACAGTAATTGTAGTTTATTGCCATTTCAAGTGTTACATATTTTGAAAAGCATGAGCTAGACGGACTAATTTAGATGTCCAAAATGTTCCAGGATGTCTGATAATCGTTTGCAATTTTGATTCTTCTCATCATCCACCCACGCCCGATTCTGAAAACCAGGCTCAAGATACCTGTAACAGTGTGAGCCACAAAACGCGCACCGCGCACCCACGAACGAAGATATTAAAATCGTCTGGATAATGATTGAATCAATAAGTGCAGCATTATTTTTATGCATCGTTTATCAGCTAAAAATTATTCTCTGTTGCAATATTTATTTCTTTGGAATCTGCTGTGAGTGAAGGTGTATATAGCCTAGGTCAGTGCAAATTTTGCTTGCATTATTTATCGGCGGTACTGAAGACTATGAAAGAGTAGAAGACCGGTTTGGGATAAATCTAGATAAAAAAAAAAAGTCAAGTGTATATCTCTCTTTTTCAAATGATTATGCATACAAAATTAGTCCTTGGCATTGAAATTTCTTGATCCTAGTATTGATCTCAAGGTCAAATATATGCAATTATAAATATCTTAAATTAACATTGATGGATAATAAAAATTGATCCATTTTATAATTGCTATAGCAAGGTAATGAAAGTTATTGCATTAAATTGTCTATATATCAAAATTATATACAATATCAACTTTTTGATTCGGGGAATTAAAATCATTTTTTCTGTTTAATGTAATGAAGTTTAAACTCAGATGACCATAGGCGGAATCAATAAAACCTTTACAATGCCTTTTTTTAGAAAACTTTTTCCAATATAAGCTTTTTAAAAATTTTTATTCTTTTTTTAGCAATGGCATTTTTAACAAGTGTATGTTTTTGTGTTGTTTTTAAAGATAGCAATGAATTTTTTATTTATTTTATGGAAAATAATTTAATTACAATCTAATAATTGCAGTTTAGGTTATTGTGCGCAAAATCTACGTACGTCCCTAAGAATTTGAATTTTTCTTTCTTTTTTGTTTTTTTTCCAGTAAATCAAAATTTTAAAAATTTTTAATGTTGATTGTTAATGCATTTAATTCCTGGATACTTTTCATTTATTACACTGTTCAAATATTAATTATATTTTTCTTGTTTTTACCTGTTGATCGAAGTGACAAAAATGAGATTTTTGTTTTTGATCAACTGAAAAATGTTTTCAAAAAATTGAGTATACATTTTAATGCAAGAAGAATAGCATTGAAACCTTTTTTTTTTTTTTTAATTTTAAATATTGCTAATTATTTGCAAGCAAGCTGATTCTTTTTCAACTTCGGAATGACTCGCTCGAAGAGTGCGTGGGCGTTTGTTGTTTTTGTTTTTTTTATCAAATTAGTCATCATCAACAACCAGGCATCTCTCCGTATTTATTATTACTTATCAAAGACAACCACTGGTACCTATTATTATTTGAATATGGTTTAAATTAAATATATAATTACATGCAATCTATTTCAAGATGGCATTGGCAAGCAGAGTTCTTTAGACGATGTCAACCGGCTTCTTTGAATTTAGTCTATGATTCTTTCTATAGCAGACTTTACTTATTATTTGTTTTCTATGAATAATTTAAAACATTTGTTTCTCATTCAAAATAAATATAAATTCGTAATGTATATAATTCAAGGCCAGGATGCTTATGTAAATGTTTAGTTTTAATTTTTAAAAATGTTATTAACATTATCATTGCCAAGAATAAGATGGTAGCTTGTCTGTCTTTTTAATTGTAAATCTTTGTACTTTGGCAAAATCAGCCATAGTGACACTACAATGACACACACACATTATATATATATATATATATATATATATAGAGCTACAATTTCGATGATTGGGTAGTTGTAGTTTTTGCTACTTTCCCATTTTTAGAGAAGAGAAACAATGGTCTTTTTTAAAACTCTAATTGACAATTGTCCACCACTTACGATGCCATTAAGCGTACCCGAAATTATTTAGACTGTAATTTTGTCTTCATTAGTGTAATTCTTTTTCTCTTTGTGTGTAAAAACAAATATAACTCTCAACTAAATTTAGCATATCTAATTCTTTTTAAAACATGGGGTCAAGAAGTCGTTTTGAAAGGGAAATCACTCTAAGTGACTTGTCAAAATTTATGAGCCAAT
>VCCN01001294.1:3880271-3897584 GCA_006491835.1 Architeuthis dux
ATATATATATATATATATATATATGTATTTATATGAGATCATTTACAGAAATAAGATTGATGACAAATAAAATAATTTCCTCGGGACTTTGTGCCTACCTTGTAGTTAGTTTGGAGAGAGGGGATCTGATGGCGCTGATTCTCCTGGCCTGTCTGCGTTGCATAGTTCAATGTCACCTTGGGCATGGTGTTGTACCTGTTTGCCTCCCTCTGACATCTTAGGGGGCTACCTGTCGGCTGCAGTGGTGGAGTGGGCGTGCAACACTGGTTCTTATCCATGTCACCTATAAGTGTATTCAGCCACGTAACTCATGAAAGGGAGTTAACTCAAGTAATAGAGGAGAACGCGTCAGATAAATGAAAGTTGAAACAAGCATCTTCAAAACGTAGAGATAATTATCTCAGACAGAGTAAAACGAATCGAGATGTCACTTCACTGCATCGTTATTCAAAAAGACAAAGCTATTCATATTTTAACTTGTCACTTTACATTTAGTTGGGATAATCAGGAGAAATGCAAAATCCTTTGTGTGTCAGAAAGTGCTTATATTTGTATTTAAAAGCCGGTGTCACTTTGTTTGTTGGTTTTCTATCGCGCTGAAGCTAACAGAAAGATAGGAAGGTGGTACTGCGAACACACAGACACAACATTGACTTTCAGCCTTTGTGTACACAGGGAAGTTATCTTTCTTTGCTGTCCATCGAAAACTATTGTCGAAAACCTTTGTCGTTGGCTGAGAACCAAATCTACAGGGTTGGCATACAGTATGGATACGGAGGCGGATATCCACAACTTTATTTAATGACATGTTCAGTATGTTCTCCATCATTTGCGATGCGCAGATCATTTGCAAGATTTGCAACTTGTACGGTTGTATTGGGTAATGCTGGTATTTTTTCTCGCCGATGTGAGGGGGGACGTCTCGTTCCAGGGTTGCACATTTACGGGAGCGAACATCCTGTAGAGGGAAGTAAACTCGGAGAATAGCTCGCCCTCGTGGCGGGAGAGAAAGACGACAAAATTCATTATTTTCAATTGAAAATATGGGTTCGTTTTATTCCCGTTGATAGCTTCGATTCCGGGTCGGTTGCGGATCACTTGAGGTATTAAATTCTGTTTCGGTTAAAATTCTAAAAGAGCTGTTAAATTACCGAAGGACTGGCGGTGGTGGTAGCAGTCCAAAAATCAAGGCGCCTGGTTTCCTCCTCCTACTCCCTCCGCCCATCCTCGCAGGGAAGCTCCTCGTTTGTTGATCTTGTTACTACTGTCTGCCGGACGCTGACTGATCTAAACTGCCGCCCGATTTTAAATCACGACAACCCTTAGACCACTCTGGTTGGTCGAACGTATTTTCGTTTGACCCATTTTCTAGCCCCGGTAATATGATATGGCGTTTTGGTCACGTACAAATTATTTTGTCCTTCTTTAAAATCTTTCTGGTGGTACTGCTCGGAAGCCTCAGTTCCAAGGATAACCGGCGAGTTGACTTCCCCGGGCTTGCTGTTACATTCGCCTATGACCTGTTCCTTCGTTTCGTCGGATAGGGGTGGTCTGTACGATAAGGGTTTGTCCAGAACACTGCCCGTTTCATTGAATTTTCAAACCAGCTTCTCAACTTCGCCAAAAGAGATTGGAGCTCGTCCGGCATTGAAATCCTCCGCCACCCGTCTCTATGACCTGCTCTCTCGCGCACTCAGCAGTACCACCTCAACGGGTTCGTCTAGAAGAAAAAAAACATAAGCTACTTATATAATGAACAATGTGATTTTCTTGGTTCTCTGTCCGTAATCATGGACTCTTCCACTTAAAGGTAACGGGTTTGCTGATAAAAATATCTTCACACCCACAATTTGAAACAATGGACTCTTCCACTGTAACGAGTTTTTCTAAAAGATAAATCATCCAATAGAATTCAAGTCCCCGATTTTCGAAAGGTTGCTTTACGCCGCTTTTTCACTTTTACGAAAAAAGGGCGAAAAGCGAAAGTAGTTTCCAGCTTTCGTTTTGAAACGAGCCATTACAGAGGCAGCGCACACCCTTTCCCTCTCTTTCGTACATCCCAGTCTCTTGTACCTCCCACTACCACAACCTCCGATGACCCAACCTGACATACCACCGTCACCGTTCTTTGGATCTGAAGACGCTCAATAGTTTTCCCCGTATAATTTAATGGTAATTGCTTCTTCGCTTTACGCCATTTAGACTTACGAAAGGCGATACTTTCGGATAGCGGGGAAAACCTGTACATCTGTGAATTTCTTTTCACGGGGATTGGCTACTATTAGTAATATTGTATTAACCTTGTATTACTTTGGTTGTTATCTTTAGTTTACATTCTTTTGTAAGAGAGTCCATATTTACAATATGAATACAAATATTTGTCCAGTATTGCTTTAAAAAAAAGGATGAGCTCTTCACTGGCGTAAGATGTTTATTTCGAAGAATCTATCTTTGCCAAGGCCGTATATGCTCTGCGTGTAAACATGCAATCTAATTTTGCGCTTTATTTATTTTTCTATCTTCAGCTGAACCAACTTTGAGAAATTTCGTTTGCTTACCAGAATCTCCGAACCTGTACGAAATAAATTCACTCTGAGGAATTTCTTTTTTGAAAGTGCACAAGTTCAATACAATTTATGTTGGTTCAATAAAATATAATAAAATAAAAAGTACTTTACAGTTCAGTTTGGTTTTCATTATGCAAATGAAATATTTGTTCCATTCTGTTTCTACTAATTTACCCATGCCATAAAAAGAGTGACCGCGATATTTGAATAATTTTGCAATTGCCCTGTAGGTACTTAAAAATATCAAACATATTATGTTGCTCTGCATCTCTTGTTTATGTTCAACCAGAATGAATCCGGATTGTTTTACGCATTTGCAAAAAAAATAGCAGCGAGATTACTCTATAATTAGAATTTAATAGTTATCTCACTTGCAAAAAAAGTAGAGAGATTACACTATAATTAACATTCAATAGTTATCTCACTTGCAAAGAAAGTAGGGAGATTACTCTATAATTAGAATTTAATAGTTATCTCACTTGCAAAAAAATGTAGAGAGATTACACTATAATTAACATTCAATAGTTATCTCACTTTCAAAAAAAAAGTAGTGAGATTACTCTATAATTAACATTCAATAGTAATCTCCCTAGCAAAAAATAAATAAAATGAAGACTATGTTTATAGGTAAAACCAACAAAATGTGGACAAAGAAAAGATATCTAAGCTCCCTAAAAATATATTGTCAATTTAAATGAAAACTTAAGTTAAACTAGTGCAGAGCACTCAGGAGAATCGAGAACATCCAATGGTACCAGCAGGTCACTGACGAGAAGCTACGGGGGCTAACACAACAGCCACCTGCCCCCCCCCGTCTCGTAGCAAAACGAAGAATTCGCTGGTATGGGCATGTAAAACGCCTGCCCCTGAAACACCCAAAGCATACCATCCTCAATTTTCATCACCAGCGGGTTGGGTGGAGACGACCAAGGGACGCCCCCCGCACCCGTTGGATCGATGTCATCACCAGGGACCTTGGTCTGTGCAACCTGACACTGGACCATGCGCAACATCTCGTTCAGGACAGACGATACTGGAGGGCTCTGGTGAATATGGTTGGCTGCGCATGAGAAATAATAATAATAAGTGTAGTTCCCGTTCCAAAGATGCATGTTTCGAAGCGGCTGGACTTTATGGTGTGTGGGGCACCCTGCCATAATTGAATGAAATACTTGTGTGTAACCATTACTAGTAATTCATAATTAGCAGTGGGTAACGATCGAAGTCAAGGGAGATAATTTATAGAAACTATGAAGGAAGCGATGGCGATATTGTCGCCAGTGGCGAGTCATAAAATTCGACATTTTTCTGACCCCTGCTAAGGGGACAGGGTGAAGTCGTGTCCCCCCCCCAAAAAAAACAACAAACAAAAAAAACAACACGTTTGGCTTGTTGAGCGCTAGGAGAGGCAGAGCATCCTTGTGTTTTCGTTTAATGGCCGACATGAAGCTAGCGTTATAGAGATACATTTATTTTTATTAGAACCGCTGCTCCAAACAACTTCAAACTCTACACTGCACTGCCTTGTGTACTGACTAATATATCTGGTGAATGTCAACTTCGTATAAATCCTGTTATCGAGTAATCGCGGTGTACACACAGAGAGATTTCTTCAATTGTAGTGAGATAAAATGAAATAAAATAAAATTAATAATTTTTTAAAGCATTATTGCACACACAGGAAATCTAGCAATCTGGCAGTGATTCAAGGACGCCTCGCCGTGAGGTTAACGAGATGGCTGAGCAGAACATTACTACTGAGTAATGGATTCGATTCTCACCGGGCGCCCTTCGCTTGTGGCCTTGTACCAGATTAATCTAAGCTTGGTAAATATCACCAGGACGCCTCGCTGTGAGATAATTGTTAGCGACCTTGTCTAGCAGACAACTACTAATATGATGTGAGTTCGATCCTCACGGGTGTTTCAATACAGTGGCCTTTTGCCAGATTAGACCAAGCTCACTAAATACTTTTGGTTTACGTTTAAGTCACGCTGAAAGCGCCAGTTCTCGTTCGATCACCCAAGTTAAGCAGCGTCGAACCTGGTCAATGAGTGACTGCTTAGGAACACCCACAGCTTGTGGATTTGTGCCAGACTAAGAAATGCTTAGTAAATAGCGTAAATACCTATAATAGTGACTCAAGGTCGGTTACTACGAAAGAACAACATATTGCTAGCGTCTTATTACTTTTTAAACAGAGAATTCTCACTGGGCTTAAATACTGAAGAAAATGTTCTCACATTATGCAGCGTTAGATTTCTCAATAGTGTTGCTGCCCCATAACAAACGGTAAGAATAAGAGTAATCCACCCGCATGCACCATCGAGGGTGTCGCGGGGTTATTTCACGTGAGCATTTATCATAATCCTTTTCCGGCTTGCTAGACCAGTCGAAGCTTCGCCAGGGGGAGATCTGAACAAACAACTACAATAATGTAGATAATATAAATTCTCAGCTGATACAATCATTGGCCTAATGAAAAATATGAAAACCGATACAATTAAGAAATGAATTACAGTAAAAACGTTAAACAAGAAACATAAGCTCAACGATGCGTCCACCATTCGTGATAGTAGTATCAGGAGGAGGAAGAGGGGCAGGATGAGGAGGATGAGGGTGTTTAACGGAAGGTCTGGGCCAAGTTTCATATCAATCCAACATGATACGGCTGAGAAAATTGATATTTAACATATTAGGGACGACCGACCGAAACGAGTCTTATAGAGATAAAAATTGTATATGAGAAAACCCTTAATGACTTAAACATACTCTTCGAATAGTCTTATCCATTCTACAGCTTTATTCAGATGTAAAATCCGTAAGGTAAGAGAGGAGTCTCTCTTTCTTTCTTTTTTTTTGCAAAATAACAAACAGAAAAGAAATCGTGGCAAATGTACTGATCGGCTAAGCTCATTCCCAGCAACGCACGCCACGCAAGTGATTCCATTCTCAGCAACCCATGTAACACAAGAGACTGCACTCCCATCTTTTATATGTGTGGGGGTTCTCTCCAATTCTTTCCTTGCTAAGCAAAAAATTCATCCTGACCTGACATACGTTACACGTTATTCCTGAGGAATACGCCACCATTCTATCAGAAATGAAGAAAAAATTATTCCCTCCGGTACACAAATGAGAAAAATATTCAAGAAAGAGTCTGCAAAAATAACAGAAATATAATTAGAATGTCTAATCGGTGATTTTTAAGATCACGAAATTAGCCGTTTATGGTACAAATCTTTTTAAAAAGTCAAGGAATACGGGAATACAGATGAAGATGGCTTAAACGACAATTTCTTCAAATGGACGACGATCTCATCTTTACAATACCAATAAATCTTCATCTAAACAAAGTTATTTTTTCTTCAGTTTTAAATTTTGACGCAAAAGTTCGAACTTTGCCTCTTTTTTCTTTTAAAAAACTCTAGCAACTTTTCAAAGTTCATAAGTTTCATCAGAACATATTTCAAAACAGAGATTATTTCTTTCTTTCTGAGTAAATAACTAACGCATTTTCTGTCTGAATTTCTGAGATGAGGAATTATCATAATTATACATTAATCTATTCGGACTAGTGGCCTCATCTTGGATCAGGCAATAAAAGTCATATACTCTGGTTTAGTGAAAAATTCGAAAGCAGCATCGCAAGGACGAATTAACTAGGAAGAATTAACTCATACGAGATATCCTCTAGTATGGACAGCGGAATGAGAACAATCTACCCCCCCATGGGTTGAATAAAGGGTTCGGTTCGTAATTTCTAGAAGGTTACCAAATACGACAGGAACCTGAAGAAGGTCGCAGGGTACAACGACTGAAACGGTGTGACTAATAACCAAGACGAGGACACTAGTCCGAATATATTAATGTAGAATAAATAACGCAAGGAAAGACCTGTTTCTTAACTCATTATCGAAGGTTTTTGAATTCACCAGAATAATAGACATAACGTTTTGTAAAAGATCAAACGTTTTGAAGGCTTATTCCAACTTTCTTTCCAGTATGCTGAAAACGAACAAGAAGTATCATTGTGTATGATATGGTCGGACTATTTGCCTCGTCTATGTATTCATTTGGTCACACCGGTTCGACCGTGTACCCCCCGGCCTTCGTCGGGTGTTCCTGGTTCTAAAATGTGGAATAACTGTTTAGAGCCCTCGCTCGATTGGATTGGACACGTCACATCCCAAGAAAGTTGGAATATGTCGGGGTTGTGTGTTCGGTGTCAATTCCAAGTTGTTTCCCTTATACTTGAAGATCTGTTTGTTTTCTTTTCCTCAGAGATGTCTTTTTTGATGAGGGGTTCCCAGATGCTATTGATGTCAATGCTCGGTCGGCTGAGTTGTTCGACTGAATGTTCGGATGTGACGTGTCCAGTCCAATCGAGCATGCGCTCTAAATAGTGATTCCACATTTTAGAACCAGGAACATGATTAATACACCCCGTCTAACTAAATTCATACAAGAATTGAACAAGAAGTATATATTTCTTTTGCGAAGTTTACAAGCCTTGTCTTACTTATTTGCTCTCGTCCACACAGTGCCTCTATATTATAAGTATAGTTTGGCCAATCAGTGAAAGTAGTAGTTCGAATGACGTTTGTTTTAATGGAGTATATCCTCGGATGCGAACTGCACAAATATTCCCAAATATTAGTAGCAAACGAGAAAAAAACACAATAATAACCGGTGTAAAGATTTAGTTCATGCGAGGGAAGGTAACGAACTTGCACAAGTTTATCAGTCCTACTTTACTAAGAGGATAAAGAGATTGCCAACTTGCTTGTAGGCCGAATATCTTTTATAGTACAATACCGTTTTTTTCCGGCGTTGAAGACGCTATTTTTTCCCCCGAAATAAGTCTCGAAAACTCACCCTGCGTCGTACAGGCCGAAGGTTATTCTTTTGATTGGACTAATATTGCAAGTCAAAATTGGTGTACGCCCTTTAGGCCGGAGCGTCCTCGACGCCGGGAAATACGGTAGTTAGTAATTTCACTTTGTCGACTACCACTGAAAACATTGCTTAATCGATATTGCCTAGACCGAAAACAACAAGTGAAGTTTATGAAGCATATTCAGAGCATTAAATAAAGGTAAATGTTGTCTGAAATTCTGAGATTAAATATTCTCATTATTCAACAAATTATTCAGACTAGTATCATCATGTTATTACAACATTTCGGCCGATGTTTCTCGGCCTTCCCCAAAAGTGTGTTAAAAAGATTATATAAGTACACTGAGTTTAGAATCTAACACCATGTGGCAGCCAGTTCCCAGGAGGCCTTTGTTTTTAAACGCTCGGATATAATGTGCAAACGCCTCAATGCCAAAATTAATTGTAAATATACAGGTCAGAGTTCACAATTCACCACAAAACTCGCGTAGCATTAAAGAAGCAGATGTCAGGAAATCTTTAAACTTTCGAGGGTTCAGCGCAAGTAACAACACCTCGTAAAAACAGAACCAGAAGCAAATATATAAATAAAATGCAACAGCTGATAAGGGAGACAACTCTTGAATGTTCAGTAACAAGAAAATATTAGGTATGTCCAAAAGTTTCCAGATCCCTTTCTTGAAAACTAGAAACTGAATACACAGTTGAAGCTGAAAACCAATTTTTCGCTGGAAACCTGTGCACATACCTAATTAGTTTACTGTATAGACCCATACATAAGTAACATTTGATATATCCCCACCCAGCTTACTCTTACCTATCTATCTATATATTAGAAACCGTCAACCAAAACTATCACAAAAACTGTCAAGATAGGTTTCTTTTGATTTGGTCGGACTGTTTGGCTATGTATGTATGTATGTATGTATGTATGTATGTATGTATGTATGTATCACGCGTACAGGCTGCACCAATGGAGCTAGAGGGCTGAAAATTTCAATATTTACTCCTTATTATGTCTAGATAAACAGTTTTTTTGCCCCCCCCCAATAGTCTTTTTTAGTGAGGGTTCAATTTACAATGTAGGTTTATGCAAAATTGATCCCTTAGTGTGTGTCCGCTTGCTTTTTATGAAAATTAAGACTTTTTTTAGTGATCCAACAAAAGGCGAGAGAAGTAACTTATTCATTGATCACCCCTTTTTCCAACTTTTATTTGATCACCCGCAACACGGCATGCTACCAAAAGACATTAGTCATATGACGGTTTCTATTGAGTGACTAACCAGACCTGTCTATCTAATTACGTTTAGTCAATGTTTGAACCAGGGTAAACTACAGGATTTTGATTGTTGATCTTCAAGGCAGGTAGGCCCTCGCCACTTGAAAGATTGGCGCAAAAGATTCATGTACTTGTAAAATCTATAATACTTGTGTAGTGAGGCGAAACAAGTATTTGGACACTTACAAAATATTCATTTAATATACTTCCGATGCTCACATTTACCTTAAATTCCCACATATGATGTATTTTGATATAAAATTAAGAATTACTAAGAAAAGAATACATATTTCCAAACATACAATGCAGAATAAAATATAAACAAAAGTGACGGTGGAAAAAAGTATTCGGACACTATTTCATCATATATGTTATTTAAGAAGGAATGCAGGTCTAGACCTTTCTGTATCTGCATAGAAACTTTTGGAATGTTCCAGCAATACTTAACAAAGGTATGATTTCATCAGAGTCAATGCTAAGAACAGTCAATGCTAAGAACAATCAAATTGAATCCAATGGTAACTCGAAAGGAGATCCAAGATGATTTGAGTGCAGCTGGTACATCGGTTACTAAAAAAAACTATTAGTAATGAACTACACAGGAATGGCTTCAAATCCCGTACGCCACGGAAAACATCTTTGTTGAAAAGAAGGCACAGAGATTCTCGGATGAAGTTCGCTCGTGACTATTTAGATAATAAGATAATAAGATAATAAGCCTAATTATTTTTTGGAAGAACATTCTCTGGTCAGACGAATCAAAAATTGAACTTTTTGTCAAAAACCCAGCTCGTCATACATGGAGAAAAGATGGATATGCCTATGATCTAAAAAAACACCCTCCCTACAGTAAAGTAAGGAAGTGGAAGTATCATGGTTTGGGGGTGTTTCTCTTTCAATGGTACCTGGGTAATTCACGCGATTGAAGGAACCATGAATCGAGCGATGTATCGGAGTATTTTGGAAGCTAATGTGTTCTCTCCGGTGCAACAGCTGGAGCTTGAAGAAGGTTGGATCTTTCAACAAGATAACGACCCAAAGCACACAGCTAAACTAACTCGCAAATGGTTTGTTCAGAACAATGTAGAGCTGCTTCAGTGGCCTCTGGAGATTTATGGCGATGTGTAAAAGTTCGAATTCATCAGAGGGACCGCAGACACATAAATGATTTGAAGGTCTTTTGCAAAGAAGAGTTTTGCCAGGATTCCAAAAGAATGTTGCGGATGGCTTGTGAAGGGTTACGAAAAACGTCCGAATACTTTTTTCCACCGTCACTTTTGATATATTTTATTTTGCATTGTATGTTTGGAAATATGTATTTCTTTCTTAGTAATTCTTAATTGTATATCAAAATACAGCACATATGTGAATTTAAAGTAAATGTGAGCATCGGAAGTATATTAAATGAATATTTTGTAAGTGTCCAAATACTTGTATCGCCTCACTGTACATCACCCTCTTGTCAATTACTGAAACAATTATCCGAATCCAGTTTCTTTATACTGTCTGCAAATTAGTCTTGCAACACTGAAGCCTCCCCACAAGTCACCAACTATGCTATTCCTGCCAATTTCTAGAGGGGGCGAAGGGGGTATGTTTGTGGTTCTTGCTGAGATTGCAGACAATCTGCGAATCCCAGTCTGTCTCTAATTCAGCACTATATACTTATTTCTGTTTCCTTTTTGCTTGTTGAAGGCATCCCCCATTCGAGAGTTACTGATACTGTGCTCTGCATGCACGTATGGCTAGCTTAGCTTAATACGACAAGGCCATAAAGTGGTGCACCCTGTGAGGATAGAACTCTCTATACTTGTGAATTGGTCTATGAGACAGACTTGCTACGGTAGGCTCCCTAGATATTTAGCTTAAGGCCACAAGTGTAGCGCACCCAGTGAGGATCAACTCACTAATCATGATGATATATCAGTCTCTTCATATCTATCTATCTATCTATCTATCTATCTATCTATCTATCTATCTCAATATGACGGTTTCTACTGAGTGACCTGTCTATGTAATTGCGTTTAGTCAATGTTTGAACCAGGGGAAAATCCAAGATTTCGGCCGTTGATCTTCAAGGCAGGCTGGCCCTCGCCACTTAAAAGACTCTATCTATCTATCTATCTATCTATCTATCTATCTATCTATCTATCTATCTATCTCGCACCTCCAAAAAACGATATACTACTTAGATAAATTAAGGCACCTGTCGTAGAGAGCTATTCTTGCAGACATTTACTTGAATTGTGAGATCGATTCCCATCGGGTGTTTCACTATCTATCTATCTATCTATCTATCTATCTATCTATCTATCTATCTATCTATCTATCTCAGTCTGTATGTGTCTAAGAGTATTTGCTATCTTGCAGTGGTTAGTGAGCCATTGTCATTAAGTTCGATCTTCACTTAGTGCTCCACAATTGTAAACCTTTACCAGACTAAGTTTAGAAAATGCCGTATCTATTTAGCTTTGCGGCGATTGGAAGAAAAGGAAAAAACCGAGACCTTTTGACGAGAGTAGTTTTATATGGCGTGGAAGGTTTCACTTATACTGCATGGATAAATTTGTCGCAAGATTACGAGGAACTTGTATGTTCGCTTTCCATCAAGACTGGTCAAAGAAATGATATGAATGGAGCCTTTCAAGGATTACTATGGAAGTAATAGCATTGGCGTGTAAGATAATTATCGGAGAGTGGTTTGCCCAAGTGCTACCTCCTCTCCCAATCTCTTCACTGTTAACAATCGTGGCATGTCAATGAAAATATTTGGCGACGGGACGGAGTGCAGCTAGTTGTGGATTAATACCTTTCCCAAAGGAATTTATGAACATAAATAGCCTCAGTTGAAATTCGAACTCAATTAGCCGATTCCGTGCCAATAATGCCGATAACCGTTACGCTAACTCGCACCTCCAAAGAACCGATATACTACTTAGATAAATTAAGGCACCTGTCGTAGAGAGATAGTTAACTAGCTATTCTTGCAGATAATTTACTTGAATTGTGAGATCGATTCTCACTGGATATTTCACTATTATAATAGTACTAGTGTACTCATGCCTTCAAAAATGAGGGCCCGTACAATATAAATAAATAATAGTAAACAGTAAAATAAATAAATAATAATAAATAGTAATATGAATTAATAATAATAAATGTCAGTTATTTTATTACAATAAATTAAATAAAAATATTACTTATTTAATTAAAAATAATCCAAATAGCAATTTCTGACAGAGAGCTGCAACCAAAAACATCTAAATCTAGATGAAAAACATCTAAATTTATAGCACTCCATGTAGAAGCTATTTGTATTACCTCCCTTGATCCTAGCGGTTTCACGGCCAAGTCTTTTTATCATTTCTCGTAATAATACTTTTTAGACGTATATTATGTTAAATTAACTTTATAAAACAATATATTATAAGTATGTTATTTGGGTGTACAGAGATAAATAAAAAAGAATTCCTTTGAAATTTATTAGTTGCTAGAAATTAAATTTATGCAAATTAGACGACTCCACCATATTGTTTTGAACGAAATTGTCAGTGTATATTCTGTTTTGTCTTATTTCTTCAAGTGTGACAGAAAACAAATAAAACCATATCATATCGGTAATTATTAGTGTAGGATAAGATTCCAGGCTCAACTCGGCTTAATAAACATCTATAGGGTGAATATAAAGGTAATCTCGCAGTCCATTTTTATTGAGGTGAGTGCTATCCTTACTGGACGCTCCACTATTGTAAACCTGTGCTCAGTTTAGTAAAATCTAAAAAGTACCTGTGAAGCTAATCTATCAGTTATTTGTACTGTAGTGAGTTCGATCCTCACTGGATGCTCCATTATTTTAGCCCTGTGATAGACAAAGCTCAGGTTAGAAATAGAACTCTAGTCACAGAATCCAATGAGTCAGTCGGTTATTTCATTGAACTGTTAAATGTGTTAATTGGACATCATGAACGCACCAAAATGTTTTGTAGCTTGAAACATTAAGTACCTTTCTGTGCATTTTGGTACATTTTCTATACTTAGACCTCTCACAAGAGCAGGCTGGTTTCTATGTGGACTGTTCCTAGCTAAAAAGCATCATAAGTTGCAATGAAGACGATTCCCTAACAGGCTGTAACGAATTATCTACCACCCGGGCCCCTAGGCTGAGTAAGTTTAGTAAGGCCACCTGTCCCACCCTTTGATGAATAGAATACACTTGTCACGTTAAATATCTTATATCCTTGTACTATGTATAATATACTACATGTATATGCAAAAGTACTGAAATATCATCCAAAATACTCACGAATACACTCAATCAAACAGTCTGTTTTGTTTCTGGCCCTCCCTTTCGAGCCCCTAGGCAAGGAGCGGCGAACCTTTTTGAGAGCGTGTGCCCACATTGGCGACAATCTTCTAAAGAAATTCCCTCGCGTGCCTATGGGAATATTTGAGCAGATAGTTTTTTCTTTCTTTTGAAGTCGTTTATCACTGAGCTCATGCATCCACTCCTGAGGTAACAGATTATAAATTGAAGGTTACCGATTTAAAAAAGAAGGAAAAAAAATCACTATCAAAAAGCTATATCTCCTGCGTGCCAATAAAATGTTTGCGCCATAGGTTCGCCACCCCTGCCCTAGACTTAGACCTAATCAGCCTACACCGTCATTGCTAACAGGGATCGAACGTTTCACTTGATTGCACCCCCCCCCACCAATGATTTAACCACAGATTTACTCCCGCCAATTCTAATTAAGAGAAGCGCATACCATAATGGCGGGAATACAAAAAGACGGGAATGTTCTAGAGTTTTCTCTGCCGTACGAAATCGAGAAATGTGAAAATCAGAAGAACAAGAACCCCCCTTCCACATCCACTCACCAGATGCTAAACTAAATTGACTGAGAGAGCCTAATCGATAGGAGGAACAAATACCATAAACACAGACTAATTATCAGCAGATAAACGTTATTTGTGATATGTTTAGAGAGACCACCCTTGCTTTGCCATTGTCTTGTGCTATCCAAAGCTAGAGAGTTCTACTTCTGTATAGAAAGCATTACTTTCTAGATACCTTACACATCTATTTTAACGAGGCTTCCCGACGCAGCACAGTACTGCCCTTGTCGTACTGTTGTTGGTTCGGTGAGTACTATCCAAGATTAAATATCCCAATCTACCTAGTTTTTCATCACGTAAATGATTTAGCAATCAACGTAAACGCGATTAATTGAGAAACAGTGAAAATAACCTTGAATCCTTTGAACTCTCGTCCAGTGCTTTAACTCCTGTTCTTGTTCTATGTACAGCACTTCGTCTACAACAGCCATTCCCAACGGAGGCCATATGGCCACCTTGGGAGGGGGGCTGGCACATTTGAAGCAAGCCATTGACTGAAATAATAACAAATAAATTTCTGTCTATATGTTCGTGTTGTATCCTTTTTTTTGTTGACAAGGGGCCCTGGAACCTGAGAATGACTCTTAAGCGTGCCAAAAAAAGGCCGAGAATGGCTGGTTTCAAATAAGCCTGTGCAAATATCGATCACTCCCTGGTGGAAATGCAGGTAAAAATACTTGCACCCGTATATAACAAGATCACCAAATGTCCTTTCAAATGTTTTTCAATGCAGAGTAAATAATTAATAGATTTGTATGACCCATGTAGATATCAACGAACACAAGATCTAACTCCCATATCCAACAACACCATACCAGCATAATAATATTATATTATGTGTGTGCAAAGGTTTTCAGAACACTGTTTTGAAAACTAGTGATTCAATACACAGTTGAAGACCTTTTTTTCGCTGGAAACTTTTGCACACACCTAATACATTCTCCAGGGTTTCGAGTCAGACTGCCCGTTCTCCTTTATCGCTTTACCATTGCTCGGAATAAAAACACAACCCCTGGTCCAATGCTCTGAACATTAAGCTATTCTGTGGTGCTGCTTGTCTATGGTGGACCACCCCAGGACGAAGAGAGCCAAGAACATTATCGAAAGTGTAATGAAAAGAGATTAATCATTGGAAGAGAAGCGATAATATTTCTACGTTAACAGATTCGCCAGTTTTCTGAGATTTTATGGGCACCTAAGTGTACAATTCAAGATGGGTAGAGCCATGTGGGAAAGTCTTTTAAGCCGTACTTATGCGTAAACATGAATTGAGAGAAACATATAAAGAATTTGGGACGACGATGGGAGAGAGAATCAAATTTATTTTCAGTTGGTATGAATATGAAGTAGAGATGAAAATACTACGCATTTACAAGTGTGACTTTCCCTCATCTTTCTTTCTCGGTCTCTATGTCTTGCTCTCCTTCTCTCTCGCTTTCTCTCTGTCTCATTGTCCATATCTATCTGAGTAAGTCCACATCTATCTATCTATCAATATATCTATTTAGTGGGGTAGATAAAGGCTGAAATGGGCCGAACCCGGAACAAATTTGCTACAAGCTCAAATATGGTCCAAAGTTACCTATATATATGTACTTTACTAGAGTGAAATCCCACCGTATTCCATCGACGGGGATATGCAGGGGGTCAATGATAGGGTGTCAAAATTGCAATTTTATCCCAAATCAGAAAATATTTGTAACACGTGTGTTATGCATCCATGAAAACTTTGTCTGAAACAAACCTTATATATCACATAATAACTGGCTAACATTTTTAAGAGATGGTTGATCAGTTTGGGGACTATTGTTCACAAAAATCTGTAAATTTCCGGGGGTTTAAAACAATTTTCTGCCGTTTCAATAAAAGCTTCATAATAGTCTAGAGGCCAATTTTTATTGCCCTTGGCCAAACATTAGTGGTACCAGAATGTTAATAAGGTCAATATGAAAACATTAATATATGATAACCTCTCCAGCTTTGAAGCCTAATTACTTTTTAATGGAAAATTCAAAATGCCGGATTTTCGCTGTGATGCCCTAGTCAAATATGGGCATAGTGTATATCGTTGGAAAGGAAGTATCATGCTGAGTAAAATTTACAGAAGAATTATATGCCTCAGAGCAAGTCATTTTGAGCTATTTACAATCAAATGTCATAAACCCTTGTTTTAATGATAGCTATGATGTAGGGAAGATAATTGGGAATGGATCCACTCCAGAATTTAATCACTTCTTCTGTAGCCTATTGCCCACACTTCCACAAGATTTAATCGGGATTTATTGAGAACTTTTCGAGATATGGTGTGGACAGACAGAACTTTAGTAACTATTGTGTAGTCGCGGACAGTTAGGTAGGATGTAAGGGTGATAATTGCGCATGGATTCACTCCAGAATGTCATGACTGCTTTCTTAGCTTATTGCCCACCCTTCACCAGATAGAGAACGGTTGAAGATATTGTGCTGTGTCTACGATGTAAGGGTGATTATTGTGCATGCATCCGCTACAAAATGTAATCATTGTTTTTATAACCTATTGCAGGCTGTTCTACAAAATTACATTGAAATTCATTGAGAACCTTTGCAGCTATCGTGTGAAAAGCAACATATATTTTGCGATTGCGGACAGTTAGTTAGAATGTAAGGGAGATAATAATGGATCCGCTCAAAAATGTCATGACCTCTTTCGTTACCTATTGCCCAGCCTTCCCAAAAATTACATTGAAATTCATTGAGGACTTTTGAAGATATCGTGTGGACATACGGAAAGATCAATATCAACATTTCAGATCGGAGCATTTTATTTAATCCTTCTATTTGTCTGTCCACACGATAACTGAAAATATTCTCATTGAATTTCAATGCAATTTTGCGGAAGAGTGGGCAATAGTCTAGGTAGTCTTTAGAGATTTTAGAGCAGATCCATATACAATTACCTCCCCTACATTGTAGCTATCTGTCCACACCACACAATATCTTCAAAGGTTCTCTGTCTGTCAACACGATATCTCCAAAAGTTCTCAATGAATTCCAATGGTATTTTGTAGAAAGGTGAGCAATAGGCTCCAAAAGAGGTCATGGAATTTTGGACGGATCCATCCCCAATTATCTCCCCTACATCCTAGCTAACTGTCTTCAACCTCAAAATATCTCTAAAAGTTCTCTGTCCACACGGTATCTCCAAATGTTGTGGAAGGGTGGGCAATAGGCTACGGAAGAAGTGATTAAGTTTTGGGGCGGATCCATGCGCAATTGCCTCTCCTACGTCATAGCTATCAGTCCACAGTTTTGGCCCCCGAACTATAATGTATATAGTGCTTTATATCAACCTATATTATTTCCTATCTTTGATCCCCTGTAAGTTCCTTCCCCTTGAATAGAATGCGGTGAGATTTCACTCAAATAAGCTACATATATGTGGGTAACTTTGGACCACTATCCCATCTCTCTACCTACCTATCTCTCTAATTATCTATCTATCATTGATGAGTTGTTCCCTAGTGCAAGCAGTCGCTGGTTAAATCTAGGTAAAAGCCACGTTTAACTTAGTTTAAGTCTGCCACAAGGCTGCAAGCGTAGAGTTCCCAATAAGGATCGATCTCACTACTGGAGCAACTAGGTTGATAACCACTGCTCCACAACGAAGCGACACACACACACACACACACAC
>VCCN01001294.1:4007144-4018230 GCA_006491835.1 Architeuthis dux
ATATATATATATAAATAAATATTCATCATAGCTTAACTATCAAGGCCAAGGTCACAATAGTGGGACACCCAGTGAGGATGGATCTCACTAGCAATGGTCTAGCAATCTCATATTACGATTGGTGCCATATATATTTTCTTTATTTTATTTTAGCTTTTTATATAAACTTTCTAGGTCGGATACCCTCCAATCGTCAAAGAAAGCAGTAGGAATTAAAAAAAAAAGAAAAAAAAGTATCTTCCGACGAGACTTGAACTTGCATCCTATATCACAGGATCGTGTCTTTCGTGGACGATGTCTCAACCATTTTGGCCTTGAAATGACTCGAATTCAGACATTTTCATTATTATTTTCACCATACTTTTCTACGTCGAATACTCTCCGTCAATCAAAATATCCGACCTATGAAGCTAGAAATATTCAGGAATGATAGTTTTTTCTTTGTAAAATTCTATTTGTCCTTCCAACCAGAAATATGGCCATACTATAGTTATAAACAATCTCCCGTAACATGAACGCATAATTTTCACGAGTTGAAAACAGATCTGAATAATGCTGTGAGCGTACACATAGTGTAGCCTGGATTTAACGGACTAATAGGCTTGAAGGAGTATCATTTAATGTTGAAAGTCCGTTAAATCCGAATGTAACAAAGGAGACCATTTTTTTCACCATTTTAATTTTTTTTAAATGTAAATGGTTTAATACAATATACAGTACAGTACAATATTAAATTATTAAATCATAATAAAGAATATTGACTCACATTTTTTGACAGTTTAGTTCAGTGTTTCTTAACCCTTTTGGCGGTGACCTAAAATCGATCATGGAGATCGAAGTTCTCATTAATAAGACTTATTTAAGGCATAATTAAAAGAATTCGGTCATTATAAAAGAAAAAGGTAATTTACAATATTTTATTGATGACAAATACACAGAAATAGAATATTAATTTGCATGAAAAAGGTCCGTTAAATCCGCGCGTGTGTGTATGAATGTGTGCGTACGTTTGGAGAAAGAAAAAGGGTACAGAAAATATAGAAATATTGTAAGCGTTGCCCGGGAAAAAAAACTCCAAATTTAACAACACAAGAAGAAATCAAATGATATTTCATGAAATCAAATGGGGGGGGGGGCGCACGCGAGTCGGGCCATCACATACACTCGGGCAGACCCACGCAGATCTGCCTACTCATAACCTTACAAACATATTCTGCTACTATATAGATGTCTAGTTATCTATAGTTAGCAAAGTTTATAAAGAGTACGTCAACAGATGTCAAGCCGGAGCAAAGTTAACGTAATCTTGTTAGAAAAAGAGAGAATGCTACTATAGCAGACATTGTTGTCAACGTATTATTTCAAAGATTTCTAATTAACTACCGTTATAAGTGCAAATATGCGACTCAGGTGTGCACACATCAAGGTGCAGCACATGCAATGGCATTGATGGAAAAACACCTGTCTTTCTTGCTACTTACCTCTTTCTTTCCACTGTTTTTCCTATTTTCTTTCTTTCTTTCTATCTTACTTTCTACTGTTTTCTTTTCTAGTCTACTTCTTTCTTTCTGTCTTTCCTTCCGATGAACTTTCTCTTTACTTTCTGTTTCCTCTCTTCACTTTTTAATTTCTTTTTTTTATTTATTTCCTGACAAACTATCGAATGTAAACAACAGCTGCCTCTTTCTTTTTTGCTCTACTTTTGTTTTACCTTTGTGCGTTAACATCAAAAATAAAAGAACAAGTTTTAAAAGTTTGCAAATGTACACCTGGGTGGCGGCTTTTCAGCAAATCAAAATAAACACATTTTATAACTTACTCAACACACTGTAAAATTACCTTTTATATTTTATATTTTATATTTATTTAGTTTTCAAGGATTTTTACAATTTAGATCTGATATTAGAATTCTGTCATTTATAAGTTTACTCTTTAATTTTATCTTCTGTAAAAATTAAATCCTTTTGAAACTTGGAATTTTAAGATTTATTAAAGTTTTTCTGGGCACTTTCTTAATTTCGTGATCCGAAATGGTCTAGAAATGTAAACTAGTATTCATAACCGGAGTCTGAATTGGCTTAATCACTTGATATCTTTTGTCATCCTACATCCCCAAGTCTCAGAATAGTGGTAGTTAGGATTTCTGGTCGAAGGAAAGATACGAATTTGGAATTTAACCAAAAATGGAAATCATAAAAAATACAATCATAACCATACGAAGAATAATCTTAGTGGTCAAGAAAACTTGCGGTCTTATTATCGCCAAAAACCTTCAGTAATTTCGGTGTGAAGAAATAAAATTGTGCAGGAAGTATTAATTTTTCATTTATTTAAATAATAAAAAAAACGGCAAAGTTATTAAATTCGTTCTGTTGTATGAATTTTTGACTCCCCCCTACACATATAGTATTAGCAGCCAGTTGAGGGTATACTACACTTTCCAAGACCCATTCTATTTGGTCGGTCACCGCTGCAGCCGTTACCCCCAGCCGTTAAAATCCATAAGAATCCGGATCCATTTCTATTTGAAGGAAAACTATGTGGGATATAAAACAGACCAAATGGACCACATGGAACACATTTATGAAGCTTGTTTTTAAATCGGACCTGTAGTGTCCGAGATCTGACATATATGTCACATTGGCCATTTAGGTCAAATTTTGTCATCATTTGAAAATACATCAGCTTGACAGATTTCTTTTGCTTAGTAACACTGACTTGCCTTTTTATACGCATTTCCACAACATATATCGGATTTATAACTTTGCTGGTTAGATTTAACAACAAATTACCTTCCAGATGTATTTTATAACACAAAGAATCTGCAAACTAAATAAAAGTAAATACGACTGCCTCATATTGGAGATATTATCAACAAGCTACTGTAGCTGTTGCAAATTGTTTCAAATTATATTTTATTAATAATTTAATTAATTAGACATTATTTTTTATGTTTACATTTGTTTAAATTAGTGTTCACAACATCTATCAAAAATATTGTATAAGTGACTGCGTAAATTAAATTGTATGTGACACCGGCGTCACAGTGGGTTCTTATGGGTTAAAAAAACTATCTCTTTCCCGGTAGTGTAAAGAACATAAGCCCCACAGTCATTGCGCACACTCGGAAGTGAGTTTTTCTAATATGATACGCAGCCCCCGTCATAACTTCAGTGGCCATCTGTTTTTCTGTATTATCAAGTGCATACATTTATTATATTATCTTGTGTACGCGTTATATTGTCTTTTGTATGAATTATGTAGTCGTGTGTATCTATTTCTTATATTGTCTGGTGTACGTATTAATTACGTTGTATCATGTATGCATTTATTATATTGTCTTGTGTATTCAAGTATTACATCGTCTTGAGTATTCTTTCTTTCTTCAGTTTTATTCTCGTCTCTATTATTATAATAAATCTGTTGACTTCATCTTCAGTGTGATTAATGGAATAAAATCGTTTATTTTGACTGTCGATATATACGTATAAATTAAGGACAGGGCACGTTTTTCTAAGTAATTAACATTTTTACAACTAAGTCTATTATTTTTTTCATAAAAGGTTGTCAGCATGAAGAACTATTAATTATTATGTAAATAGTATTAACGGCAAAAAACAGCAGTTAATAATTATATATAAATATTATTCGACAGCTGCTTAAAATTATTTCAGAAAAGGATCCAACCATGTCTACCTCATTCATATTGTATGACTCGAAACCTGAGAAGACGAAAAATGGCAAGATCAAACTATATGTAAATAATAAGGGCTGAGATGAAAGAACACCCGTGGAACTCGTGATTGCGATGGGTGAACTATCATGGCAGAAAATTAGTAACCGTGTGTAGGAAAACAAACATGGCGTCTAAGAAGAAGGTATTAGATTAACCAAGAAATTATAAAGCACAGCAGTTGATGGCATAGCAATAAGAGGCAGAAACAGAACGCGGAGGTCCGCATAAACACTTGTCTGTGCTATAAAATTTCAACTTGTTTCTAATGTGAAGATTTTATTCCCGGCGACGACCAAGCATCAGAGAGTGGAGAGTTACGACAGATGCACAAATTGTTGACTTTCAGATATAAAGATCATGAACGGCACTGGCAGGTTTCCCCGGGCGGATCCATGATTTTGAGCAGGGAAAGGGGTCCAAATGGATTTTGAGCAAGGGAGGTCCAATTGGAAAACATATTTCTACCAATATAACAAGTAATATGTGATCCGGCATGTTTCACTTAAATTTGAGTCGTAACTTTTTAGCTCTAGAATTGATAAAAGAGTAAAGTGAAAAAAATTAATCAAAGAAATTTACCACAGAATCAATATATAAAAGAATGATAAATAATAAGAATGAATATATCTTACTTATATTAAATGAAAAAACAAAATAATGAATTTTTGTTTTTAAGGTTAATTTATGATTACTTGGTATTATTTGGATTTTTCACTTATAAATGTTTTTGAGTAGATATTTTAAAAAAGATTGTAATCGTGCTTTGCTAGAGCAGGGGGTGTATGGAGACCCTGAACCCCGCCCCGGATCCGTGCCTAGTTTCGCTTAAGTCTAAAGTAAGATTAAAAGCGAGAAAGTCTGGTTTCAACCTAGGAAAATCTTTATATGGGATGAATAAGCTCCTAAACATAAAATCTCCTCGTTCTCTGTCTCGTTCTGTCTCTCTTTCATTTTCTCGGCTTTTCTCTCTTTATCTTACACAGAAATATATTTATCGGTCAAGTTATACGACATCTTCAAGTTAAAATGGTTTCTGAATTAATCATAAAGTTTTATTGCTTAAGTTTGTATTTCTAGAGCTAACTCATAAGCACACACACACACACACACACACAAACACGCGAGCGCACACATACACACATACACACCGATGAGGTACATTATGTAAAAGTTCATTTCATTGTGATAAGGGACTAATGTTAAACATTAAACTATTTATCAAATCTAAAATAAATCAAACCACCCTAAAATGTGTGAATGCTGCTCTGTTAATACGAATCTTTGCAACTAAAAATAAGATTCTTCTTGAAAAAAGATACTCATGCTAAGATGTTAAATATAGAATTCTTGTTCCAACAATATGGACAGATAACCTTTGTGGGAACCCAGTAAGAAAAAAATAAAAAAGGGGAAAAGAAAACATGCAAAACACAGGAAACTGATTCACTGTTAACCATTTTTAATCTTCAGAATAAAAGAGCGTCTGTTCATCGAAGCAGAAGATATGCAGTCAACTAACTTTCCTTCAAATGTCTTCTGCTGCACAAGACAGAAAGCCACTTTTCTATTAAGTCGACCTAGTTTATAACAAAGATGGTTCAAGTTGAAGAAATGAAAACACAAGGAAAACCTAAACAAACAATTTGAAGATGGAACCTCCGGTGAGCTTTTAAAAAAATGTATCTCTCTCATTCGCCATTCAATGGGAAAGTGTAGCAACCATCTTTAATGTCACTCCCATAGTTACAGAACAGTTGCATATCGTTTCAACGATTTCCACTTCCAATCAGTCTATAATTAACGCCTATCGTTTCAGCGATTTCCACGTTTCAACGAGCTTTACCTATATACCGGCGTGTAATTCTATACGTATATAACGGTGTGTAATACAATACATGTGCATAAGAGATCATCAGCCTTCATAACGATTTTATTTTCGTAGAGAAATGTTATACGCTATTCCTCGCAAGTGCTATAGAATAGTTCTTTCCTCTCGATATTCGACTATATTCTAATACGACGTTCAATGATCACGTATTTGGATAGTTGGAACTATGTTTTTTCAAGTTTTGGTTAGTTTTGAAATATCTAAAAAAAAAAATGAAAATGTCGATACCGCTTATATATAAGCTGTTTCTAAGTATTATAGCCCGGGGACCAGCAGGGGCTAGCGTGCCCCCCCCATGATTCTACTTTTAGGGTACCAAAATAGGATGTTCTCTTTCAGAAAAAAGATGTTCCCAAGAAAAAAGTTGGGAAGAACTACCTCATTTGCATAAAACAAAATGGTCGCCAGCATACACCAACAAAACAGAATTTCATATCTCGTCTCCCAGTTGACATATCTGCGTACTTTAAAAGACTACCCTAAAAGTAGAATCATGGGAGGGGGTTGCACGGTAGCCTCTGCTGGCCCCCGGACTATTACGTCATAATGTTAATTACATAAATGTTATCTTATGTACATGTATACATTTAGACTTGTAAATTAGACTCGCTGAGAGCGAAAGTCATTGAATGTAGACTTGCTGAAAGTGGACTGTGCGAGAGATGAGATAGAAGGGTTTGCTGGTAAGACATGGCAGTGATTAGCACAGTCACGGTCGTCATGGGATGAGTTAAGAAAGGCCTTTGTCCAACAGTGGACCTGAAATAACTGCTACTGCTCATGATGTTCACGTCCAGCTCTGTGTCCAGTAAATATCTAATAATTCTTGGTCACCTCCCTTTCAATTCTTTCCTTGTATTCCTTCTCTTTATCTGTAAACACTTGTGGTATACGACTTAATAGCCGCACACAGAACCGGATTAACTATGTAGCAAAAGCAGAGTATGCTACGAGCTCCGCATTTCCAAGGGTCCCGCGCTAAATGCTTGCAAGCTATCAATTCCGATTCAGTGATTCTGCACTTGCTCTATTACTATAGTATTATACTATTTTCAAGTTTAATGAATGACTGGGTGTTTAAGGTTAGCGACTTTTGATCGGGGGTATTATTATAACACAGTAATTAATGGGAGTGGGTTGTGATAAATATACAACATATAAATTATTTGAAACTGAAGTCGCTGCACAAAAATAAAAACGAAGTAATACTATTACTGTAATATAAAACATATTTATCGTATCATCAGGCTGCATAGCAGATGAAAAATTCAATTACTTGGTAAGTAAATAAAGTATATCTTTCAATATTGATGCGTATATTTTCATAATTTAGGACCCCTGTACATCATAGACTATAGGTCCCGCATTAATCTGGCCCTGGCCGCATAGATATATGTCAACAAGATTTTCTTTTTTTTATCATGCCTCAGGTCAGAGATTTTCTGTAGTTTTAGGACGTCTTACCGTTTCGTGCAGAATGGCCGAACGGTTAGCGGCATGGAATCGACAAGCCGAGGCAAAACTTCGACTGAGATAGTTTGTGTTTACTTTGCACTAATGTCCTTGGGAAAGGTATGACCCCCCCCCCCACGCTATAGGCAAATAGTAGGAAAGACTGGGCTATCTAACTATGATTAGCAACCAGCCTAAGAGTCGGACAGCTCTGATTCCAAACCAGTCTGAAGAGGGATGGGCTCTGTCAGGCTATCTCACCCTTGACACACCCATGATGAATTCATCTGTGGTGCCCCAACGACCCTGCACCGGGTAACGAGATAAAAAAAAGTTCTGTGGTTTTAGGGCGCCATAACGTTTTGTAGCTAAGCAGAGTACAAACTTTGGATGCAATCTGATTGCTTCTCGATATATTTACTAAGCTTAGTTCGGCTCAAGGCCAAATGGGACGGGGTGATGGTGGTTGGAAGATTGTGCCTTGATAATCAGCATTCGAAATACTGACTTTTTATCTGGGCCTCTGGCAGGCCACGATTTATTCTCTATTAGTTAATCCACGTGAAAGATTCGCGGATATATTTGAGTTTATATAAGGTGATTTTTAGAAAAGAAACTATTGAATTCGTTTCAGTGGAAGAGTCTATTGTTTTAAATTGTGGATAGGAGATATTTTTATTAGCAAAGTTGTTCCCTTTAAGTGGAAGGGTCCATTGTTAAGGATATAGAAACAGGGGGGGGGAATACTGTTCATTATTATAGTAGATTATAAGCAAACGCGTGTGGGCTATTGCTACCTTCCCCGTTTCAAACTGGCCGCCGTTCCAGTTACAGGGTTAGTGTCTTTTTAGGGTTAGGATTATTGTCGTCTGCTTCATTGATTTGAAATTCGTCATCAGCGTCTGTTATTCTGAAGCTGGTACGGCGGCCATTTTGAAACGGGAAAGGTAACAATTGCCCGCGTGTGCGTACCGCCCCCACACTCGCATGCATAAGCTAACCTTTGCTAATAAAATTGACTTGTAAAACGTTGTCCTAATTCGTATATAATTCAGGGATTTCTGGGATTGTCTACAAGAGACAGCCCCTGAGCCTGGGGCTTCCCGTTCGTTTTTTTTTTTTATCATTCCTACCCCATCTTAACTTTACTCTTCTTCCAGTCTCCATCAACATACCTCCCTACCCACCGAAACATTCACCGGCACAAGTAAAGCTTTCTCTTTCTTTCCTTTTTATCGTCTGCTTTACTGGGGAGAGGCGAACGTCATTCAGTCTGCCCTAATTTTTTCGTAATAAGTTATCTCTATCTAAAATCTGGAGAGCTCAGTTAAAACTCCAATCAGAAAGTAGACCGAACGAAAACAGACATAAGTAAGTATAGAAAAGTCATTATCTGGCGGATTAACGTATTTTACTATATGTATATGAACATGAGTAACATTTGAGGACTGTGATGCGTCTCATCCCATTGCATCTTCTACACAAGCAAGCCACCACGGCTGCTGCTATTAACTTTGGGGGCTCAACGAAGAGTTGACGGATAACATTACACCGGTAGCGCATGAATACAAAGGCACTCGTTGCCCTTATGGAGGT
The DNA here is from genome assembly GCA_006491835.1 of Architeuthis dux. Taxonomy (NCBI): domain Eukaryota; kingdom Metazoa; phylum Mollusca; class Cephalopoda; order Oegopsida; family Architeuthidae; genus Architeuthis; species Architeuthis dux. The sequence goes on from VCCN01001294.1 coordinate 4,015,817, forward strand.
AGGCCTCCAGCCGATAAATATAGACCAACTTTTACCTATTTTTTCTTACTCATGGGGCTCATAGTTAATTATTTCAATCGGGTTCATCGATTATGTGCACAATAAACTTAAACGACACACATTTTGAGACGTGAAAAGACGAGATTAGAACGAGATGCCATAGAGAGCCATTCAGTGTTTTGTTTTACGATTTTTTGTTGTTGCTCTTCTAGTTCTTTTTATCGTGGCAGTCGCAACCTTATAAGGATCGATGCTTGTTGAAGGAGTGCCTTCTAGAATTAGTGAGGAGGAAAGAAGAAGGCGCCGATATCTCTTGGGGGAGATGTGCCTACGTTCCTTATTTTGTGCATTTATCGGAGGGTAGTTATTTCTTTTCGGACGGGTGGGGCTTTGCGAGGGTACAGATATTTCAGGGCTCATTTTTTTTACTTTTTCATATTTCTAGAAGCAGTGTGCATTAGATGTGTGTGTGTGTGTGTGAGCGCGCACGCTTACGTGTGTGTTTGCATGTGTGTGTGTATCTGTGTGTGTTGTGTATGTGTGTGTATATTTTGATTCGTTTATAATCTTTTCAATATTATTATTAAATAGTTAATCTCCGTGAAAAGAAAAATCACGGATATATTTGAATTCCTATGAGATGTTTTTTTAAGAAAAGAAACTATTGAACGCGTTTCAGTGGAAGAGCCCATTGTTTCAAATGGTGGGTAGGAGATATTCTTATCAGCAAAATTGTCACCTTTAAGTGTAAGAGTCCATTGTTACGGACAGAGAAACAGAAAGAATCACACTGTTCATTATATAAGTAATTCTTTTTGCTATACCTTTTCTCGAGCAAATTAAAAGTAAGGCAAACAAATAAGGCAAGCAAATTAAAAAGATCTGGCCAGCAAATTAAATAATACGGCCAGTCAATGAACACGAGTAATCGCATATATACCGTTGGTGATACAAATGTGAATTTCTTAAGTGAAATTAGTTGAAACTTGTCTCTTAATATATTTTGTTTAAATGATAATTAAGTTTTAGTTTTAATTATGGTATCAGATTTATTACTTTTTCAGATTAACTGAATTAAGCATTCGGTCAGTGCAAATTCAGGTTGTGGATCACTTTTAATTTGCTTGCACTATTTTTTAATTTGTTTGCCTTATTTTTTAATTTGCTGGCCTCATTTTTTAATTTGTTTGCCATATTTTTTTAATTTGCTGGCCTCATTTTTTAATTTGCTTGCCTTATTTTTTAATTTGCTGGCCTCATTTTTTAATTTGTTTGCCTTATTTTTTAATTTGCTGTCCTCATTTTTCAATTTGTTTGCCTTATTTTTTAATTTGCTGGCCTCATTTTTTAATTTGCTTGCCTTATTTTTTAATTTGCTTGCCTTATTTTTTAATTTGTTTGTCGTATTTTTCAATTTGCTTTCCGTATTTTAAAATTTTACTTGCTTTACTTCCATTCTCCGTGATGCTAAGCGTTAGGCCACCAGCACCTCCAAGTCAATACCTATAATTGTATATACTTTATTGTTAAAACAAATGTTTGTGTTTGTTTTATATATCTCAATTAGAGTAGATTTTATTGGCACTTGAATGTATAGACTGTTTGGAGGTTGTGTAATCATCATGCTACTGTATAAAAAGGGGGAATCCGAAAGATCTAGGTAACTACAGACCAATTAGCCTACTCAACTGCATATACAAACTTTTCACCAAAGTGATCAAAAACCTAACCAAAAGATTGGCCTTCAAACTAAGAACCATGCGATGTGCACAAGAGAGGATCATGCTTAACATCACTTGGAGAGACCACAAGACAGTACAGTATATTAGAGAAAATACAGGTGTCAGAAAACCTAGTAGAAAACTCAAATGGCAATGGGCAGGCCATGTTGCAAGAATGTCAAACAACCGCTGGACATCACGACTCACAACGTGGATCCCCAGAGAATATATGCGAAATTGTAGCCAGCAGAAAATAAGATGGCGTGACGACTTAGACAGGGTCCGGAGATATTGGCACCGGGACGCCCACGATGGAGAGGTCTGACGAATCTCGGAGAAGGTCTATGTCCAACGACGGACGTTAAAAGGCTGATGATGAATACTCCAAGATGGTGTGCAGCTGTTTATCATGAAATCCAGCCTAACCTTGGATCGAATTCTAACCAATAATACTGTAGGTCTGTGCATTGCTTGTTGTACAGCAAAAACAAACACTTGTTAATATCCTTTCTGGGTTCATTCTTCTTAGAAAACAATGCTATTCTATCTTCAGATTATTAAGAGCTTTAATAGCACCACATTTATCGGCGTGTTTTACAAAGACATTTGGGGACTAGTGCTCAGCGCAACTCATTCCTAAATCCTAAATATTTATTGAGCTTAGCTTCGTACTGCACAGACTCAAACGAGAGT
>VCCN01001294.1:4037050-4049158 GCA_006491835.1 Architeuthis dux
CCGCTAGGGTTTGAAGCTATAAAACTTTCTAGACTATATATGGTAGGTTGGACCAAGCTTCCATATCATTGTTTGCGCAGCCTCCTTCATTTAAGCCTGGTCTAATTGTAATGTTATATGCATTCACCCTGCCTGTGTAAAATAGAAATATGTAGAGACCAAGCAAATTCTGAAGTGTACAATTAGCCCGGAAGTGAAAATTATTCCCTAGACTTCATTGGTCGTTCGAAGTTGGCAAGCATGGAAACATTACCATATGTGTTGTTAAGTCAGACAGATATACTGGTTGGCTTTCTATGTCACAAGTGATTCAGCCTGCGTTTGCAGGAACCATTGTCGGTCTTCTCGTTGTCCGAACCGAGTTATTACCAGTCCCGGCCAACCTGAGAAAGTTTTTTTCTTTTTACACGAAGAAGGGAGTGCGACCGGAAACAATGATGAGAAGCTCCACTAAAACTCAATGATAACGAGTACTGCGATCGAGACTTTGATTCTTAGCTCATAGATACATGTAAATATCAATAGGGCTCCTTGCCGTGGAATACTGGTTAGTAAGCTAGTCCTTCAGACGGCTGTAGTGAGTTCTATTCTCACTGGGCGCTCTACACATATGGCCTTATGCCAGTCTAATCCAGTTTAGTAAGTATTTATAAAACAACGCTGAGGAAAATAGATATACACATTGGGTTAATTTTGTTGCTATTTGCTAAGCTTAGTTTTGGCACAGGGCCTTAAGTATGGGTCACTCAGTGAGGATCTAACCCACTACTCAGAAACGATCTGCGCGACCAGCTAGCTACACATTACTCCACGGCGAGGCACCCCTGGGTTAACTGTGTTAACGACACCATTTTTGGCATTGATTAGTTACAACGTTGATTAGATATTAAACACAACCAGACTAACCTGCTTTTGTTTGATTAAGCAACGTTTTGCTCCGCCAGTACCAAATGGGTAACCTTTAAAAATACACACAAGCGACAAAGAGTAGGAAAACTCTAGAACCAAAGTGATGGACTCTTTCTTCTTACAGTCAGTCTCGTAATTACATTGTAACTGCACTGCTCTCTAGTATAAATCTCAACGCATTCTGACCGGCACACTGATAGACGAAGACGTGTCTACACGTTGTTACCCTGCGGGCAAGACAATAAAAATGCCAGCGAAAGAAAAGAAGGCTGAAATGAAAACAAAAAACGATTGTCACCGAATGGATTGTCACAGTAAATGCTGCGGTGTACACCTGCCAACCTGGGAGACTTCTCTTATACGTCTTGGGGCGATCTTCTTAAAAGTACGCTTTTGTCAAACGGTGGAAAGGAATGAAAACTGACCACGTTATAATTATAATAATATTGCTTGCAGTATCAATTCGCCTCTTCTTTTAATCCATAGTTTCAATGCTGTCATATTGACATATGGTCTTTTTCTTTCTTTCGGTTTTATGACATGAACATTAAATTATTTTTTTTTAAAACTCAAATATAAATCATGAAGCAACAAATATTGTTACGTTATACTGAACAAAACAACAAGAAAAGCTAGTTGTAAGGGTTTTTTTAGGTTATATTTATCCTAATTAAATATCACTATGAATAACAGCAAGCCTTTGTCATTATCGATTTAAATATTGATGACATTCCAGAAAGTGTCTGGTCCCAATGGTACCGGAAAATCGGTGGTGTGACAGTAATAAGCTCTAGTGCTTAAAAAGAATAAGGGATAAGAAAGATTGTCAGATAGTGGACGTCACTGTTCCAGTTGACCAGAGTAAAATTCATCTTTAAATAAGATTGGAAAAAAACTAGACCTTGCGAGAAAACTGCGAATATTTTAGATCAGGGTTAAGCAACCAACGGTTCGCGGATTTTGACCGGCCTGCGATCTAATATTGGAATACTATGCTTACTTTTTTATGTTTTAAAGATTCTTTGTCTTTTTAATAGAATCAAAAGATGTCTATTATTGAAATAAATTGCGACTAAATTGAGTTCCTAGATTATTAATCCTGGGTTAAGCACTAATGATTTTCTGGCATGTCGTATTCATTGATTTGAGGCAAAATATAACTAGATGTATTTAAATGGATAATTCCCATATTTCAAGCCTTTTTATAACATTTATCTGACCCACTGTCCACTCATTATTAAGCGATCCGGCCCACAGGGGCAAAAAGGTTGCCGATCCCTGTTTTAGATCATGAAGATGACAGTTGTACCCATTATTACTGGCATGCTTGGAACAGTTCTGGAAGTTTTGGAAGAATCGGAAATCCAAGGAAGAATTGAAACCACCCAGACGACAGCATTATTAAAATCAACAAGAATATTTGAGGTGGTTTGCTGTCACTTGAACTTCAGCGAAAGCCGCCAGATACTATCGACGTGAAAACTCAAGGGATACAAATACAAGTACACTATCGATTTTCCGGTACCATTGGCTCTCAGAACCATGCCAGATTATCCATTTGTTCCGCACCAACAGAGGTCATTTCATGATAATTCAATAATACACCTCTGACCCATTAATTATGCACATCTCATATATTTAAAGCATTAGGAATGTGAGTAACTTGAATTAAACAAAAATTAAATATGAATTAAATGATTAAATACAATATCTAATCTAATAGTGAACAGTGTGATTTTCTTGGATTGTGGGTCGTAACACTGGACTATTCCACTGGCTGGAGGGGGGATTATAATTTTGCTAAAAAATAATACTTCCTGCCCACTGTTACGCATTATTCCCAGTAAACGAATTTAGTAATTTTTTTCTATAAAAGAAATCATCTCCATCCAAATATATCCGTGCATTTTTTTCAACTGGAATTAACGAGTAGATGAAAAAACAGATCAAGACAGTTGATAGCAATGATCAGCAAGCTAATCTTGCTGGCCGTTGTTACTGGGTTCGAACCGAATCAGATCTCCCGGTAAAGATGGTCTGATACCAATTCATGCGAATGAACAGTGTGATTTTCTTGATTGGCTGTCCGTAACACTTGACTCTTCCTTCCGAACATTTGAAACTGTGTACTCTTCAACTGAAACAAATTTGCTATTATTTTTTCTTAGAAAATAGTTTCATAGAAATTCAAATATATCCGTGAATATTTTCACGGGTATTAACTAGTATTAATATAAATGGTACAGTTTATTAATATAAACGAAACAGATAGAGGTATAATATACAAATATCCTATACAATTGATTAGCCAATAGCATACGTTTCACACAGCTTTTGTACAGAAACATTGCGGTCGGGTTTTCTCAACACTTCCACCTTTTCGTGTATCAATATGGACTTGTGTTAACACTTTACACCACTAGTGACGTGACATCTGCACTTTACTTGGAAGCCATTGCCAGTGGTAAATATAAGCAAATTTGTATTTGCAGAATCGATGGAACAGTAATAACCACTGCTGTATAAACAATTACAAGGTGGCTCCACACACAACGTGACCTGTGGCCACTCAGCGAACTAGTGTGGGAGCCGCGAGAAATTCAAGTGTCCGCTCGTACTTTTGTCCAGACCACCAATTGCCGGAAAATTGGTGCCTTGATGACGACGACGACGACGACGACGACGACGACGATTTTCATAATTATTGGAGAGTTCGGGATGGTTCCTCCAAAGGTACTCGCCAAAAGACTAAACGAATTGGAAGATCTCGGATCAATTGAAACTATGCAGGCAACAATGGCAATGATACTGAATATTGAAATGGGCAGGAGAGTGCTAAAGTATTATTGTGGGAGACTTGGTGTCACTTGATCCCCGACAAGAGCCACTAGATACTGGTGGGAAAAGTCATTAAGAAAATAAGATGAAAAAAATGTCATTGAGAGAATGAGATGAAAAAAATGATAAAAGAGTGGAAAACAAGTAGATCCCCCCTCCCCAAAAGAAGCCGGACTAAAATATATGAATGATTGAGAGAGATAGTAAAGAGAGATAGTAAGGAGGGGATGAGCTCAATCGGTGCGTAGGCGTTATAGTTGAGGTCCGTGTCTGGTGCCAACTGAACTAAAATTGCTTTTGATGTGCGAGCGCTAGAAAAAAAAAACAGCTCTGGTTCTGGTATAGGTTTTGGCATGCCACATACTTTACACCTACGTACATAGGTAGCTTAGCGCGTGGCAAGTGATAAAATAGAGTTTCTATGTGAGGGGGAAGTGTTGAGCCCTTGTGTTTAAAGGCAGGTTATCCTCTGCTGCCTGACTGTTCGTCCTCTATCGGACTGAGCTCTTCTTTCCATCGTCTTTCTGTTTTACTCGTTCACTTGAGCATTGAATCACATTCAAGGCAATCCTTGCTGTAAATATCTTCCCATCCCAACTCCGTATGGGCCCATATCGACATGTTGCGTTACGAGCAGTCCTTCCACATTTGCAACAAACAAAAAAAAATCAACAAAAAAAACGAACAAGGGTAGGGCACCCCTAAACATATTTTAGATATCAAAACAACCCTTGTGTATGTTAAACTGGACCTAATTACAAGATATTTTCAGTTGCAAGTTTTTCTGAAATTTCTTTGTTTATGGGGGCAAAACCCCATGTGATGAAGTGATCATATATGGTGCCTCTCCCCAAATGTTATTGCTTGGGCTCAAAACAGGCTATTCTACTGGGATGGGGTATGCCTCAAAACAGTTTCTGTCTTTATTCAAGCACAAGTGTACTTTGCAAAGCTTGCAGACCACATTGGTGCGGATTAGGTTGTCTTTGTGGCTACAATATTTGCATGTGAGGCGGGTACACCATGTTGGCAATTTAAGCATTCAGATATATAAAGTAAAGTTTGCCCGTCGATTTTTCTTATAAACACTGTTATGCCACGTTAGAGCTAAAAGAAATATCGCTTTCTCAAAACACGTCTTTAATCCAGTATCCGCTGATTAGTAAGCTCAGCTTAATTCAGCACAGGGTCAAATTGAGAAGGGGGAGATAAAAAAAATTGTGTTACGCTTATCATCCAAGTGAGAAGAGCCGACCGACCTTGAAGATCAGCATTCAAAATTCTTGCGAACCTATCTCAGACACGAGCATAGCCTAACCAGGATCCGCAATTGTGTTCAAACAAGAAGCATTTTGTTATATACATTTCAGATTGTAGAATGTATTCATTTATTTATTGCAAGAAAATATAGTACATATTTTTTGTTGAGAGTATCTTTCATAATTGTTCAAAGACGAAAATTCCAAGCCCTATGACTAGACGAAATTTGCAACGCTGACCCATTTTAAAACGGACAAGCGGCATTTTTTCAGTTCGGGAAATTCAATCAATACCCGTTAATTTCACTTATTTTACTGCCGCCATTTTCATATCTTTCCCGATTTAAATAAGATTTTTTTTTCTTTTTACTCGACTTCCTTTATCTGTTCCATCGCTGAACGGATAAAGTATCTGATAAGAGAATCAGAATTTTCAACGCATGACGAATGATGTCAGTTTTCATCGAGCGCTCAATCAAACCTCGTAGAAAATTATTCACATCATTCGGATAGAATGGATTTCGTACTCCATCGTGTTTAGGACGGAGATATTTCCATAATTTCTGTAATAAGACGGTCTTTTATTCAGATGTTGAGTACAGACATGATGGCCGGGAAAGACGCGGCCCATTCAGAAATAGAAGAGGATGAAAAGCCTGTGATTGCAACTATTATATATATATATATATATATATCAATGAATGAATGTCTTGGCTTCGCGAACGAAGATTTTTGGGGAGTGTTTTCCACAGCATTAGGACCATAGATGGCGGGGCCTGTGCGCGGAGTAAGTTTTAAGATGAAGTGCGACTTGCACAGGGTCGACCCTACCCTTTAAGCAAAAGGTTTACATCCTATGAACCACAGGAGTGGCGCGAATAGAAGCAGAGCCCATAGGTCGTAGGTTTGAAAGGAGTGTCCTTCTCCTGACAGATGCCCGAGCTAACTATGGGGATCTGCCGCCTCTTTTGCGGGAATGTTCCGACAGTAAGGCTGAACTGTGGTTAGACCACAGAACGTGAACATCCCGTAGTTGGTAGATGCCTGAGCTGGCTATAGAGTTCTACCGACCCTTTGTATGTAGGATAATTAATCCTCATAACAGTACGGTTGTCTGCATCCTTAGTACTTGTTATAAGTATTTGAACAGACTGCAATTTTGCTTCTAATCGCCTTGTTTTGAGTTTAAAAACGGGAACATTATGCAAGAAGAACCAAATTTTTTGCGGTCAACATAACAAGGGATGCTTTTAGTCGATAAATTTCACGAGAATCTGAATATGACAATGGAATATTAAACTCTGAAAGAGTCAGCACTTGAAGCTCTGATAAATTACACTGGGCGAAGAAGCTTATATTAGTGATGATACTGAGAACCAGCGAAAAATACAGTATTCAAAATACTGGCCTTTACCTGTGCTTGAACACCGATCACTGGGGCTGGTGTGAAATATGCAACTATCTACTCTACTAATCAAGATCGTTGCAACAATTGTCTTAGTCTCCTTAATTGTGACTCTCAAGATCACCTTTTCTCAATGGGGACCATTATTGCTCCCTTGGGTTAATTTGAGGGGGGGGGAGCATAAACTAAAATACAAATCAATTTATGTCTATCTGTTTGTGTTGTATTCCTGTTTGACACGGGGTCCTGGAACTTGAGAAGAACTCGTAAGGGGGCCGTGGCCAAAAAAATGTTGAGGATGGCTGTCCTAGATAAGTCGTCTGCTTTGCCCCCATCAATCCCGTATCAGTCTTTTCACGTGCATCTAAAGATTAGATGCACGTGAAAAGACTGATACGGGCGCGATGAGGGCAAAACAGATTCTAAACGATTCACTGGTCTCTGTAATATCACTCGACAGGTCATATCATCTTAGTGTCATTGTTCGCATTCAAAGGGTGTCACCTCTTGTGACTCCCCCCACCACCACCACCACACATACTGTTTGTGTCTTTTCACCTGTTAATCTGTTAACAGATATTGAAATGGTTCTTCGGACGATTGAACTCCTTCTTGTTATTTGTGTTGTAAGCACGACGTTTCGGCCGATCCATTCTTCGGCCTTCTTCAGGTCGAAGAATGGATCGGCCGAAACGTCGTGTTTACAACACAAATAACAAGAAGGAGTTCAATCGTCCGAAGAACCATTTCAATGTTAATGACCCTTCTCAAAACTATAGAAAATATCTGTTAACAGATATTTTGAAAATGTTGTAAAACGCTCGAATGTTCGCCTTTCCTTATCATATGATGAAAACGGTGAAGGCGTAAGAAGTGACCCAGGCTAATCGAATGGACATCGTATTGGTTAGGGACACCGGAGATAGAATAACGTCACGTTATTTTAAGATGATTACCAATTGGGAGGGCATTTAATGTATTCAGCAAATGCGGAAAATGTAAAAACAAATAGAAATAAGAGACTGAAGAAAGAAAAAAAGTATGGTTCACTTTTTACCTTGTATCATATCATGAATGGTTCTATCTGAAGATTCTGGCAAATTAAAAGTCACTGTGAAAAAGTCACTGTATGTGACTACAGTGTACAATCGTGGTAAAAACTCGTCATTGAGCGTGACTATGCATGGTCATGTGACTTCCGCATGTTGAAATCACGGTAAAACCTAGGAACAAAAACAGTTGTTTCCCTGGGTCCCTGCCGTAGAGCGATTGCTAGTCGGATAGTCTTGCAGGCCATCGATAACAAGCGCGATCTGTACTGCTCTATTATTGTAGCCTCGTACCAGACTGGGCCAACCTTCGCCAAAATATTTTAAAATAATAGTTGCTTTCCTTTTTTAAATCCACTGATTCTATCAAATTCGACTAAAAATTAACATTAGAAAGAGAAAAAAAAACGTTGAAGAACCCATACATCCAACTGCAGATGTTATATCGACGCAGCTACTCTTAAAATAAACATTTAAAAAGTGATATCAAGCAAGTATAATAGGCTGCTGTGTGAAACTTATTTTCAGTCAAACATTTATACTACTACTTTACAGTGGCTTGAATTTCATTTGGTCAAATTAGGAATTTGGTAACCAATCCCAAAAGCCTTTAAGGCATCATTTTTTTACACCGTGTTCGTTTACTCCATCATAATCAATTTCCGGTTTTGTCCACTGATCCTGAAGACGTTAATTTCATGAATAACAAAGAAGTGCAGATGAGAGAGAGAGAGAGAGAGAGAGAGAGAGAGAGAGAGAGAGAGAGAGAGAGAACGAGAACGAGAACGAGAACGAGAACGAGAACGAGAACGAACGAAAAAGAAAGCTTGGTATGGTTGCAATTCATATAGTGTAAGGAGTCAGATATTGTGTTAAACAATGTTTACTTGTTACTGATAGATGTTATCTAAGTCCGTATCAAACATGGTTGGTATAGACACGACCAGAAGATAGAGACTTCTTTTAACTTTGCGTAAGACAACGGAAAATTCATGTTAGACAATAATTACAATGTTAAGCTGATAGTGACTTTGCTTAAACATTGAAAACTATGTACGGTCATTAAAACCGTGGCTAGCTTATAAAAGAAATGAAGGAGGCCCCATTCTGTCGCGGTAGACATTAGAACGACATTGAAGCGATCTCTCCAGGGTGCAACCCTGGGCTATGCGTATGGACATCCTAGGATGCCTACTCGATAGAAACCCCCTCGTTGATGTAGTCCCAAGGAGTTGCTGGAAGAATGTCAGAGCTGTTATCCAGCATTCTAAAGGGGACTTGTAACGAAATACACCAAGATCGTGTTTGTTGCCGTTGGAAGTGGTCAGATTTTAAATCTGTGTTAAATTGCGTACGTGACAAACTGGACAGATCAGGTTACCGGAAACCGTTGAAGGCCAGGTCCGCTCCCCGTCAGGGAGAGTGGGGGTTGAGAGCCGGTTAGAAGCGGTGACCAGTGGGAGATTTGAATCCGGAGCGACAGGTCAGAGACGAAATTTTCGTAGTGGTAACTCTGAAAAATGACCAACTCTTTTAGAAAACCAAATGCAACAGAATTTCCGTACCTCGATGAAATACGCAAACCAGCCCAGAAATGAACCTGTATATGATTAAAAATTGAAGACGGTTGAATTTTGTCGTCTTTTTCTCTCCACACACGTGGGAGAGTTTTTCCTCCGAAATGAATTTGCCTCCACAGAGAGATTAGCTCCCGTCAGCAGACCCGGACAGAGAGTCATCATCATCATCGCAGCCCGCAGCCCCGGAAGAAATCATCATCTCTATTTCTCTCCCTCTCTTTCTCTCTCTCTCATCATCTCTTTCCCTAACGGCCGTTATCCAACAGACTCCACTCCCTGGTTTGGAATCAGAGTTGTACGTTGTCTCAATCTAAGACATTTGCTTAGTACGGAAGAAAGTCAAAATAGGTGGGTATTAGAGTAGGGAGATTCTGCTGTGCCAATCTTCCGAATGGGGAAAACCTACCTGCTTTGAAAATCAGCATCCGAAATCTTGCCTTTAACTGTACTCGATCACCGACTTCTGGTGCTGATGCGAAAACTCAACTATCTCAGCCACGGTGCAGGTCCTTGAAAAACACTAAGCTTAGCTTAATTTTGCACAGGGCTATAACCACGGGAAACCTAGTGATGATCTAACTAACTAAAGTATCAATAGCCTAGCGAGAATAGTTAACTAACCACTCGGTATCTGCTAACTGCGTCAGATTCAAACCAGATATATTTCTATCTGGAGATTAAGTAGAACAAATCAAACACACAATTTCCGTAGTAACAGTCATGTCCCCTTCAAGTACTTCTATGCACTATGGGGAAGATATAGTTTGATTTGTCAAGGTAAGAAAAGGTGGATGTGCGAGTGGCAGAGTGATTAACAGGACGGAGAATGGGATCGGGGAGCCGAGTTCAAACTCCGGCCGATGCAGTTTGCGTTCACTTCGCACTAATATCCTTGGGAAAGGCATGTATCCATCTTGCCAACACGTCACGGGCCAGCGTGGCAGGGTAAGGCTCATCACCTCACATGTCTGGCACTTACTTCGGGAGGGCGTATGTCCAACAACGGGCCTTAAAAGGTTGATAAATAGGCAAGAAAATATGGTAAGATTCCGGTTGGTTGGCTTCGACCGGCTATGACAAGTGAGCACAGATTGAAAAATCAAGATACGATCTCCTTCGCTGAAAAGAGACATGAACAGAGTAAAAAAAAAATGATCATGTGTCACATTCTGCGAATAAATTATCTCATGAAAATATTTGACATTGGCGCCACTAGAAATCCACTCCGCCACAATGGAAAAAAATAATTAACATGGACAAAAACGTAACAATAATTAATAAAAAAATTAAAGACATGTATATCCTTACGTTTCTACGACTGCTGGGATATACATGTCCCGTAGATGTCTTTTAGAAGTCTACTGGGACGTATGTGTCACGAAAAATAAAGCGAATGAGAGTTTCCCGGCTTTTATAATCGCAGACGATGTTGTATTCAAGAATAGCGATTTCTGGATGTCCTTTGTGAAAATTTAGTATTATATTCATTTCTGTGTGATGTTAAAACATTAACAACAAAAAATGTCTACTGGGACAAATGTATCCCATCTTGATTTTGGTCCTTCAAAATATGGAAAATTCGGGAATTAAGAACCTTAAAGGGTTAGTCTTGAGAGGGTTAATTTTGCTGCCTTTTAAGGACTTGTGCATTAGACAGAAAACTGTATATTTTCTTCAAATGGTTCTGAATTGAAGATTTCAAAGAGCAAAACAAAGAAAGTACAAAAAGAAAGAGAAAAGTAAATGAAAGTACAAAACGTAAACGAAAGAAAAGAGAAGAGAAAGTACAAAAAGTACAAAATAAAAGAAAAAAGTACAAAAATAAAAGAATGAAAGAATGACATTTAACAAAAAAACTAAAGAACAAAGTTGCGACAGCAAGCGTCGCGTCATGTGACTATTTTAATTCGATGTAGTAGAAATCTATTTAAAAAATAAACAAGATTTTTTTTTAAAATAAATAAAATTCGTGGGAAACAAGATAATGAAATCCATAAACATTCGAATAAGTGTGTATACGGTCATCTTATAGAACAGGGGTCTCAAACACGCGGCCCGCGGGCCGCATGCGGCCCGCAAACTACTTTTCTATGGCCCGAGGCAGAACCATTTTCGTGACCAATATTTAACTTGGTAATTTGTTCCTCGCCCCATTCATACGTTTGCAGCAGCAGCAGCAGCAGCAGCAGCAGCATTAAGCTTGACCTGCCAACCTAATGCAAACAGACAGTCAATCACTTTTAAGATCAGCCAGGGTCTGACCATGTTTCTCCACAGGGAAGGATAGAATGTACTTTAATATTTCAGTCGCTTTCACTTCAAGATAAAAAGCTGAAAAGTAGAAATATGTATCCAATTTTAAACATTCTTAATAAGAACGTTAGTGAAATCTGAAATGCTGGCTCATACACATATGATTACATCGGCTTGTTTCAAAGACCTATTGTGGTGGAGATGATAGACAACTAACTCACACAAGAAAACATGAGGAACTTTTTTGGTTTCATAACGTGAGAAGGGATAGATTTGACAACTCATATTGGCGTAGAGGATGTACCTGTGATGACAGACAAGTAACACACACAAATAGAAAATCATAGAAAATGTTTGAGAGCGGGTCGTTACATAAACAGAAATTTCGAAGAGAAGGACGTGTTTTTTGTTCTCAACCACATAATTGAAATAAAAGAATTATCGACAATGTCAAAGAAAAGGAGAATTGCCGAAGAGAACCGGACTTTTCAAGAATAGTGGGAATATTTGCATTTTGTAACAGAGGTCAATGATACAATGCTTGATATGTCTGCATAATATTGCCGTACGAACACACAGTGATCAGTATAATGCATTAACTGGAAAGATAAGAGAAGAAAAGGTAGTGCAGCTTAAGACAGCTCTTTCGAAGCAACAGAACCTTTTTTTCAACTTGAACAAAACAAGTGAAGATGCTGTAAGAGCAAGTTTTGCTCTCAGCGAAATGATCGGAAAATCATCACGACCATTCACTGAAGGTAATTTTATCAAAGACCGTCTTTTAACAGCTAGTGAAATCCTGATTTAGCAAGCAA
>VCCN01001294.1:4090522-4102752 GCA_006491835.1 Architeuthis dux
CCTTCAGCGATGACCACTAGACATCTGGTGAGAAAGTGCAAAGCACAGCATTGCTGTGGACTGAGGGAAAGTGAGAGGAGAGCTGGAGACTTGAGGAGACTTGCTGTCACTCAGTTTCCAGCGATGACTACCAAGCATTTGGTGTGACCAGGCCTGGGAGCTGACAAAGGTGTGAAACATGAAAGTCAGGGTAGTACCGATAATAGTAGGCGCACTGGGAACTGTGCCAAAGACATTAGAAACAAGTTAGAGATAAGAGGAAGAATAGAGACTATGCAGACCACAGCACTACTGGGGTCTGCACGAATACTGAGGAGAGTACTGGAGGTATGAGACCTGCGGCCTGTCGTCAGCAACGGCGTAACGGGAAGAAAGATAACAACAAAAAAACACACAACAAAAACACACACACACAACAAAAACACACAGAGAAAAAACACACGCACAACAACAAAACACAACGCTGCTGTGAAGTGTGAGGACGATGAGAGGAGGGTTGGTTACTTGAGGAGACTTATTGTCACCCAGCCTTCAGCGAGAACCACCAGCCATTTGCTGAGAAACTTTTAAACACAGCGCTGCTGTAGACTGGGAGAAAGTGAAAGGAGGATTGGAGACTAGAGGAAACTTGCTATCACTCAGTCTCCAGCGATGACCACCAGGCATCTGGTGTGAACATGTAAATAACAACAATAATAATAATGATGATGATGATGATGATGAGGATGATGATGAGGATGAATATGTATATTCTTATCTGCCTATTACGTGCCAACGGCGCGTGTAACGCTTCTTACACAAGCCTAAACCGATTGACTACTGTAATAAGCTATCTTATTAGCCACGGATCCATTTATAGTTTCATTTGGATATTCAATAACAAATAAGGCATTCAAGAACGTTTTAATATACTTACCACACCCAGTATTTAACAGCAGATAGCTTTATGTTGTTTTTTATATTTAGCATGCTTAGATCAATACAGCAAAGGGCCGAATGGACGAAATGAAAAGTATCAAGACTGTATTTCGACAAGCGGGGGTAGTCTGCCTTGAACATCAGCATTTGAAATCCTGGCTTTTACCTTGGCTCGAACGCTGAGATATTGCTTCCGGTTAGAAATATACAACTATCTAACCCACCAAACGGGCCTATGTCATTTTGGGATTTAATATTATTAAAAACCCGCCCCTCAGTCTAATTGTAAGAGGTGGCAAAAGGAAAGTTCAAATACATGGAAATGAAAAGAAAAATGGAGAATTGAATGATTCTACCTTGTACAGTTTCAGATCGCCTCAGGGTAAATTATTACTCGTTTCGCCTTTCTTAAGACATGCTACCGAGATATACCAGGGGTATTTTGGATATTCAAAGAAATTATATTTTGGTAGACTGGAAGAGAACGCATACAGCCGTTTTGATGATTTTATGACGAATTGCCACTAATAAAAATAAACCTAGGCTTGAAAAATGATTGCAAAGCTTTGCCTGTCTACCCACGAATTTACCGAGGCAAGAACCGTTTTGGCTGATTTTCTAAGAAAATATTCATCTATTTCAGGAATAATATTATGACACACCAAGCTGTCTGCAACAATTCAGCAATATATATAAAACATGAAACATATATAAAAACAGTAAAGTTTTCCTAAGTAATATTTCTTTAATCTTTTTGACGGATCATAGGAGCTTATGTGTTAAGGTATACAAATGTGAAGTGGAGTGAACGTAACAGTGAAAACAAAATGGCGCAGGATCAAAAGGCCTTTGATATTAGTGCTTAGGTTTTAAAACCTCAGCGCTCAGATAAGTAAAGATATTCCTTGCTTAAATTACTTTACTTCTGTCCGTATAGAGCAACATATTCGTTTTAACTACTTAAATCACTGGTCTTTTTTTGGATAGTTTAATCTAATGGTTTTTGTTTTTGTCAGGAGGTGCAGGAAGCCTAAGGTTAACGGCAAGGAGAACGGAATCTCCGAATTCAAAGTCCAACTGGGACAGTTCAGGTTCAAATTCGTACTAATGTCATTGTAAAAGGCATGAATCCACTTCTCCTCACAGCTATGGGTTAAATAGCAGGGCAGTTGGAGCCCTTTAGCTCTGTAAGTCAGTCCATCTTAGGCGTCGGGCTAGCACCCCGTAAAAACCGATTTGCTACAAACAATGATTGGTTGACCATGGATTGTTCGAGAAATGGCAACAATGCCACATCTTGAGACACGGGACCAACTGAGCTGAGCTGACACGTAATTATTAACTGAATTTTAACCTGAAATGTTCCATGTATAATGTTAAATCCGTGTGATTAATACATACCTATCTTCACTTCATACATTAGCCTCTGAATAAAGAGCATTGACAACGAAGGTGATTATGTTGAAAAATAAATATTTGTTGCGTAAAACAAATGCCTTTTTCATCATTAGGCTGTGGACTTATTTATTTACTAACGTATTTCTTTCTGTTAATTAAGGGTGCTAGTTTGTGGGTATGTCTCCAGTTCTATATGGGTGAACTAAAAGTCAAAGGGTTTGAGACATCTTTCCTGTTTGGCTGGCTATTCGCTTGGTCCTTCACAAACCTAATAAGAAGAAAAACATTGTAAAGTGGTGTAAAACATCACAGCATAGATTACATTACATTCGACATTTGAAATTAAAACCTCGAATCGTTCAGCCATTATTTAGCTCTGTCAACGAAGTTAGAAGAGGTATACGTATTCACTTATGTTTGACTGTCTGTTTGTCTACGCAATATCTCCGAAAGTTCTCAGTGAATTTCAATGACATTTTGTCGGAGGATAGACTAAGGAAGAATTGATTACATTTCGAGGCGGATCCAGGAATTCTTTTCCGATTGAAAGATATTTTTTTCATAAATTGAAAATAGGCCGAAATATGAATAGTCGAAACTTACTCAGTTACCGCCCTTGATCGTAGTTATATATTAACTGATTTTCATTCGGGTTTTAGTTTGTTCATATCGTTGGCAGATGTATGCGCTCTCTGAGTGTTTTCTAGCTCCATTTCTGTACCTCTCTAAGGCCAACACAGTACATTCTACAGTTATGTTTTCTGCCCAGGCAAAGAAGGAAGCATTTGTTTAACGTCTCTTTCTCGGTAAGGCATACCTATCGAATGATGGTCAAAGGGAACACTGTTTATTTTAATAGGTCATTCGACTGACTTTGGAGCAACAAATTGAATCTATATAAACATACTACAACATTCCACGTGCTTAGCTGGGTATAAGTTGGTTTTTTTCCACCGAAGTGCAATATTATCAATTTTTTTTATTTTTTAAATTTAACATTTTTTTATTTTTTAAAGATTTAGATTAAAACCACCACCCATATTTAAAAAAAAAATATATCTACATAAAAATTACCGAAATCTTGTTTTTTAGACTCTGAGATTAAGTTTCTGAAAAACAACTCCAGACTTCTTCTTCTTCTTCTTCTTCTTCTTCTTCTTCTTCTTCTTCTTCTTCTTCTTCTTCTTCTTCTTCTTCTTCTTCTTCTTCTTCTACTACTACTACTACTACTACTACTACTACTACTACTACTACTACTACTACTACTAATGGTAGTTAAAAAACAATATGGCGTAGGAATAAACAAATCAGAAGGAAGAAGTGACAGAATGAATAAAGCCCTAACTGACCATGAAGCTTCGGTGGCTGAATTGGTTAAGGCGTCGACCATGGAAGACGAGCACTCGCGATAGGGAATGCAAGTTCAAGTCTTGCCGGAAGCTACTTCTTTATTCCGGTTTCACGCTGTGAATTGCAAGCCTACAGCTTTGAAGACTCCCAGGTTCGCGGAGAGGACTAAAGTGAGAGAAATTATGAGTTTTTCAGTTGCTGGTGAAGCTCGTTACTAAGAAACTCACTTTGTCGTAAAAAGCCATCGTAAAATCTTTTCCACTCTGCTTATCTAAATAATTATCAATCTGAGCGCCTTTCGTAGAGCAATGGTCACAGAGCATTCGCTAGATACAATGAGTTCGATTCTCACTCGTTGGCCTACTATTATGGCCATGTGCCATACTAAACTAAGCTTACTTAATATCTGTATTGTGGGACCATGAACGCTCACCGTAGTGCTCAATGGTGAGCAAACTCGTAACGCACACTATTACTACTGAAGTGAATTCGATCCTCACTAAGTGCCTCACTGCTGTCAGCATGAAAAATGTTTTGTCAGCGAAATTAAAAGAAAAAGTCGATAACATGGATCGGTCTGGGCGCCTCACCATGATGTAATGGTTTGCAAATCTCGTAGATTATTACTACTGTAGCGAGTTCGATCCTCACTGGATGTCTCATGCATGTGACCTTGTGCCAGACTGAGCTGAGCTTGATAAATACCGATGAAATGGTTCGATCTAATTAATAGCCGGTTTTCGGGACTTAGTAGGTAGCTTAAGATTGGTGCCACAACATAGCTGTCATTAAAGTTGACATTTACTCAGCTTAGCACAATCTGATAAACGGTCACTTCTTCTCTTCTTAAGGTTTCATATCTTTCGACGGAGGATGACACAGTAGTCATCTACTGTATCTGAATATGGGATGAGACTTGGTAGGATGCTGTCCTTTCCAAGCTGGCTGGTCACCACCTTTTTTTAATGCATCCTTGTGTGTCCTTACGCGTGCCACTCACGTTTGCTGGGATGCCCTCAAAGTCAGATCTTCCTATCTTCTGTCCTTGTTTGGATCTTGGACACTGCAAATCCCCAGGTCGTCTGTGTGTGTGTGTGTGTGGGGGGGGGGTGTTGAGAAATAAGCTCACTAGCATTGGCTTAACTGTCGATTTATGTCAAATGCCCATAAAATGTGCGTACAGAGGAAGCCATTTATTATAATCATGGATAATATTATCAAAGGTTATTCTTATTAAAATCAGTTGGTCCTAAACACTTTATTGAAAACGAATTAAAAATTCATATTAATTTCAGATTGATTTTTTTATAATGTAAACTTGTTTATAACAATGAACTTCATAGCATAACAATAAATTTAAAACAATGAATGTGAATTTATAACAATGAATGTTTCAGCGACTGAACGAGTTTTTACAAGTGTATGACTACCTGTGTAACTAACTAATTAGACAGTAAAAGATATATTCAAATGGTTCTTCGGACGATCGAACTCCTTCTTGTTGTTTGTGTTGTAAACACGAAGTTTCGGCCGATGCATTCTTCGGCCTTCTTCTGAAAGGTGCAGCATACAAGATAACACCGCTTTCCGGATCCACCTACGTTTCCGAATCACTGTATTCGATTATGAATATCATAAAATCAAAATACAGATCTCGTCTTATCGATGAGCATCTTGATGATTCTTTACGAACATCAATATCATCCTACTCTCCTAACTATGAGGCATTGGCCAATGAAGTTCAGTGCTAAAAATCACATTGACTGTAAGAGTTACAGGAAGTTTTATTACATTGGAATATAAATTGGCATTACTTTTTTTTATTAGGGCTGTACATAGCGGGGGGGGGGAACTTTAAAAGATTTGTTTAAAGTCTACATTTCCGTTAATTGAATATAGGCAGTTTTATACAATAGTCTTAGTCTCAATTTCTTTGCCGGTTCGATTGTCTACGTTGTACATGTTTTACAGGTACACCCAAATATGGATGAAAACAAACTCAGGCAAATCATAAACTATTAAAAGGCACTAAGTACGTTTTTTTAGCGTTAGTCAAAATCAACAGTAATATTCCTTAGGCATGCGCATGAGAGCGGCCATGTTAAATAGTGGTATGCAAAAAATGTGTGTCAAGATTTGCTGAATGCATACATATTCATTCATCTTTGTCTCTCATTAGTCGATAGACCCTGCGGTTAAATTATCACTAGTTAGCGGAATGTCTATTATTGAATGACGTGAGTAGACAAAGTGTCTGTGTATTTGTTTGGAAGGAACACGTTGAAACTTGCTCAGGGTTATCGCCTGAAAAGCATCGATATGTTGCCTAAGAAGGGTGTGAGGACGTAGCTTTTCAATGAAATATTTGTAATTCAAATGAGAACAAAAAAGATGAATGTTGGTTTTGATCTCAACTTTGATTCACGGTGTTTCTCACGTAATGAACGCTCTAAATTGATCATTGAACAAAAAAGTTGTTTGCCATTGTCTTTTTTGCTGAATTTGATTTGTCATAATGTTTTATAATGTATAAGTTATTCTGATGTGATTCGCCTTTGGAAGCTATATTATACTGATCCGATTTCTGTACGCTTGTTTGTATGTTTGTATCGCAGCGATATTTTTGTTAGCGCAATACCATTGAAATGCTCTAAGTTGGAGAATAAAGCTAATTTCCAATCAAATTTGAAACTTAATAATAATAGTGTGGGGTCTCCGTTCACACACACCCTGATAGTCTATAGCAGGGGTCCGCAACCTTTTTGTGTCGAAGAGCACTTTCACGACTACCGGTAGTCCCATTACTTTTCAAGTCAAATTTATATTAGGTCTTAATAATAAAAACATACATAATAATATTTTAATTCCTATTTAAGATAATGTATGAAACAAATTACTGCGAAACAAGGCAAGTTTATAGTTTGACTTAATAACGAAGATAATGGTCGATATAACATGTTGTACCTTTGTAAAATAATGAGCACAATACAAACAAATTCAAATAAACTAAAACCAAAACCAATAAATCCAAAACAAAATTTTTAAAAATCCCCATGTGAAATAATGCATAAAGAGGGCTATACAGGGGGGAAATGTTTGAGGGCCAAGAGGTAACAAAACCAAATGCAGCTGGGGAAGACCCGGAAAATTTCGAATTTCTTAGCATCTCAGTACCCACATTCCTTACATTGTAGCAGTCTGAGAATATAAAATATATCTTTTGGCAAACAGTTTTGCACCCCACCGCTAGTTACGGCCTTAATAATAATTTTAAAAAAATAATGCCAAACTAGTCTAAATAATAATGTTTTTCTTTATTCTTATGCAAATGTCTTTAGTAATCGCAAGGCAAATTTATAATTGGACTTGATAATGAACATAACACGAAAAAAATTAATTCCTACATAAAATAATCATACCGTAATATAACATTTTCAAATTTATATTCCAATGTAATAAAACTTCCTGTAAATGTGATTTTTAGCACTGAACTTCATTGGCCAATGCCTCATAGTTAGGAGAGTAGGATGATATTGATGTTCGTAAACAACCATCAAGATGCTCATCGATAAGACGAGATCTGTATTTTGATTTTATGATATTGATAATCGAAAACAGTGATTCGGAAACGTAGGTGGGTCCGGAAAACGGTGTTATCTTGTATGCTGCACCTTTCAGAAGAAGGCCGAAGAATGGATCGGCCGAAACGTCGTGTTTACAACACAAGCAACAAGAAGGAGTTCGATCGTCCGAAGAACCATTTGAATATATACGAACTTATTTATTATTTATACAATGCAAAAGTTACAGTAACCATCTTCAGTCGGAATAGAAGTAGTAGTGGAGTTTGACCTTGCAGCAGCCAGGCTTGTTCTTTTAGTAGTCATAACTGGATTTTTAGAAGATAAATTAGGTAATGGGTCTTTGGTATTAAAATAAGATCATTACATACGTACTCTACATTTATATGTGAATGCCATACACTCTCTGTCTACCTGCTTGTATGTCTCTCTTTCCTTATCTGTCTTTCCGGCTTAACCCCTAAAAAACACACACGTATACATACACACTTTCACTTCACACAAACATTTTCACACGCACGCACACACGTTTCTCACATGCACTTCCTCTCTTTCTGCACACAGACACACACATACATGTTCTCTTCGCGTACACACACATTCTCTTTACATATACAGATTGTTTCTTCACATACGCACACTCCAACTTCAACACATGCACACACACACACACATTATTTCTATTTACATATATAAGATCTGCCCGAAAAGTATCCAACTATTTAATATAAACGAAAGAATAGCCTATGCAGGGCAATGGCGCCTTAGTCCCCTTCAAAGTATTGCCCTATTTTAAAATTTGGGTGCCGTATTTTTAAATTTGGTCGCCGAAGTTTTTAATTGCTTGCCGTATTCTTTTAATTTGCTTTACTTTTTAATTTGCTCGGGAAAAGGTGTAGTTCATTGAGTGTCTACATGTATGTGGAGTTGTGTGGGTTGCCACCCCTTAATTTCTAAATACTGCGTCCAAGATAGGCAGGAGAGGAAAATAGTAAATGCAGACTATACGGGGATATAGACGAGACTGTCGATCACATAATAAGCGAATGCAGAAAATTGGCTGAGAAGGTGTACAAAATAGCATGACTGAGCGTGAAGGGTGATCCACCGAACGGATAAATCGCGCCCCCTGTTCAACCATCTAACATCCATTTTTTAGATAACTTTACCAAGAATACATGTCATGATGGAAACTGCGATGCTCAGCATTATCGGAATAGGTTTTCCCAGTGCCGTGTTGAACGAGAGAACAGCACGTGCAAAGTTTCGATGGTTCCCAAACGAATTCTGCTTGTCTGCATGTACACCCAGCAAGTTCAGTGTGTCATTGTTGCAATTCACTTACACTGCAAAGTTATTTTCTCACTTATCCTTTAATGAAAATATGTACCCAGTCATCATACATCTGGAGAAAGCTCTTTTTTTTTCAATATCTGAGGATGGCTTGTCTGATTTTTAAATAGAAACCGTTCAGTGGCGCCACCTTCAAGTGGCGCCCAGGGCACGCGCCATACCTGCCGTAACCTAGATAGGCCACTGCCTTGCGACCGTAATAAAGTAAATTTACCACAGAACCGATAAAAAAATATTCATAAATAATAGGACGGAAGACATCTTACCTATATTAGATGAAAAACACATTTTTTTTTTGTTTTTAAATGTTAATTTATATTTACTTGGGATCAATTGTTTTTTTTAGTTATCTTTTTTAATTATGCTTTACCCGAGTAATGAGGAGCTGGATCTGCGCCGGTTCCGTACTGGTAACCGTTACACCACTCCGCACCCGTAGTCGCATACATACATACATACATACATACATACATGTATACATACATACATACATGCATGCATATGTGGATTTATCTTCTTTTTCATTTTTTTATGGACATAGAGATATAAATACGCATAGACATAGAGATAAAAATACAGAGAATATGTATTCATGTTTTTCTCATTCATTCATAGCCGTAGTGAATGAAATAAATGAGCTGTCCGGATTGGGCGACAATAAAGCCAGCCGACACAAGCATTCCTCACGATGTCAAAATGGAGACACGCAGCCGACAGTGACAACAATCCAAAGGAACAGGTCGTGATGCCGTTCTCTGTTTAAAAAGCTTATTGTATTTTTCTCTTTCTGCTTTAAAAAAAAATTGCTTTAATTCTTTCTCTAACCTACTCTATTTTTGCTATTGTTGCTGTTATTGTGCGTTCTTAAAGTTTATCTAGGTTTCTTCGTTCAAACCGATCACTCAGCGAGGCTTCAAGATGGCGTCAATTCTCGTTAGGACCGACATTGACGACTGCTGCTTGGTATCAAATGAAATATCTAACGGTTAGCTTAGCTTCAATGAAGGTGAAGATATTTGATTTCAGAAGGTTTACATCTACTGTAAATAAGTATTTGCGAATGTTGCGATAGTCACAAATCACCTCATTTTGTCGAATGAACTTCTTTTGACGATTTAAGAGCGACTTATTGACAATGACTTAATTTTGAAAAAAGAACACGGCTACTTTTAATATTATATTGTTTAAAGCATTGTCGTTTTGAGATCTTGAATTGTCAGTGGTCAGGAATTACAGCGTGAATTACTGAAACATAATAGGGCTATTATACGTAAGTATATCGATAAGTCCGTAGCCTAATGATGAAAAAATTGTTTACTTTGCATAAAATATTTATTTAAATCACCGTCCGATTTATATCTTGGAGACTGGCAAAATCACTGAAGTCTTAAGTGTACGTGTATGCGTACGCACGAGCGTGAATGTGTGTGTGTATGTGAGTGTGTGTGTAGAACGAATATGTATGTCAAGAGAGTGGAAGTGTATGTGAGAAGTGTATATGTGTGTGTGTGTGTGTGTGTTTGAAAAAGGGTGTTTGTGTGAGAAGAGAGAGAGAGAGAGAGAGAGAGAGAGAGAGAGAGTATTATGTATATATATGTGTTTTTGTATGGGTTAAGACAGAAAGACAGATAGAGACGTACAAACAGATAGACAGAGACTGTATGGCATTCAGATATAAATGTAGAGTACGTATGTAATGATCTTATTTTAAAACCAAAGACCCATTACCTAATTTATCTTCTAAAAATCCAGTTATGACTACTAAAAGAACAAGCCTGGCTGCTGCAAGGTCAAACTCCGCTACTACTTCTATTCCGACTGAAGATGGTTACTGTAACTTTTGCATTGTATAAATAATAAATAAGTTCGTATATATTCAAATGGTTCTTCGGACGATCGAACTTCTTCTTGTTGTTTGTGTTGTAAACACGACGTTTCGGCCGATCCATTCTTCGGCCTTCTTCTGAAAAGTGCAGCATACAAGATAACACCGCTTTCCGGACCCACCTACGTTTCCGAATCACTGTATTCGATTATGAATATCATAAAATCAAAATACAGATCTCGTCTTATCGATGAGCATCTTGATGATTGTTTACGAACAGCAATATCATTTTTTTTAAAACAAAGGACATTCCAGGATTTTGAGGAATATGTTACTCGGGAGAGTGGCAAGAGACAAAATTTTGCGTTACGCGATCAGATCTACTGTTTAGTTGAAGAATTAATGTAATTCGTTATCTGAATGGATAGTAACGTGTGATAAGTATAACAATCGGAAAAGGTCAACAAAATGGGTGATATCAAATATTATATATTCATTTTCAAACAATTCAAAAATAAGTAGGCACAGAAAAGGTTTTCATGGCGTATGTTCTTCTACATCGAAACTCTTCAAACATTATTTAATTCTAAACAAGTTAATAATCTCTATTTCCCTCTCACCCCTCTGTCTGTCTCTCTCTCTCTCTCTGTCTGTCTGTGTGTCTGTCTATCTGTCTGTCTCTCTCTCTCTATATATATATAGTCTGTAGAAACTTTTTAGTGTGTTTTTACGTACATACTTAGACACACAATTACAAATAGGTGGACAGTTGTGTGCCGATCTACACGGCTGGGGGAATCCATGGTAACAAACAACTGTACTGTCTTATAACTTCCCTGAAACAGGTCCATAGAAAGACAGCTGATGATCCCCTATATAAAATGTGATCTATAGTAGCTAATTATAATATAACATTTACAGAAATAGTAGTTAATTCGAAATGAACAAACCAAAAGTTTTACTTTTTTTACATACATATATATAGACAATGCATCGGGACTGGTATATTGCACGCGGGGTCGCGGACGTTTTTCAGAATGGGGATGGTAGATCGGGGGATTTATCGTTCACTATTGGCGTTTTTTAACAATTTTTAAACATATACGGGAAAACAAAAAAGTTTCTACAGAATATATATATAGAGAGAGAGTGAGAAAGAGTGAGAGAGAGAGAGAGGAGAGATAGTTAGATAGAGAGAGATGAATAGTCTAGATAGATATGAGCTGACTGAGATAGATAGGGCAACGAAAAAGTGAAAGAAAGAATTGAACCAAGATGTTTTATCACTCATCTGAAGCATTATTAGACTAGAGCCGAAGCAAAGATCAACCCCACAAGAAAGAGACTTGAGAGTTAATACCTTCTGATATTGTTCCAAGTAACTCGACATTAACACTGTGGCGTTATTGTTTGCCATTCTTTGTTCCTTAAGCTTTTCGTCTATTTATTTTGTTGCTGGATCTAAGAGAATGCCGCCTTTTATCCTGGTATCTTTATCTTCACTTCTAGCCTCTTTTGTTTTCTTTTCCTACTGGTAATCTTGGGATGGGTGTGGACTCGAAGAAGCAAACAATGTGGGCAGTCCACGGTTTCTGGACGTACCCTCAACGCGATGTTGTTTTATCCACATGTGTAGCTCCTCGGGATAATTCTCGCCTTTCATTATTCCTTTAAGCAAAATAGAATGTTAAAAACAAAGCGGGACGTTATGTACACAATCGTCTTGTATGGTTCTCAAAAATAGATACGAAATCTGTTCGGAAAGTATCCAGACATTTTAAATAACCGGTTGCACGGCTTTGATG
>VCCN01001294.1:4176119-4193089 GCA_006491835.1 Architeuthis dux
ACAGAGAAACCAACAGAAAGTCATTATATAGATAGATATTATTTTATATAATCTCCTAATATTAGCTTTACCCTTTCTCTTGTTCTAAAGAGTGTAGGTATTTCTCGTTAAGAAATCAGTTCATGACATTGGAAAGATCTGTCACAGAAATACGACTTGATCACTGTTGATTGTTAAGCATCTACGTAAGTAGACACTTTGGAAGACTGCCAAATGTTTTCAGCATCTGTTACCATTTGTAAAGAGCAATAAATTAGGCCTGCCTACTGGGTAAGATTTGTACGTTCTGTCCTCCGTGGGACCCTAACAATAGTACGTGAAAATAAGTCGCAGAAAACTACGATGATACACGTGTAATCCGTATAGTCAAAGTTGTATTTAAATTGTCCATCACCAAATAAATAAAATTGGTTAACAACCATATCAATTTTGAATCAAAGGTTCTTTCAATAGAAACAAAATGTCTTTATATCTGAACAGTTGGCAAAAGATATGACATGGAATATACAATTCTAAAGAAATACAGATCTCGTTTAATCAAATCAATTATAAAAGATATCTTAGATTACCGTATTTGATGGTATATAAGATCTCCACCTTATTTCAGCAGGGAATATTAATAAAGAAAATGCATTTCCCTGAATTCCTCTTATTTATCACCCAGGGTTTTTTTAACTCCTCAAGTACTGGCCATTGCGTGGCTGGATAATGATGGTTACGTTTACTTTTTGACCCATTTTGTGGTGAAAGGGTGGGGTCTTATATACGGTCAAATACTGTAGTTGCATTATTACATCCGAAAAATTAATGTTTTAAAAATGATTTTACCTTTTTTTTTAAAACTCAATCAATGATAACATTCTGATGAGAATGATATGGAGCGAGAATGTGTTGCAGCGCCCGGAATTTGTTGAGGAAAAGAAGCCGGACCTATTGATGAGAATTCGGCCTTCTTGTGGAGAGTATGATTTTGTGGCGCGCCGGTCTGTGGCATTTCTCCATTGTACTGGTTTTTAAAAGGTGGGTTGAAATTGACTCCATTTAGATACGATCAATGGCAGGAAAAGGAAACGGTAACAAGAGACAAACGAAAAAGACAATCTTGAAAGAAACGAACATGTTATTCTTTTACGAGTGGAAATTTAGTTAGTGTTTATGTGTGCGTGTGTGCTTATGTAAAAGTCCATTGTCCGCGTACATGTGTGTAAATATGTAAGAGTCCTTTGTTCGAGTATATTTTATTTCGTGTATGAAAGAGTTCACAGTTATATTAAAATGTGTACGTGACAAAGAGTTCATAACTATATTAAAATGCGTATGTAAAATTGAGGGAATTTGCTTACTTTGTTCTGGGTATTTTTATACTCTGGCCTGTCCGTAGCGCGTGAAGACCACACGTCTCAGACAGGCCCAAATCATAAAAATGGCAGCAGCACTGTTGCGCACGTCTTGTCAGGAAGGAAGACTTGGGAGTAAAAGAGGCTGATTCAAACCTCGCGCCTGTCACGTGATTAATTGCTGGTCCCTGATTGGCTGTTTCTTCGTGAGGGCGCGAAGGTTACGAGACCGTGTGTGGAAATAGGGAACTACCCTTAATCACGGGGGACAACTCCGCTTTGACTCGCCACAAAGGATATCGTATTTTTGTTCATCAAATGAAATTTGAACTTTTGTTGCCAAAATTCCATGTCTTTTTAAACCCCCTCCCATTAGCTGTTGTGGTCACTTTTCTTAAAATGATATAAGAACAAACCAGAAACTGCCCTTGAAAATAACGAGTAAAATACTCTGAGACTTTGAGATTTAAACGAACTATCATCTCCAAGTGAGGAACTACAGATCTAGTCGTTTGTGAACAAAGGAAATTCTGTCAAAACATGGAATCGGGTGTTCCAGCGGACTACAGAGGGAAAATGAAGGAGAGCGGAAGTAAAAAGAAAAACAGAGAAATACCAAAACCTTTTCATGAGGTAGAACTGGTGGTAGTAAAATACGAGAAATGATGAGAAGCAACGGAAATCTAATTTTTAAAAAGCTTTTATACAGAGGTATATAGGAATTAACTAAAAAATTTAGGGTTAGGCTATTCATTGATTAAAGCAATAGTTACTGGCAATAAATGATATCTTTGTTTCTCTTTTTGTTGCTTCTAGTTGCTTCCCCTTGCTTCTATACAGAGGTGTGTGGGGATTAATAGAAGAATTTAGGATTAGGGTTACGGTTATTTATTGATTATTACTTGTAATTTATTGATTGTTACTGGTAATAAATTACCGCATTTTCCGGCATATAATACGCGATTTCTGTCTCGGGAAGCGAACGCTTTATCAGTTGTTTACTAACGTTACTGCGCTATACAAATAATGTAAACAGCCAGCCACTGTGGGGGTTAATATAGATTGGAATAGATAAGAGCATTAAAATAGCCCGATAGTATTGGGGGCTATGACGATCAGGGGAAAAGAGGGGGTTTTATTTTATTTTTTCGAGGATGTTCCTGCAGAGCAATTGAGGTGCGCGTTGTATGACGGTGCGTGTTATATGCCGGAAAATACGGTATATCTTTGATTCGCTTCTTGTTGCTTCCCGTTGCTTCTCGTATTTTATCACAACCTTACAACAGAAACAAAACAAGAAATGTGAAACGTGATTTAAGGAGACTTGTTGTCTCACATTCCCTAGATGTATCAGGTGGACGATGCAAATTCTACTACTAATAATAATAATAGCAGGTCAATAGAAACCGTCATATGACCGATTTCTTGGCAGCATGCCGTGTTGGGGGTGATTTAAAAAATTGGAAAAAGTGATGATCAATGAATGCAGCTAAATTGAGACCTGCTGATTTCGAATATGCCTTTGTTTTTCCTGTGATGCGTAGTTCTCGATTTATAAGAGTACAAACATACATACAAACATTACTACTTTATTATATTCAAAAAAGATTTAAGAAAAATCACTGTGTTGAGAACAAAAAAAAATCTATAAAATGTTCAGTGTTACAAATAAAGATTTTAACTTTTTTCGGGGAGCGAAAGCTTAAAAACGATAAGATACCACAGACCATTATAAAATTATATAAATGATTTTTTTTTTGCAATAAAAAAAGATTTTAAACATCAAAACTTTGGTTTTAAATAACACAGCAAGATAATGCTTTTTGGAAAGATATCAAGTAAACTTCCCTTTTAAAAATAATATAAGTTTTAAGAGGCAACACACTCGTTTTTAAACAATACAAGGCATTTTTTAAACACGACGTCGTGGTTCTATATTCATACCTACCAGATAAAAGAGCTGTTGTGCTTAAGTTGATTGAGACAGTTCAGAAAAAGAACCAAAAAAGTTACATTGAATCATTATAAAAACTGGCGCCAAGTCTCGACTTGGGCGCCGTAAATATTCTGCTTTGTTTACATCTGCCAGCGATTGGACTCGGGGGTAGGGGGAGACCAGGGGAGGAGGTGGCCTTCAGCCGATAGAATTTCTTTCTTCACGAGATCCTTCAAACTTTCGAGAGTTATTCATGTAACTTCTGTCTTGACTAAATTGGTGGCTGTCGTTTCTAAGGTTGCCATATCTGAACATTAAAAAAAAAAGAAGCTCACCGTCATTCAAAAAAGAGGACGTTCCGGGTCACCGTCATAGTTGTCAACACACGTAAATAATATAGCGTCAGTGGCTAGATCAAGGTTGAAAATTGCTAAAAAGGTCTTAGATGCAGGGCAAGAAAAACAAATGCTACAGTGTAAAAAGCACTATACAAACATTTATAATTTCAACATTCCATTTATGGCTGTGATAGCAATATGAAAAAAAAAACAACTTAACGCGCGTGGCTGAAGAACGAGAAAAAGCAGTACATGGGATTACATGCTAACCCTTAAAAAGTTGAAACACCGTACAGGCACCCCCCCTCTCTCTCTCTCTCTCTCTCTCTCTCTCTCTCTCTCTCTCTCTGTATATATATATTTGAGAACATTAAGCGGTCCACGGTGAAAAGTATTTGAGAACCACAGGTCTAAGACATTGAACATTATATATTACGGTCGGCATTGCCAAGTCTTGATCCCTGTGCTATCATTGTGATCAAGACAGAAAAATAGCCTCAAATACTATGAAACTCAAGTCAGAGACAGACAATAGTTGAGAACCACTGATCTAAGACATTGAACATTGTATCTCAGAGTCGTCATTACCAAACTTTGACCCCTGGGCTATCATTGTGATCAAGACAGAAAAGAAGCTCCTAATTCTATGTAACTCATGTCAGGGAGGGACAGACAATTTTACGGATAACTGAACAAAGGATGAAAGCAAGAATCAGTCAAATCCAGAATACGAGTGGTTAATTCAGAGGTATTTGCAGTCCTCAGCAACAAAAGGAGATCTGCGCTATCAACAAGAACAACAAAGAGAATGACAAATGTAAATATTCAGATTAAAAAGAATCTGTTCCAAATAACTTGAAAAGTTCGTCGCCGTCAAATGAAACATTCGTAAGCCGCTTGGTATTTTACCCTTAGTTTTTGCGAGGCAGTTGTGCGAATGCTCGTGCCACTTGATTTGGGTCCTCCCATTTTATGATGCTGTTAAATGCTTGAATCCGTGACCCACGTTTGTTTCTGGCCAGGGTTCAAAGCCCCGTCTATGGTTTGTATAGTCATTGAATTTTATATGCAAGCTCCTCATAGTACTATGGGATACCCAAAACATAGACATTAACATGAATGCGAGATCTGTCCATAAAGTATCCAGACTTTTGATATTAACGAAATAGCCTACCTTAGGCAACGAACTCAAAGTACTTTCCTTGGGACCTCACACACCTATCCTAGCGTCCCTTCCACTTTTCGAAACAGTCTGCAAAGTTTCCATCATCTGCCTCATTGCGCTCTCTTTAATTTTGTCCACGGTCTGAAATCTCTTCGGGGAAAAAAGCAGAAGTCGCGGGGAGCCAAATCTGAACTGTAGGGTGGCTGACAGACCTGGGTGATGCGATGTGAAAATCTGCACGAGACGCGAAGAATGGGCAGGCTCGGCCACTGTTAATGTGACGGCCACGCAGTACACAAGCTTACTCAATTGCGTCTCACTGCCGACTGAGTAAGCACACGAGAGATTGTCTGTTCACGTATGCGCAGTAAGGCCCCCTCTGATTGGTGGCCGAGTTACATCAAGGCTGCGCAAATTGTTCTCGAGATATTCAAAATGGCTGGATACTTTCCGGTCAGACCTAGCATGTGTATAAGTTCGCTTTACTTATCCGCAAAACAATATTCATATCTGAAGCATTGACTATTCGAAAGAAAGGTTTAGGTTTAGGGATAATAGAGATAATAGAGACACTGGGGCGCCTACCATGGCGCGATGGTTAGCAAACTCGTCATGCGAACCCATTCGCTAGTAATGTGATTTCAATCCTCACGGGGGAACCACTATTTTGACCATATGACAGGCTACGGTACGCCTACTAAATAAACACAATATAGGTACAAAATAATGTTATATCATTGTTTTAAAGCATCCCTTGGCTAAAAATTAGTTGTGATAAAATAATATAAGCATTCTATAATAGCGAATAGTTACTCGAATATCTTTAAAACATTATAAGTACACAACAGAAGAGTTCTAGAATCGTGAAAAATATAGGTATTGAAATCGGGATGGGATGGACAATATTGACGAATGTGATTGTGAGTTCAAAACGCACCACTGGCTACTCTTCGGTTATGTGGTTGATTGTATTAGGTTGATGCATAAGTTCCCAGCACCATCTTTCGCACAATGTAAGAGAAATCTTAAAAGTGTCTTTGAAGTTTACAAAGCTCTTTACTGCTTGGGCAATCATTCAACTGTCGTAGGTTGTTTACAGGCCTTAGGAAAACTTCAAAAGCTAGCAAAACTGTTACGCCACAGAGAGCAATTGGCTCATTTGAAAGATGCATTGGAACAGAAAAGACAATTTTCTAGGCAAGGAAGTCGACCGGTTATTTTGTAGCATGACAATGCTCACCTTTTGTGTTGCGTTTGTGACGTTTGTGACGCGGCAAACGATGATGAAGCTGTGATGGGAAGTTCTACTACATGTGACGTATTCCTCAGACCTGTCACCTTTCAACAGCCACTTGTTTCACTAGATGCAACACTCTTTGTTTGGTCAGCGGTTCCAACAATTACCAGAAAGATTCCTTGAAGAATTCATTGAAGAATTCATTGAATCAAACCCGGGATCCTTCTTTTATGATAGAATATACAATTTGCATGAAAGATGGCGAAAGTTCATAGAAAGTCAGGGGAAAATACTTTGATGGCGGAATAATGATGCTATGAATTTATATGAATAGAATTTGTTTCCAAGAAAATGCTGGAAACTTTTGAATCAACCAAATAATTACATTTATCAGAATATATTATTTTTTTTAAAAATCTGCTTAAAAGTTAATTAATTACCCAAAAATTATATTTAAAAAATTTAATAAGATGGTATTTGTCAGCATATAAGCATGATTTACCATGGTATTTGCGAGAACTACCGCTCACTGCAACTCATTCAAACCCCATAGCTGTCCTTTTCGCGTTTCAGTGGGCGGCCGCCTAGTCATAATACCATTGTGTTGGGTGCAGTGTAATATTTTCATAGTTTTGTTTAATATTCAAATGTGTGTCTTATATGCCGGCAAATACACTCTCTCGAAACTCGGGTAAGTGACGTGGAATTTAGTAATAGATTTTTATCAGAAGAATGTCCTGATAAGAAGTAAAGGCAGGTCAGGTGAGGACAATACCTGTTAGATCATTAGAATATTATCCCTGTAAGGTTAAAACGCACGCGCACATAGCAAACCAGTCGGGTAGAAAAGTAAACATAGAGAATAATTGACACGCCACCCTCACATATAAATATTAACAGGTGTCATGCATAAAAACTGGTCAGTGTTAAACTGCCTTCGTCAGTTTTTATATATGCATATAAGTAGCTGTCTGTCTATGTTCATAATTCATATTTATAGGTCTCTGATACACACACACGCACAAAAACACACACATCAATAATTTACTTAGATACACAAACACACATAGATAAATTCAGAGATAGATAGATAAATAGACACACGCACACACACACACACACGCATATATATGTGTGTGTCTGTGTGTGTGGAGGATTAGTTTAAAATGGGTACTGCAAAATATGTTAGTATATTATGTTTATCACAATATTATACACACACTTGTTAAGAGAATTGCCAAAGTAATTAGAGAAATTTTGTACTTTTTTCCTGTAGGCTTTAAGTAATTGCAAGAGGGGACCTCTTGAAATTACTTAAAAATAGGAGGGCATGCCACCTCCTCCTGGTTAAGGACCACTGATTTAATCTGTTCAAATCTCTCTATCTATGTCTCAGGCGGTTCATTTCTATCACAACCTTTGCTGCTAAGTAATGAAAGAAGTGATGAAATAAGTGAGCATATTTCTTGAATGATATCATCGTTGGGTTATAAAACTAACCTCCCCACCCTCTATTCTTACTTCTCCGCAGGGTTCGACCTGAAATACAGATGTGAAAATCGCTTATGATAAGCAATTTGACTCGGTGTTACCACCTGATGGTTTATATGCAAACTACAATGAATAAGCATTTCCTGAATTCGCTGCTTAGTGATTAATTAGAAGACAGCTGAGGTTTTGACTGGTATTTCTTTCATGTAATAGAAAGTAAAATCAAGTTAATGTTACTACCGGTGAAGTTTCATACCAAGTAGGTGAGGTTCGCTACCACAAATTAATCGCAGAACAAGAAGAGGATTTCAAACCCTGTGGACAATGTAATACAGAGGAAGCTGCTTATTGTGATCACTTTCGGACAGGGTCTTTCAGATAATAATAACCGACTGATAACATTATGCAATGGATATCAAAATTGGAACAATTCACATTCATTGTTATAAATTTACATTCATCATGTTATTAAATGTATTGTCATTAACAACTTTATCGTATAAATATTAATATTAAATGTATTGACTTTTTAGATGAATTTTTAATTCATTTGAAATAAGGTGTTCGGAACCGACTGATTTTGATAACAATAACCGTTTGATAACATTATCCATGACTGTACAAGTAAAATCTTGGGTATTTACAGGGTAGCAGTATTTAAAAGGAAGCGTGTTTGCTGAGAGTCATTTTGTCACATTGATGTTAATACGGCAAATTGTCAAATCAATTGTCAAACATTTTCAAGGATCTTTTTCTGCACAATAGTAATATTTTCAGGTGAGATCGAAGTCCATGGCCGACCTGAGAAGTCATCCTCTTCAGTGCACAACCGATCTTCTTTAAAGCGTTTGAACCATTTGAACACAACAGTTCTACTGAGAGCTTCTTCATTTAAGACTTCTTGTAACACCTCAAGTGTTTCAAGTTTGTTCAAGCGGAACATAGAATTTCATCCACAAACGCTGTCCTTGTACGTTCGTACTGAACAAACCTTCTGGCCATTCAGCAGTAACCTATTCTTCCTAAAGTGTAATGCTCTCTGTGATAAAGTGTAATAGAATAATACTAGTGAAAATGCTTCATCTAAAAATTAAGAATAAACAACTTAAGACTATTACTAGGTAATGAAACAAAGATAGCGAAGAGAATACGAGAGGGATGTGTGGCAGAATGACTACGGGTTTGTGCTACACTTAATCATTGAATCTTCCGTGGCCGAAGTGGTTTAGGCGACGTCCATAGAAGACGAACCCCTGAGGTGTGGATGAGCGTTCACGTCCTGTCGGAAGTTGCTTCTTCATTTCCAATTTTGCACTGTTTGCTTTAGCAGTGGAAGGATGCATCAACCCAGAGTCTTGTGATAAAAACAACAATAATAGAATGAAATAAAACTAGTGAAATTGCTTCATTAAAAAAAATAATAACTTCACTTCCCACTTTTTCGTTATTCAGACGCACTGAATTCATTTGGTTCTCGAACTTTTTGATCACATCTTGTGTTTGTTGACTACTGTTATGATATACTACCACGGGAGGTCATTTCCGGGCTAACATCTGGGCGGAAGTGGAAGTGGCCCCGGTGACCTCAGAAATGATGCATATGCGTGGGTGTCCGAAAACAGGATGTTGCACACAACAAGCGTGTGCGATCGAAGTCCATAAGAACAGACTCAGAGCCGAGAGCAGAGACAATCAGCAGCAGCCGGGCCTGGGAAGGCACGAGACCGGGGTCACTGCGGAGGACATGCTGTCGGCTCTTGTTACCTCTCTCCCACTCTTCTCTCTCCGCCACTACAAAATGTATTCTTATGAAATAGAAGTTTCGAGTCTTCCTTTTTCTCAAGTTCACGATTTTCCTCCTGCAAATGAGCGTCTCATGACCGCAGAACATGTAAAAGAGCTATACAACACTACTTTGTAAAACGAGAACAAAACATCTTGTAACGGAAAACATCGCATTACTCGAAAGAACCAACCTTTTATCTTGAACCAAGAGGTACTTATGTGCATTTTTATTGAAAAACAATTTACACTTTGTAGTAAACCATGAAAGAAAGTTTGTTGGCAGAGAACCGTCATGTCATTACATCGTTGTGAAAACGGTTATTATCTTGTTAAAAACCTGTCGCTCTGATCTTATGCCTCGTAACACTTTTCATTTTTTTTTCATCAAATCTCAATAAGATTTCCCAACGGCTACTTTATTTCAACTAATATCAATCCTCTGGCTTTCAGTCTACGTTGGAAGAACAGCTTCTTAGAGAGCAAACGGCTTTCAACATTTGTTTAATGACTATTTCACAAAAGAGGCGGCAACTAACATCATAATGTCGAATTTTACGGAGTTTACAGTCAGCAAACATGCGTAGAAATATATTTTTTAAAAACCCGTTCAAACGTCGAAACAGTAACAGTTTGTTGCTTGCTTTATGTTGCAATCGCCACATGGTGCATCATGAAAAGGCAAAGGCTGCCTCATTTTCGTCTCTTTTAAGAGCGCTGCAATGTTTAACATCGTTTGAGGGCCTTTGAAACACACAAAAATGAAAGAGCAAATGACAACAAAGGCCCATATACACAGAAACAAAGGTGCGTACGTAGAAAGGTTGAAGAGAGTCTAGAAAAGGAAGAGGTAAGAGAAAGGTTGCAAATAAAGAAGAAAGAGAATCGGAAGAGAGAAAGAAGGATATGAAATGTAAAAAGAAGAGAAAAACTACTCATTATTTACAGCCCAAGAAATCACAAAATTCGCAACTTCAAAGTTTATCTCGAAAAATGCCGTTTTTGTTCACGTGGAATGGTGAGATTTGAAAAAGATACCGACGTAAGTATAAAAGATATAATACATTTATAAAAGCTCTAAAGCAGTGGTTCCCAACAGGGGGGATTCCCCCCAGGTGGGTAATTTGGGTAGTCCAGCGGGGCGGAATAAGGCTATTAGGTAAAAATAAAAGTCCAGTCTAGAGATAGGGTTTTCTGCACTTTTATCTATCAAGTCGAAGGCTCGAAATAAACTCCAAGTTGAGAATGATTTAAGATGTGCTCTCTCACTAATAGACCCACAAATCAAAGAACTGGTAGAAAAAAGAGATCACCTTGATGCGTATATCAGTTACGATAGCAGAATTGTAATAAATTTGAATTTCAAATGATGTGTTCTAATTATTTTTGCTTGCTTTCTTTGAATAAAAAATACGCAGCAGCGGCTGTACAATTATAAAATTAAACTAATTCTTAGTATGAAGCTGTCTAATTATACGTAAAATAAAGTTATTATTTGAAATTATTCTTTGTTGCAACTTAATAAATGGAAGGGGGGAATACTAGTAATCTTTGTGACAAAAGTGGGGAATGACTCGAAGAGGTTGGGAACCACTGCTCTAAAAGAAGAAAACGAAATGATGCTGATGCCGATGATGATGACGGTGATGATGACAATGATGACGATAGCGGTATGAAGGAAGTGAGACGTGTTGGAACTTGAAGAAGTAAAGATATCTGCTCTCTATATAGAAATGCTCAGTGGCTTATTTGCCGCTAAAGAATTTCTTCCTAAAAATTAGCCCTTTTTCTAAAGTATATTTTCGAAACAAAATTTTTAAAAAAGAAAAGATAATGCTGTTTGGATGGGTGTCAATCAAATAAAACAATCTGGGAGTGTTCTTTTACTGCTTTGTCAATGAAAAAAACGTCTTTTTAAAAGCTTGTAAATTTTATTTTATTTCTGATGCGACGATGAGCGATCAAGTTCGACTATAACAGCCACATCCGAAATCAAGTTAAAACTGTACATCTATATTATAAAATAGTAAAGTATGCGTGTATGCGTGTATGCGTGTTTGTACCCGTATAAGTCGAGAACTACGCATCACAGAGGGGGAAGGGCATATTCGAAATCAGCTGGTCTCAATTTACCTACAGCACACATTTTAGGTCGTATTTTGCAAAAAGAATCGTCGATTTCTATGGGGTCTCCGTTCGCGCTCTCGTGAGAAAAAACTAGTTTTATTGCTAAAGAAATCAGTGAAAGCAACAATACACCAGTGTTTAAAAACGAGGTAAATACAAACGGCGGACCGATTTCAAAACTGGACGGAGAAAATTTTAATTTTTTCCTTTTCTTTTTTTTCTTTTAATTCAATGTGCTTTCAATCTATTAGACTTTAAAATCTTACGGAAATTTGTCAGTTTTGAGAAAGGAAATATTTAAAGGTTTTACAATGTAGCTATTACTTTTCAATCGGTAACCGCGGATGTGAATTTCTCTATCTCTCAGTGCTTATGCGATTTTGGCAGTATTTTTTTAAAGGAATCTAACCAGTGGCGATTCTACGGGGGCCATGACCACCCCCGAATTTTGGCTGACCCCTAGGTCCCCCCACACACACACTTTCATACGCTTTAATGTAGGGGTGTAGTTGATATATGATTGATTATCTCAGATTTTCGATAAAAAAAACTATGCCGTAAAAATATAATAATTTTGAACATGGCAGCTTTTAATGTAGTGTTTCGGCACAAGAAGCCGTGGACAAAAGGGGAGACCTTCTTCCCATTTGATGATCGCTAGGGAAGGAGAAAGCTCCCCACCCTTATACTTATATTTTTAAAATCATTCATATATGGTGTGTATATCAACGTGGTGAAGTATAAAAATGTAGATTTCTTGTCATATGCATTTCGAGATCCCTCCCCCCAATCTCGGCCCCCAAGTAGCCCCCCACTTTCTAAGAACCAGAAACGCCACTGAATCTAACCCTAACCTGACAATAAAGCATG
The DNA here is from genome assembly GCA_006491835.1 of Architeuthis dux. Taxonomy (NCBI): domain Eukaryota; kingdom Metazoa; phylum Mollusca; class Cephalopoda; order Oegopsida; family Architeuthidae; genus Architeuthis; species Architeuthis dux. Next base: position 4,188,403 of record VCCN01001294.1, read on the forward strand.
TTTTCCTTAGAGCAAAACCCTAACCCTACCTTTAACTCTAATCTCAACCCAAACGTAACAATAAAACCTGGGAACAATTTAAGTCCGATAGTCCGCTTTGACGTGCGAACTTCAAACGCCAAAGGTGAGTACATGAATTCTCAGTTTTGAGAAAAATTAATTTTTAAGGTTATATGAACGCGTCGTAGGCCTGCCCGAGAGTGAGCTCTGCACGGGTCTGCTCGGGAGTGTGTGTGCTGGCCCGACTGGTGGGGGTACGCGCGGGAACACCCTCCTCTTCCTTATTCGATTTCATGAAATCTCTATAAAATATCATTTGCTTTCCAGTGTTGTTAGATTAGGAGTTTTTTTCCCCGGGCAACGCCGGGTACCCCAGCTAGTAAATTATAAAAATACTTTTCCCCCTGGACATTAGTTAGTATTTTGTTTACTTAAAGTCACAGAATAAAATTCACTTCTCTTCTTGCCACTCGTCTAAATCTGTCCAGCAGTGTCGTGTCGTGAGTTTCCTCTGGTCTTTTATCCATATGCTGATCTGCCAGTGGTCATCTCCCATCTCAGATAACTTACAATTTAAACTGAATTCTGTCTTTAAAAGTTAGTCTATAAGTAAAATCTTTTAGACAATTTGCATTTAACAACTAGATATAATAAACTATTAAGCTACCATCTTAGAGTCATTTACTAAACTTGGTTTGGCACAAGGCAACAAGTATGGGGCGTCCAGTAAGCATCGAACTCGCTGATATTGATCTGCGAAGCCAGCTTGCTAACCAATACACCACAGCGGGGCGCCACTGGTGAGTGTATCATAGTTAACAGCAAACAGGAGACACTTGAAACATGTTTTGCTTTTATATTGACTTAGTTCTGGAGGTGCAAAGTGGCGTAACGGTTACCGGCATTTAAAATGGAATCGGTCAAGTCTATTCACGTTCATTTCGCACTAATGTCCTTGGGAAATGCATAAATACACTTCTCCTCCTGCTATGGTTAAATAGCAGTTGGATCCCTGTAAGGTAGTCCATCTAAGAGAAGATTACTCGGACAGAAAAACCTCCGTCTTGGCAGTCGCCATATTTGGTCCCAAGCCAAGGAGGAGTGTGGAGCGTTGGCCTAGCAACTCCACCCCGTAAAAAACTACTTGCTACTGAAACCACTGCAGAGTGGTTGCGGCCCTATGCCCCACAATAAGTATGCAGGAATAAACAAAAACAATTTTACTTTGTTCTAGAATTAATACTCTCTGGGTTTACGTTTTAAAAAATGACATGAACACCAAGGTACTGTATTTCCAAACCTATAAGACGCATAAGTAGTGAGTAGACAAATACTATACTGCGTTCAAAGAGCTGGTATTATGGATAGGGGACCGGATACCAAAAGCTTGAGCTGTATATTTAGGTGGTCGGGATGATTTGCAATGGGCAGTAGTCCAAAAATATTCTTGTAAATCACACGTCTTATAGACAAGTAGGTGCGGGTGGCCTAATAGTTGACAGCACGGAGAATAGAATCGGCGAACCGGGTTCAAACTCTGGCTGGGACAGTTTGCGTTCACTCCACACTAATTCCTTTGGCATGAATCTGCCTATTCTGCACCCAGATATGAGCAAGTGTCAGGGTAGACCTGGTGCTCAACTATTATGACCTTGCGCCTGACTAATCTAAAATAACTCCAATGTTGCCTATCGCCTAGCGAGCAAAGAATGTTGACTTCTGTTCGCTGCTAATGTAGATAAGGCGAATGTGGTGGGCCGTCATAGACAGTTTCGTATTTTTCTGGCATTTCTCCAGAAACAATTGGTAGACGAGAACATTCCAGTTCTTAAAATGAATGGCTTATTGTTCGTTGATAACGGGTGAGCAGATATTGCCAGGTTTGCTCAAGTCAGATTTCAGTCTTCGTAAGAATAACACTAAAACTCTGTTGGCTGTCAATCTTTAAGCAGTGTGCAAAATTTAAGGCAATTTTAACATTTTCTGATTTTGAAAGTGCCGAGAAGAGATGGTGAATTTGCACGATTTCCATAATGTATTCAATCAAAGAATTTTGGGGGTTTTTTAAGCTTATCTATTATGTATATTAAACAGAAGATATCAAATTAATTTATTTCTTAAAAGAGGATGCAAATTTGCACGATCTCCATAATCAAGGCTATTCAGTTTTAAAAATTGTCTTTAAATAAAAGGGAAAAGCCTATCTATTCTTGTATATTAAACAGAAAATGATATGAAATTAATTCAATTTTTCATTTTTCATTTTCTCAAAGTGTCCATCTTTTGTTTGCTCATTCAGTTTGGAATTGATTAAATTTCCCGGTTACAAATTTGAAAAGAAAGACATCATATATGAAATCATTACTTTGTCCATTTTATATTTAAAAACAACCTGCATCGTCAGCAAATAGAAAACAAAATTAAATGTATGAGTGTTGAGTACTCTCACTACTACTATGACGTCATCTCCTACCACTTCTTATTCTGGGAGTGCCAAGTGTATAAATGGTGTCGTACAGTCGAGGAGCCTTCTCGCTTTTTGAGCAGAACCTTGTTCTGGAAGCAGAGGGTGAAGTCGTGGTGAACAAGAGTGAAAGTGAAGTCGTTCGTTAGCGACACATGGTGAACTGGAGTTACGGTTCAAGTAACCAGAAGTTCTTCTGAGAACAACAAGGACGCAAATATATACAACAATCGGCCAACCAGAATCACACCGATAACAGCAGATTATAACAATGAGCAATGAAAAAATAAAGTAGAATCTAAGAAAAAGGTCACTTCTATTGCCGGTAGATTATAATAATCAAGCGAGAGCGCCTTGCATGTAGCAATGGTTAGCAAACTAGCCTCGTCGACTATTAGGAAACTGTCAACAGAACTGTCAATATAGATTTCTTCAGTTTTTAAATTGGTCTGGCTGGCTGGCTATGTATGTATCGCGCGTACAGGCCAAAATTTCAACATTTACTCCTTATTATGTCTAGAAAAAACGTTGTTTTGTTTTTTTAAACACCCACCCACCTCATAGGTTTTTAGTAGGGGGTTCAGTTTCCAATGCAATTTTGTGCAGCCTTCACGCTTGTTTTTTTGAAAATTCAGACTCTTTTAGTGATCACCCAACAAAGGCGAGAGAAGTTAATTTTTTTTAACTGATCACCCCCAACACGGCACACTTCCAAAAGACGTTGGTCATGTGGCGGTTTCTATTGAGTGACTAACCGAACCTGTTGCTACTGTAGTGAGTTCACTGGGTGTCCGTTATTTGTTACCGTGTGTCATAGTGAGCTAAGTTTAATAAATCTCAATAATAACCAAGCGATTTGAAGGTCACGTGATCCTAGCTACAACCTAAACAACACAATTAATTATGTTTACCCTTCCCACTCATAGATATCTACTAAGCTTAACTTAGTCTAGTGTAAGGCTGAAATGGAGTGGATAGGAAGATTGCGTCGCTCTAATCTGCCAAGTTTACCTGCATTCGAAATCCTGGCTTCTATCTGGGCTCGAACACCAACCACTGGCGCCGGTGGGATTTACGTAGCCACCACACCGCTTCCAGGAAAGAACGCCATAAATGGGACTGCACAAAAATAAGAGCTTTGATTAATATTTTATAAACCTCACCGATAATTTAAATTGAAAATTACCGATAAACTTTCATTTCTACTCCATGAAGATATGATCGAATGTTCTTTCTTTTTATTCAAAGAGTAGTTAGAGCTGCAGGCATTTTAAAATATATAATGACACATCGTTTTGGTATAATTAGTGTTCATTTTTATAGACATAACTGAAGTTGTGGGATTAAATATCGTCATTATTCCATGAATTATTAGGACGAATGCCTTCATTTTTGTTGTTTTGAACACATTTCGGTCGATCCGTTTGCTTAACTTCTGTGATATGTTGCATCCAGTAATCTCTGAATCTAGCACCCGATAGAAACCCGACACAGGAGTTACAAGTTACAAGTTAATAAATATATTTGGCAGTGGATAGGTTAAACTTTTAAACGTTGTTTTGCTTAATTTAAATTACATTTTGCTGCCAAAATTTGTAAATTATCGGACAGCAGATATTTATATTCTCATTTGTGTGTGCGTATTTTTAAAAACTAAATTTTACACACACACACACACACACACAGAGAGAGAGAGAGAGAGAGAGAGAGAGAGAGAGAGAGAGAGAGAGGTCATTTTGAGACGTTTTGCATCCATACAAAATACACTATGATAATGCCCTAAATAAAATAACAAGCTACATATATTAGGACACAGCCCTAAAACAAAAGAACAAACTAAATATAAGAATTATAGATTGAGGGAGGTGGTGCTTGATCAGCACTGCTGGGAAGCCAGGGTAGAATGACTGTTTTGTTTTTAAATCCCCGAAACAGTTCCATGGCAAACAACTGATGATCCCTACAAGGAAATTCTACTTATGGTACTATAAGATCTAATTCTGTGTAAAACATAAATCCCTCTGAAAATCATTTCTGTAGGTAAGATTTCCGTACATTTTCCGTAGTAACATCTTAAATGCTTTAAGATTGTAAGATAAATAGGAAACTTTCTATATTAAAAGAGAAAACATTTTATTTTCAGCAACATCTTCAGTGTTTAAGACTACAAATCTTTATAGACTATATCTATATATCTATCTATATCTATATATCTATATATAT
>VCCN01001294.1:4234295-4247991 GCA_006491835.1 Architeuthis dux
TATATATATATAATATATATCATTTAAAAACCTGAAGGAGTTAAGATACTTGACAGTTCTGTATAAGCAAAATAATATTCTCTAGTAAATCACAGGTGACCTTATTGCCTATCTTGTTGTAAATGGGATCTAACACTTGATAATTCACATGTGTGAGCCAAGTGGAAATGTATATGTCTCAAATGCCAATCTACTAACTTGCAGAATAGTAAGAATTGATCAGAGAAAGAGAACCAGTTCATCTTTTTATATACAACTTTTATCTTTTATGGTATCTGTGGTGAATTTCTGGTATTTCTTCTCTTGAATGTTTCTCTCCTCTTCAAAATAACTTGTTGGCATACTCCTTCTTTCACTGCTGATTGTAGAACAGGTATGGTCTCAGTTATCTTCTTGCTTTTTGCTACTTGTCCCTGTACTATTATTTTATGTGTGTGTAATTTATATTTGTATTTGAATGCAATTTTTCAGACACCTTTTTAAAAAAAGAAAAAAAAAAGAAAAAAGAATTAGACTTTATTTTGTCTAAGATGTATACATGTTTATATATATATGTATATTTTTACATACACTAGTTTATGAAGCATTTTCATTTCTGTACGTGTTAGCTTTCTCTATTTAAAATGTTCACGTATAATGAAAAAGATAGTGTAAAATTGATTTAAATGAATGAAAGCCTTAAAACTAAGCTACATTCTAAGTAGCTTAAAGTATCTTTTTAATAATGTTTTTCATACTTAAAATTATAAGTCTTGCTTTACTGTGATAATCTTCTGCCATTAATTGATTCCAAAGATTCCTTCTCTCTGCCTCCCTATCCCAGGTATACTTGTGTTATACTATTGGGGGATGAAAAGATTATAAAAGTTCTAGTATTATCCCTACTTTTTTCCACTGAGGATTGAAAGGATTGCTTGCTAAAAGTTCAGGTGTTACAATAAAATTTGAAAGCTGCTAGCATCTATTTTGTCTTCAGTTTTGTGTAATTTGGTAATGTATCCCAACATTTAGGTAGTACTAGTCTGGGCTGCAGCTGGAGCCTGATGGTTTAAAATAGAAAGATGCCTTCTGGTAGATGTAATGCTATCCTTTTGGTGCCTGCTGCTACTTTCACCCTAGAGATGGAATAGAGGCTAGTGGCTCTAGCTTGTACTATAAGAAGTCACATGATTCTTGTGTAGTTGTCTAGGGAACCTCTTTCCAAGCTCTTCCTCTCAAGCTGGTGCTGGGATTTACAGGCAATACAAGACCCACTGAATATAAAGGAGCACCTTATAGCTTGTCTTAACTTTCATCTGCCTGATACCCCGCTGCTATATCAGGTATGTTTGCTGTGAATCAATCCACTAGATAAGTTTTCTAAGCAAAACATGGATTCAGTACAAGTTTCATTTCTTTATTTTTATTGGGTTAAAAAAATTTTTTTTTTTTTTTTTCACTATGCTTAATTTGTTTCTAATAATCAGCAGTCTCTTTACTTTTATATACATATTTTATAGCTTGCTCCTGTTTTGGTAATTATCAAATAGTAGTTTGCAAGTAATAATATATTGCTATCTCTGTGTAGTATTTAATTAATACAGAGTTGTTTTAATTAATTATATACTTTACATGTATTATTCAAAAATCTTTTAGTGAGTGAAGTTTCCTTCCCTTGCAGATAAAATCAAAGCAAAGCTAGAATACCTTTATCTTTCCTTTCAGGTAATTGAGAAAATAGTTCTCTTGTTTTTAGTAAAATCTTTTATTTTCTAAACCAAAAATAATGTGATCTTTTACTTATAATTTTCAATAATTTCAAACAATTCTAAAAAGCAGTTTAGATTTCTGTTCTTAAAGGTTTAGCTTTTTTGTTCTTAAAGGTTTGTTTTTTTAAATTCTTATTGCACTTAAAATCTACAGGAAGTTTTGTAAAACAAATGTTCTGTAATAGCTTTTATGGATTTACAAGAAACACTTGATGTAAATTTAGAGAAGAGTTCAGTTTTTTTTATTCTTCGACTTCTAGATTGCATATAAGGAACTGTCAGCTTTCATTATATCAGCTTTGATCTGCTGATAACTGTTTCACATTTTTCAGTTGAAATTTATATTTAAAGCAATTAATACTAAAGTTTTAGAATGTTATATATATTATCAATATCTGTACATTTAAAAAATCTTTTTAATCAAAAATCTTCATTTCCACTGATTGCTATTTATCTTTATCCTTTTTTGATATATTATTAATTCATATGAAAGAGTATGTCACATATTCCTGTAAACATTTGTAATTAGATCCAGCTGTAAAGATCTTTGAATTTTCAATGATCCCTTACAGAAATAATGCCTACTCCTTGCTTTGTGATGTGGAGGAATACTAATATTTTTGTCATGCTATAACCATGATAAATAATACCATAATTTTCATGCAAAACCGTTAGTAAAATCTGTCATTGAAATGAATTAGTTAAGAAAATGATAGGTAATAATGTTATACAAGTTGTGAATAAGGTTGGTACAATCTTAGCTGTTTTTCCCTGTTTAATACATTTTTTTAAAACACTTATCAGTTTGTTTCTCATTTGGTGTGAAAGATCTTTATCATTTAATTATATAAATAGATTTCCCAAATATCATTCATGAAAAGTATTATATATAAAAAGGAAACATTACATGTATTCACCCCTGTCTGTCTGTTTGCCCACACAATATCTCTAAAAGTTCTCAGTGAATGTCTATGAAATTGGTGAAAGGGTGGGTCATGAGTTAAGAAAGAAGTGATTAAATCTTGGGGCAGATCCAGGCCATCTTTTTTGATTGAGAAATATTTGTTCATTTATGTATTGACTCATGTTTGTCCACACTATCTCCAAAAGTTCTCATTTAATTTCAATAACATTTGGTGGACTATGGGCTACAGAAAACATGACTAAATTTTGGGGCAGATCCAGGAATTTGGCTTCAAATGAGAAATATTTTTTCATATACCAAAGAGATAAACAATTGTCCAGAATATGGGAAATTGAAACACAGTTCCCTCTCCTTCATCGAGGCTATATATGAACTGATTTTCATTCAGTTTTTAGTATGTGTACAGTGTTGGTGAAGGTGCTCTCTGAGTGCTTTCTAGTCTTCTCCTGTGGTACAAATGGGAAGCTAACTTCAAGATTAATGTCTGAAGACAACTGACACTATGAAACTAGGTTTTATCTTATGTTTAATGTGTGCCTATATTTAAAAGCCAACTGAAGTCTGATATACACAAGTGTAAGCTTATGTTTAAACATACTCTACTTGTACCATATATGTCCCTAATAATTTTGAATAAGTGTTTTTTAATATTTTCTTTTGTTAGGTTAGAGGGCTAAATCTTTGATCATATATAAATTAATTAATGTGTTTGACACTAGCATGCTATTTACTTGATTTGTCATCATGGCCATTGTTTGGAAGTTCTAATATATATGGAAAGATATTATCATTTACCTTTTTGTTAACACTGAATTATTTTTTTAAAGTATAACAATAAAAAGCTGTTTTGATATAACGGAACGTTTACAGAAGTTTAGTAAAGGGAGGTAATTCGCAGTCAGCACTAATAATGGAAATATTATATAATGTTATTTTATCAATTTAAATAATGGTATGTTACAATACTTCATCCAATAACAATACAGATTGAATTTAAACGTTATGTGATCTTTATTGACCCAATTGAACTTCAGCCACAATGTATATCAATTTTTGAGAAAGAAGCATTTAAAACTAACTGCAATTTCTTATATTGCTTATATTCTGCAGTGCATACAGTGTGTCCCATAATTATCTTTTTTTTTTTTTTGCAAACGTTGTAAGGGTAGCAACTTTATATTGACTAAGCTCAAACATAGAGAAATTGAATATTCTGCATGTAGGGGGAGTACCTTTGTATTGACTAGGCACCTAAGAGTATTCAATTTCTCTACGATCGAGCCTAGTCAACACAAAGTTGCTCCCCTTACAACGTTTGCAGAAAGGAGATAATTACAGGACATCCTGTATACTATGTGTGTGTGTATATATATGCAATAGTTTTTGTTCAAATTCATTCCTATTAATTTATCTTTAAAAAATGTTTATGCTTTACAAAGGCATTACATTTGTAAGAATTAAAATTATTGTATTTGACATATGATATATTTTTCTATGTATCTATATATTAGAACATTTAAGTAGTAATGGGGAAATTTTTCAGTAACCTAGTGGGCTTTTATTCTAATTTAAAATTTTTTCTATTGCTTACCAGTTTTGATTATTTTTCTGGTATCTTAATAGTACCAAACAAGTATGTCAATTTTTTAACAATGCTTTAAAAAAAAAAAATAATTCATTCCCTTTCAAAAGAGCTCTATATATCAAACAAAATTTTTAAATTTTTTAAATTGTAACATTCAACAAATCTCATGCAGTGATGTGCCTGGGGACAGTTGCGCTATATCCTAGGGAGGGCATAATTATTAATTAATAGGCAGAGGAAATTTTTACACCTGTGCCCCAGGGTGACTGCCCCCCTTTTGCTACACCTCTGATCGCATGTCAATTATTAATCACAAAAATTCTTTTAAATTTTGTCTAATTAACCACTAACATTGTGATGGATATTTTGGTAATTAAATTGATCTATTATAATTGTTTTTAAAAATTAAAAATGAAATTTATACAATATTTTCTTTTTCTTTTACATTTTAAAACAAGACTTGAAATATTGATATTTAATTGTCACGAATGTAAAAAGATTGTTTTTAATCATTTGATTGCTATCAAGAAATACATTTCTGATAATTGTTTTTCTTTAGAGCATACAGTGTAAGATGAAACTGATGTGCAATGAATTTTTTTATTGAATCCGAAGCTAAAACATCCAGTTAACATTTATGAAGGAATAACATCTTTATATTAGTTTGCTTATTAAATTTCTGTCGGTTATAAATAAGAAGCAATATAATTCCCCAACTTTAGTCAAAGTAATTTTGCCTTTCTGATTCTTATTCACAAACTGTCGATATTTATACCTCTGATATTGGAACAAATAAAATGATCATATTCACGAAATATTATTCATTTTCATTGATTATTTGAAAGTTGTGAACTAATACAAGTATCATTATTATTTTTTAATTTTTATGGCTACTTGTTACCGTCATCTTAATTTATTAGTTGCTTTTTATCGCAATCTTTTGCTACGGCAGTGAATAGATAGCGTCGATGGATTCTCTCCGTAACGCTACAAGTAGTTGCGGTTCCTTAATAGCAAGGGAGGTAACTTATATCTTTCAGATTTGAGATAAATCTTTGAAGTTATTTCCCCTGACTCCTACAATGCCCAACAGGATGCCCTTGTTGACGCCTTTTTAGTTTGTTTTTTTTTCATTCGGCCTTTTATATTCTTCACTGTTTTGCTATTATTTTTATATGCTTTTTAGTATTATTCCAGATTTAAAAAATCAAAAAAATTATATTGATTTAAATATCAGAATATAGGTATGAACAACCATTTTCACCGGACAATCAATACCTGATTTTAAAAACGTGATTAAAATTAAAACAATTTTGTTGTCGATTTTTTTTTTTATGTTTTCTAGAAATACATTAGCCAAAATTTTGTCTAAACAAAAAAAGTATATTTTCATTAATTATAATGTTGATTTTGGCTGTTATGTTTACTATAGTCAGCAAAAAATCAATCCTGACAACATTTTCGATTACAGTAAAAATGTTTGTTTTTTTTTAATTTAAAATTCTGTAGTTAAAATTCTACTGACAAATCAAGTTATTACCAAATGCAGATAATTTGAGGAAAAATACTTAATTTCATCATTGGTCAACTAAATTGCTCAAAATGTCCTACATTTTGCATTAAAAAAAAATGAAAAATACATTTTTAACATTATCAATCGGCACATTTCATATGTAGTGAATGCGGTTTATAAACGGGTGAAGACAGACAGGCTAATTTCTGCTAACAGTCCTATGGAAGACACGGGACATAACCCAACATACAGTTGAATTTACACCAAATGTATTTAAATGAGGGAAAATAAACAAGATTAAAATTCATCCAAGCTGTGCATTGAAAAAAATTGTGTGTTGTCATCGGCATCAATCAATTTGCAGCCTCCCATAATTTTAAATAGCGGTCAATTTACATAAACAAAAAAAAAACAGAAAAATACACCCAGTAAATATTTTTTCATCATTTCACTATATTCAATTATTCATCCTTGTTATAATATTTTTAAAATAAATTTAGTCAGAGCAAGATATAGAAAGAACGAAAAATATACAATTTAAAAATGATGAAAAATCTGGGGATTTTTAAAAAAATATTGAATGGAAAAATTTTTTTTTTCCAGATCAAAAGCCTGAATTATAATTAATCGAATGAAACTAAAACGTTGCCCAGAAGAAAAATATTTTACTTAATTTTCCTGTTGTTTAAGTAGTTTCTAGAATTTTCTTTGTAAAAAGGTAAAGATACTTAATATCTCAAATTTATTTGTAAAATGTGTAAAAATCAATGAAAACACCAATGTATAAATAAAATAGAAAATCATGAAATTAACAAGGTGGGGTAGGAATCATATGAAAAGAAATTATTCTCTGAAAAGATTTTTTCCAGATTTTTAAAATAAAGATAGTTTGCGTCATCAAATTTTGGATAATTTTCTAAATGCAAATATCAGTCATATTTTCTTTACCTAAAAATAGCTTTTCACTCTGTTAATTTTATGAAAAATCTTCAGTTCTATAGAGTTTAGTCACAGAAAGTTAATAGCAGATTTCTTTCCAATCTTTCTTAAATAACACAGATTTTGACAATAACATTATTTTTATTTTCTTTCTCTGCTGTCGATTTCATGTTGAAATTTTTTGTTTATTCCTATAATCATAGAAGGAACTCATTTTTTAAAGGAAAATATTTTATTTATGAAGATATACAACTGTTGATTTTAAAACTAATCTTTAAATTGATACTTTTCAAAGCTATGGTATTTATAATGAATTTCAAGATGTAAAGGGAAAGAAGATTAAAAATGTAAATTTTAGTGATCTACTTTGCCATGTATGAATGGCTTAAATTAATGAATTCCACAAACTTTACCAGAAATCTGAACATTATGTTTTTCACTCTTATTATTTTATTACTAATTTTACTCATTATTGTTGCTTTTATGAAGTATAACTAGTGATAAAATAATATAGGTTGAGTACCCCTTAGCCAAAATACCTGGGACCAGAAGTATTTAAGATTTTTCCAGATTTTGGAATACACTTATGAGTGAATAAGCAAAATATACAGTGATTAATTCATGTAGCTCTGGCGTTGACAATAATTTGCTTTGATTGGGACTTGTTTCCTCTTTCATCATTTGTGATGTAAATATAGGTTTACATTTCTAAAGTGTTAGACAAAGATAACCAAGCTTTTACTGTAGTCAGAATGAGTTAAATGCCTTGGAAATTGGCCTCGTCTCGCATCTTTGAATCATACTACAGTGAGGTCAGGTGTGACTTTTAAAACGTTTCGGATAAGGTCTACTCCACCTGTACTGAAAATCCTTCATCCTAAATTCACCAAATGTGTGTCTATGTGACAACATAACTCAGGAACCACACAACATATCCCCATAAAATCTTCTGTATGTACTAATGATACCCCCAGGCATGGTTTAGCCGGTTAGTTTTTGAAAATTTTAAACAAAATAATAATAATAGTGTGGGGTCTGTTCACCCGAATAATAATGATCTGATTTCAATCTATATAATGCTAAAAGTCTGATTCTGTTTATCTGTATGTGACCTCCTAAGTATCCGAACCAGAGATATTGAATTAAGGTACCTCTAAGTTGCACTAACTTGAAGAATACAAAAGAATCTGGGTAATTTGCAACTAAATGATAATAGTGTGGGGTCTGTGTCACATTCACGTCTATGATAATGATCTGATTTCTATCATTAAAAGTTTGATTCCGTTTATCTGTATGTAACCAGTAAATAGCTGAAATGGTATGTTGTAGCCAGAGGTATGAATTAAGGTATCCCTAAGAAATTTAAAAAAAAAAACGGTTTTGATCTTGTTGGGGCCAAAGGCCTCAGTAGGCCTTCTGCAGAAATTAGCTGAAAATCTCGCCATTCCATCTTGTAAAAAAATTGTAAAATTTTTAAAAAATGATGTTGCTTGTTTTGTATGTCTTAGATTATACTTTCTGGTTTTATCTTTCTATTTCTATAAATTAATTTAGGGTAATGAATGCTTGTACTGATCATTTTTTTTTTTTTGTAAATTTATGCTAGATGAATTCTTTATTTAATATATAGAACCTGGATTATCTTTATTTTACTTACAATTGCACGAGGTGTCGATAAGTTATTATAAAAAAAACAATTACAAATATGATTTTACATTACAGTACACGTATAATTTGCGGCGTATTTCTCTTAAGACGTTTAAAAAGTATGTTTGTGAAGTTAATGTGTGTTAATGCTATTAACTTTGAGTGTGGTGAAAATATTAATAAATTAAAGGGAAATAACTACTTTTGAGTTGTCGCCCTTGTATTAGGGTTGAGGTAATTTCTTATTCACTCATAGCATATATCACAAGCATTTTTTAGATGCGCTTGTATTTGTAGGTGCGTTTGCCGTCACTGACTGATATACCAGAATGTTAGTTACGTCCCTTGCTTAGTTTTGCCAATAGAGATTTCTTCTTTTTTTTTTTTTTTTTTTTTTTTTTTTTAGATCTAGATGTTTTTGGTTGCATTTTTAATAAAATAAGTAATTTTTAATAAGTAAATGTTGAAGATTAAAGTCACGTTTAATTTATTAATAATATGTAATAAATTTCTTAGATTTTAGATGTAAACTTGAAAATAAAGTTGGCAACACTGCCCTTGCTAGATCTTCACACAAGAAAAGAGCTAGTTCATCTATGGTCTGACTTTCAGGCTTATTTATTTTCATTTATTTCTTTTATTGTTTTCCGTTATCTCTGCAGCATTTTGTTTTCATGTAAAACTCAGTTCTGCATTAAAAGAAAAATATAGTAAAAAGGCTGTCTAAGTATTGTATATTTTTTAAGTTAATAAATTATTACATAACAACAAAATTTGTAATTGTTACTTTCAAGAAAATGTTTCAAAACAGCATTTCACATATTGCTTTTCTTGGAAGTGACTGATATAAATTTTACAAAATTATGAAAAGGCCTTCCATACTTTTTTACTGCAATGATTACACAAGTTTTCAAGTGCTTTTGTCCAGTAGGGACTTGAGTATTGAGGTTCCCGAGAAAGGACACTTAGTATAAATGTATATTTCTTTCTGGTTGAACATGAACAAGAAAATGCAGAGCAACATAATGTTTTTGATATTTTTTAGTACAATGTAATTGCAAAATTATTTAAATACTGATGTCATTTTTTTTGACTGCATGGGTAAACTAGTTTATTTAATAAATACATATTGCTAGTTTCTTAAAACTCTGAGAAAGATGTTCACATTTAGTAATTCATTTTTTTCTTTGTGCAAAAATGAAAGATTCACGAGATTTTGGCTATTAGAACCAACCAATAATAGAAGAATCTTGTTCATTGTAGATATATTTGGCAGAAATACTTTTTAATATATTTTGTCATGTATATATTACATGGATATTGATTATGAACCACAAGTTTCAGACAACTTTTTTTTATAAAGTTTAATTTAAATTAGAATAATCTAGAGTTTGCTTTTCAAATAAGTTTTATTGATGGAAATAATTGGACTGACAGTAGCAGAAGCTGTGATTTGCTTAATTTCATTCTATTGCTAAAATTTCAAAAGGAATGTTTCTGATAGTGCACTTATAGTATTTATAAGTATTTATCCAATATCTTTATTTTTTTTTAGATGCACTATTAGAGATATCTCCCCCCCCCCATGTTTTGTGTTGGTTTTTCATTTGAAAGATATTAAGATATATAGTTTATTTTAGAAGTTTAAATAATGATTTTTTTTTTCTTTCACACATGTACCTTATTCATTCAGACTCTTTTACACATACTTAATTCAACTTTAACAAGACCTGGATTACTTGCCTTTTTATTAAAAATGTAATAAGAGTCTTTAATGAATCATTTTCAATAGATTTGTTATAGGTTTCAATAATTTAATTTAGTATCAGTTAGAATAGGAAATATTTCATTCTGAGGAAATTAAGCCAATTCAGATATATACAATTGTATATATATTTTTGGATTAAAAAATATCTTTCTTTCATCTTATAAAATAAATTCAATTTTTTCCTCCTATGATTAAAAATGTTTTATTCTAAGGGAAATAACTTTCAACTGGTCCATCATAAACAAGGAAGACTACTTTTGGAAAACAAGGAATGGACTGACCAAAATTTGGGAAAAACCAACAAAGATAGAGATAATATGCTAATAAAATCATTCAATACCAATAACTCATCAAAATTTCAGACAAGACTTTTGATAGTTTATATTGTTTTAAATTTTATTTTAGCATTCACTCTTTTTTTCTCAGCTATGTTTTAATAAATTCTTAATTGCAGCTATTTAATGTGTTTATCAAATTTTGTCTTTCAAACCATAATGTTCACTTGTAAATAGTAAAGCTAACCTTTATTATTAATATTATTAACCTAAAAGTAATAATTCTATATTTTCTGCATTCACTATTTTATTATATTTTTAATTTTATTTTTTCTAGATTCCCTATTTTTCGCAACTTTCCGCCACCCAAACTAAATCAGAATGAGTTCCTTAGAAGAACGTCGTGAAGCCCGCCGTAGGAGGCGTATGATGGAGGAATCTGAGTAAGTTTCCAACTAAATTGACCAGTTATTTTTTATTTTCCTGTTCTTTTCACTAATGTGTTGTTCCCTTTTTCTTTGAATTACTTTATAGTTTTGTATTAAAAAAAAAAAAAGTATACTTTTCTTTTTCAGGTAAATAGATTTTGCATAAATATTTGTAAGTACATAATTCTCAAGCTAGTCAGATTTGTATTGTAGTCCACTATGTATGTTTTGTGGCTAGTACATGTACACACCCTACATGACATTTGTACAGATATAAATCTAAAAATAGTTTTTTCTAATATCATAAAACATTTTTAAATAAAAGTGATACTGTATATTTTCTAGATTTATATTTCCTTAATAAAATATTGAACAATTTCCAAAATAACATTTTTTTTAAAATCACTACAAAAATGATTACTCACCGTTTGAAAATTGTTAAGGACAGTATTTCAAGTATTTCTAATCCTGAAGTATTTTTCTGTCTGATTTTTTTTTTTTTTTGTCACTGTTCTCTATTTCCGTTTGGATGCAAACTTCTGATTATTTCTTTCAGTATAGTTTTTGTTCACTTTTTAATACCATTCCAAGTAAATCCTTATCTTACCGGGGCAATGTGTTTTTGTCACTTTTTGCAATTAAAAAGTCTATAGCTTTTATATCAAATTCCACATTTAGATGATCATTAACCTTTAACACTCTGTAGGCGACTTCATTCGCCGAACAAAAAGACTGATCGCCAAACGATAGTTGTGTTGTCATGTCAATTTCAGTCATATATGAACAAACACACAAGTTACAGGCTTCCAAAGTTACTAAGTGCATAAAATCATAGTGCTCTTGGAAAAGAATGCAGAGTGCTAAAGGTTAATTCATGTGTTTTAAGAAACATTTCTTGTAATTGTTCTATTATTTTGTAGTTGTATTATCTGCACTTTCAATCTAAGTGCAGTTTCCCCCTTGTAATGAAGAAATTTGGATAATATCCAATGTCCCTGAAGCTTTTAATGTTTGTCTATTTGTTGGATATTTTCCATCTGTATCCATTTGTAAGATCTCTATTGCTTTATCACTTAGATCTATTAAACTGCTGTACAGTAACTGGATCCGTGTTGTACTTTAAGTTATTTTTTCCTGCATCGCCCTGGGCATCTATTTTTGATCTTACTCTTAGTAAGTATCATTTTCCTCGACTCTGCCACAATACACCCTTCTTCTAGAAGCAGATTCCAGAATGAAACTTCTAAGTTTGCTTCTAGTGAAATTTTCATGAAAGAAAAATGTAATCCATTGATAGATAACTTTCCAGCTAATTCTTATAAAAGAGTATTGCAGATGAGAACTAGAAACTGTCAACCTAAACTGTCCACCAGTCAACATAGGTTTTTTTCAGTTTTTAAGTGGTTCTGCCTGACTGGCTATCTATCTTATCTGTCAAGTGGAACTAGAGGGCTGAAAATTTAAACATTTACTCCTTATTATGTCTCCCCGCCCAATAATTGGTCACCCCCAACACGGCAAGCTGCCAAATGACGTTGATCACGTGACAGTTTTTATTGAGTGACCAAACAGTTTTTTGGGGGTTTTGTTTTCCATTTATTCTAAACTCAAATTTTGAAAAAGATTTTTGTAGTTTGGATTTGTTCATTTTTCTCTTTATATCGAAATCAGTATAATTTAAATACTTGAGGATGTAGAAACATGACTTCACAGGTTTTTTTAATATTTCTTAATTTTAAAGCTAAATAATCAGTTCTTTGTTGTCAAGCTGATTCTTTATCCACTCTTTGACTAAACAAAAAAGGCTAAAATCTCTTTCCAATAACCAGTTAAGATTATAAAAAAAAAAGTAAAAGTCTGCTTTGTTACATCTACTAACGAAGTTAGAAGAGGTATATGTATTCGCTTATGTTTATCTGTCGGTCCACACAATATCTCCAAAAGCTCAATGGATTTCAATGACATTTTGTGAAAAGGTAGGCCATGGGCTTAATGAAGCTAAGGAAGAATTTATTAAATCTTTGGGCAGATCCAGGATTTTTTTTTTTTTTTCAATTGAGAGATATCTTTTCATATATTAAGACAATATTCTGAAATATGGAAAATTAAAACTTACAGTTACCTCTCCTGCATCTTAGCTATATATGAACTGATTTTCATTCAGTTTTTAGTTAGCGTAAGGCAGAGCTATGCTCTCTGAGTGCTTTCTAGTTTTTTCAATATGATAGCAAACACATCAAATTGTTTTCTTCTGAATAGTTATTTTTATTTCCATTTTAACATTTGTAGTATGATTCGGTTCACAAGATTGACATTATGGAATATTTATTTAAAATAGAAAAGAAAAGCCATTTATCTTTTAATTCATAGGTTTTTAACATTATTTGGTATTACAGATAAGTTTAACATTAAATAGTTGAAAAACTGTTCATCTCAAGCTAATGAGTCATTAACTTAATATTAATAAAATAACATTTTACTTCTGAAATAGTTATGAAATTGTAAGTCGTAAGTACCCTAGTACTTTATTGCAAATCTTCTGCTCTAGCATTGACTATTTGCTTTACTAAACACTTCTACTCTGGTTACCTTCATATTTTGCAGGCCTGTATATTTAATCTGTTTCTGACTCCAAATTCAGTCAGTCTGCTTAGCAACTATCTATTTTGAGATGCTACTACTCTGGAACCTATACTCCCTTCATATCTTGGCATAGTGTTTTACTTATGAAGATGTTGATGATAGTAGCAGTATCATTGTGTATTGGGTAAACTGAAACTTCCTCAGTTGGCCATCTGCTACTTACTCTAGCAATAGGCCTGCATATCTTACCCAAATAGGCAAAGAGGGAAGCCAGATTCCAGCCCC
>VCCN01001294.1:4248001-4269309 GCA_006491835.1 Architeuthis dux
CCAAACGAGTATTATCTACTTAGCATTAGCAATTAGATGCCAAGCACTGGCTCAGTTATTGAAAACTGGTTATTGCTTTTTATTCTTAGACATGATTATCTGAAGTTAAATAAAATATGTATTAAAATGTAGGAATCTTTTCCTATTTCATTTCTTTGTCTATAATAGAATTTGAATAAAAATGACATCAAGTTTTTTATTTTTTTTTATCTTTTAGAATGGTCGCAAAAGTTGTATTTTGGAGATTTGGGAAAACAATTTCTTAATGATGTTTTTTTTTTTTTTTTTATCAGTCAGATTATAAAATATTTACTTTCTCTGCGTGCATCTATGCTTAATTTTAGCTTGCATGTATAATTTTTTGTAAATTTTGCTATAAAGAATTGTATAAAAAAAACATTTCCATTTGCTAAGATTTTTTTTTATTTACTAATTTATCAAGTAATGTGCATGTTTTATATTAAATTATTTATCTTATTGAAATGCTTAAAGATTTTACAAATTTCAAATAAACTAAACATTTTACTATTTTTGCTGCTATATCCTGCAGAAACAAGTATTTTGCTTGAATCTAATATACTATTATTATAGTCAGTAAATTATAAAACACACTTTCAGATTTTCTTAATTTTAGCTGGTAACTTTGTTACTAATCTACCTTTTTAGCAAAAGAATTTTGAATTTAATACAGAATTAGTGAAATCTGAGTAACTTTCCTTAGCATGTTTATTTTTCTGCTTATTTTCCTTTTTGTACATTAGTTTTATTTTAGAAGTCTTTCACTAATATGCATCATAATTCATCTTACTGTGTCACATGTTGATTTACAGTTTGAGAAGATATACCTTAATAAGCAGTTAACTTTCTATTTCTGATATATAAACACTTTGGGATTATAAGATTTTTCTGATGCTATGATAGTAGGTAATAAAAGAGGGAATGCTTTGCTTACCCTTTACATCATGACCTCTATTTGACATTGACTACTTGTACAGTTCATTTCTGACAAGCATAGAATATTTCACCCCTAAATAGATTTGCCAGAAAATAACTGACATCTGTAAATTTGGAAACTCTTGACATAAATCTTTGTGTGTTATATATATATATATATAGTACCATGAAAGTACTTTCATGCATAGATATATTTTGGGTTTTAACTTTATATTGAGAGTATAAAAAACTTAACACGTTTTACATCTTTAGCATTTTGTGTGACCATACTAGAAAATACTAATCCTTTTGCCTGTTAGTTTTATTTTGCTTCCATTTTTTTCCCAGTTTGATATAAACATCTGTAATCTCCTGCAGTTAAAGATCAAACACTTTTTTCTGTGATCATCAGCTTCCCCACGTAAAATCTTGCTCCAACTGTTTGACTTAGCCATTAGCCAATTCTTTTATCTTCTCAAATAAAGGAAATCTCAGAGAAATCTGGGTGTTGCCCATAACTATACTTAAATTGCTTTGATATTTGTAAATTAGACAAACCTTTAACTATTTTGATAAGGATTTTAATTTTAACTTATTAATTTTCAACCATTTAATTTCTTTAAAAAGTATAATGCCTAATTTATCTTTACTTACCTTTACTTGAAAAAACTTCTTTTTTTTTTAAAAATTCGGTTCAGTATATAATTTTTTTTCCTTTCTTCTAATAAAATATTCCTTTCAAATAGATTGTATCACATAAAGGAAGAATATTTTCATTATACAGTAGTCCCCCTTTATAACATTGATGTGGGGTCCAAGAAGGACAACCATGCTATAACTGAACCGTGGATAATCAAAAGTCAATTACAAGTTCATTGGTGAACAAAGTTGTTTTTATCACAAAATCAAAGAAATTATGTGTAAAACACTGTGTGTTAATTGGTTGCAAATTTTATATTTTAGTCATATTAAGTCTTTTGATGAAATTCTGTCTTTCTGGACGAGTGGGTAATAATATGTATAGGAGAAATGTTGGGGACCACCAATCAATCGCCTTATATCATAAACTGTGCTATATAGGGGGACTCCTGTATTCTATTGCCTCCTGTTTGCAGTGTTAAATGCATGTGTTTTTGTTTTAATTTTTTGCATGTTATTTTGCATGATCAGAACAGATGAGAATGAAGAAATGTCCACACACCAGCTTGACAAAGGAATGATGCGTGCACGCAGAGAAAAAGAAAACAGATTAAGCAGGCTGTATGTTGAATGTAATATTTTCCAACACTTCTTTTTTTATCTCTAGAATGTCAAAAAACTTCTAAATAATCCTTTTAGCCAAATTTCAGTTAAAACTATGTTAATGTCTAGATGCTAAAGTAAATAGCTCTGTGAACCATTTTGAGGTTTTGAATTTGTTTAATAGCTCCTTAGTTTGGGGACCATTAAGTAAGCGATAAAATTTACATTTCAATGCTTGGTTGATGTGGTTTCTAAGTCCTAAATGTTATTGGAGAAAGAAATGTATATTGTTTTTTAGAACTAGAATAACATCAAAGCCATCAGAAGTTAATAGAAAGTTGCAATTGCCTAACAAGAATGTATATTCCTTGAAGAAATAAGCACAGATAAAAACATAAAAATGTTATCTATTGATAACATTTTTACCATTTCAAATACCCCTGCAACCAACTGGCATTTAAGAACCCTAACAATGTGATCTGCTAGTTTTAATCCAGTGGTCCCCAATCAGGCCACAAAGTATGTGCTACCAGGCAGCAAGGAAAAAATATGATTTGGCAACATTCAATAATAAAAAAACAATTAATTTCCTTGGCTCTTAAAATTAAATTTGTTAGATAGAAACAAAATTGAATGTATTAGCCACTTATAGTTGACTTATAATCTATATTCCGATCACGTTTAACAGCCAGCCATCACCCCCACCCACTCCCGTCAGGTGGTCCGCAAGAATATTGTCAATATTAAATTGGTCCACAGTGCAACAAAGGTTGGGGGCCCCTGTTTTAATCGTTTTAAACTGCTAAATTTTTAAAGCCTTTATGTACCCTCAAAAATGAATAAATCCAGACAATTATTATGCTCATTTCTCACTTCATACTGTTGAGATCATATTCCTGTGTGTATAGGTGTCTCGCTACTATTTTGAAATAAGTGAACTAATTTCAATGATAGTTCTTCAGAAGACAATAGCTGAAGCTTACTAAAAATGGAGTGAGATTTGTTTTAAAGGCTTAAAGCTAGGATATCCAAAAATGAATCTACCAAGAATACTTTGTTTCACTCTGATTGGTTAACTCATAAGAAGAATTAATTTCAAACGTTTAAAACTAATTCTGATCTATTATCATCACATGTCAAACACACATTCTGAAATGGTGATGTTCACATAATTAAAGTTTGAGACAACTTTTAAGATTCTGATAACCAAAAATTGGCAAAATTAGTTATATTTTATTTCAGGCATAAAAAGTAGAAATACTATAATTCGGTTTAGACGTTTATCTGGTTTTTTTGGGGTTTTTTTTGGATTTAAAAAAAAAAAAAAAAAATTATTTTGCTGATGTCTTTGAGAAATAAACCAAATTTCCTTTCAGATTTTAATAAAATTGAATTGTAATAACTTGCATTAATACTTTTCTACATAGAATTCTCAATTGTGTTTCATTGATGAGTTATAGAAATTTGTTCATTGCATGAATTATTTATTCCTCAAAAATTGTTTTTTGGGGGTTTTGTTTGTTGTTTTTTCTTTAAGTTTAAAAAAAAATTATGCATGATTTGTTTTTAAAGCTCATTCCATTTGACTTGTTGGAAGAATTTAATTTTCATAAGATTTGTCCAACATTTGGCATTGATGTTTTCATGTAGCTCCTTAAGCAAGGCAGCATAGTATTTCCTTCGATTCTCAACAGATCAATGCTTTTTAAGTATGCCATCTGATGGAATAAACTTGGTCTTTCTTGAATGAAGAGCAATTGATATTTTCTCTGCTTTGACTATAATTTGGTTTCTTAAAGGCAGAACCTCAATTTCTATCTATATTTTATCTATAGTAGAAAATGATTCCATTAAGTTAGCTGAATTCACTTTGAAATGATGATTTTTATCATAAGACATGGAGGTGTGAGTAGCGTAACATTTTAAGGGCGCAAACAATGGAATCTGAACCAAATTCAAACTCTGGTTGAGGCTGTTTACATTCACTTTGCACTAATGCCCTTGGGAAAGAAATGAATCTATCTATCTTGGCAGACTGAGCTTTCTAGCCTTGGTAGGCAACCGGTCTAGAAAAAGGACAACTCTGAATTCAAAACTAGGAGCTAGTCCCTAAGGCAGTCCAATGTTGTCTTAGGCATTGTTCTTGCTATTCATGTGACGACACTGTTGCCATGCTGTATCAACACTTGCTCTTCCCTACGATAACATCGGTGTGTGGAGAGGTGAGACTTGCTGCATAGGCAACTGCCTGTTTTCCATACAACCTTGCCCAGGCCTGCTCCCTGGAGAGATTGAAAGCAAGACTTTCTGGGTTGGATCTCACGAGACTGAAAGATGCCACCATCTCCATCATAAGACATGATAAATCTGCTGCCGTCCTGATTTATTGTTATAGTAGATTGTTAGAATCTTCTGAAATATTTTATCAGACATACCTAGGAGGCAATCGCTATATCTCAAACGATTTGTTTTTTTATTATCCATGGCTATCTTTGCCAATGCTTTTATTTTATTTATTTCTTATTATGGTAGATGACTTATTTTAGGGAATTAACCTTTTCACCTGCTGTTACTGAGCATGACAGCCAACGTTGTCTATTTTTGTTGAATAGCATAATTCAAACACTTTTGGGACCTAACAAATTAAAGAAATAGTGTGTGAAGTTCCAACTAAATTTGCCTATCTATAAAGCTGCAAACTTATATTACTGTATTATATTTCCATCCTAAAAGCTTTTCAAAACAACCTTCATAATTAACATTTAACTTGGGAATCTAATTCTTAATTAATAGAACATTTTAAAAACTTTTTGTTGTTTCAATTGGTGTTTGTATTTTACATACCAACAATATATAAACACACACAAGTTGTACATCCACCACACTTGTTAAAACATAGCATTTTTGGACTGAGCTAAAATATATTGATTTTTTTTTGTTGTGCATGGTTGTGAATTTTTCAAATGTTTTCTTTTCTTCTTCTTGAAGGGTCATAGATTCCTCTTTTTTTTTTTTACCCGTGGATCAATACTCTACCTTATATTTTCCAGGAATTGTGTTGTTGTTTTTGTTCCTGAACTCCCTCTTATGTCTACTTAACTTGTGTGTTTCCTCACTAATGCAGCGCAGCCGAAGTAAACAGTTTTAATGAAGAAGATGATTATGAGCGCAAGCGGAGAGAACGAAGGGAGGCTCGTGAAGCCAGGTTAAGGCAAGAAAAGCCTATGGTTTTATATGTATACATGATCAGTACTTGTAATTTGCAAGGAAGCAAGAACAAATTTTAACACTTAAAAGTAACTTTCTCATTCAATAATTGCATCATAAAATTGTTACGTGCTATACACTGTGTATTGCTTTAGAATTCTATTACCAATATGCACTCACAAAATAAAGCATCTTGAGCATAAACATGTCAGATTTGCTAAATCTAGAAACAGTGTCATCTTGAATGATTGTTCTAGTATTAAATTGCATTAAAACATATTTCTCTAATAAAGATCTAAGTATAAGACACTTTTTATCAGATTAACATAAATGCCTTTCCCTGGTTTTAAAAATGATTATTGGATTAGTTCACAATATGCAGGGAAAACAATTTACACTCTCAGTAGTATTTCAGAAAAAAAGTTACACATTAAAAAAAAATGTTTTTTTTGGACTTGTGGCTCACAAAAGGGTAAAAAAACAACCTTACTTTTAGCATGGATTTAAACATTGAATTTCTTTTCTTTTTTTTGAAGCACCAAAATTTATCTAAATGTATTTTTAAAGGTCTACAAGAAAATGTCTCTATGCTGAGGCTACACTATAGACACTTAATTATAACCCGCAGAATTACTAAATTTGAAACTTGGGCTGAGTTTCTATCTTGAATCTCAAATAATTGTTGATTTTCTTCCTATAAACCATCTGCGTGTTTGGTTTGCAGAAATTTGCTTGCATGCTTTGCACTTTTGCCTTGCAGAAATCATCTGTTGCACCCCTTAAACATAACATGTTCTGAGATTTAAATTTTCTCTCTAATATTAACTGGTTACATCTCTCTTTCACATATATACAATTTGACTAATAATTTTCCATCACTTTATTAGAGTATTTTGAAAAATAATTGTTATAAAAGATATTTAGAATACATGAATTGTTATGCAAGAGCTTTTTGATAATCTACAATTTATTTGTATATGAATCTCTTTTCTTAACAATGTTTGTAATTTTTAGAGTGCAAACGTTTAATAGTATTTTTAAATTTTATGGAATATTGTTCATTTTAGTAACCTTCAAAATTTAATGCATTTTTCATTTTAGTTTATATTGCTAATAAATCATTTATAAAAGGTAACCAGAGAAAAAATAAAATCTCTTCAAAGAAAGAATTATTTCTATGTTAATCTTTATATATTGAGCTTTACTCTTAATAGTGGAACTTTATTTCACTTTCATTACATTTGCATGTAAGTTGCTATCTTTGCTCATTTGAATTAGTGTGTCCATCACTCAATGTACACACAATTCTTCCAATTATTTCATTATCTGCATTTTCTTGGGGCTTATCCTTGCTAGCAGTTGTCAAAGCACTTGAGCACTACATGAAATCATGGCAAGTTCTTAGCAAGAAAATGTCATTAGTTGCATGTTCTTCATGATCACTTTATATGTCTCTTTTCACATGGTTTATTGTCTGTTTTTTTTAAATGTTCCCACTTGTTTATATTACATGCATTAATAGTTGGAAATGTTATCAATGAAGGATATTTAAACTTCTCTACTCAGTAATAAATATAATACAATCAATAATGATAATCTAAATTCACATATTTTTCTCATAATTTGAACTGAAAAATTAAACTCCACTTTTAAAATTTAAAAAGGGACCAATATCTGCATGTACAAGCTTCTGCACAGCATTAGGTTTTCTTTCTTTTCTATGTTGATAAATACTTCTGACGTGAAGCATGTAAACTCTTCTGCTATGCCTAGCTTAGTAACTGCTAAACTATAATCAATTAGAATAACTTATGCTGATTAACTTACTGTAATAAATGTAGATTAGAGTATCTAAAATATAACTGATGAATAAAAGTTTAATATTCAGACAAATGCATTTACTATTGAAAATGAATATAGATCAAATATAGCACAAATAGCAATTATTCCAGCAAATAAGTATTTCTGTGTTTTAATTTAAATTCCATCTTGGAATTATTTGTATTGTGTTTTGAAAGTTTCTATGGAAGAAGTTGTTGCCTTGTCAGTGTTCTTTATTTAATATTTCATTATGCACAGTTACTAATTTCACATTGCCTACAAGCTCTGTATAAAGCTTTCATTGATGCTTCATTTGATAAAATTAATTATTGTGGACCTTATTTGCTAGTGTAAAAATATAATTATAAAATCAATGCAACAAAATTATACCAACCCTAAAAACTATATATTAGTGTTTTGAATTCCTACTAATTTTTAAACTAGAAAAAGATGTAATGCTATTGTGTATGTTAGGTTATTAGCTAAATTTATACATAATGTAACTTGAATATTTTTTAAATTACTTTAATATTCAGCTTAAAGCTTAACTCTGCATTTCTGTTTTTAGCATTTTATTATAATTTTTCACTTAAGTTTTATTTAATTTAGTTAATCAAATAGAAATGCTCATAAATTTATAAATAATTCACCAGAATGTTGAAAGAAATGAAACTTGTTTCTTTCTTTACTGGTATATTGAATTCAACTAATAACAAATCTGTTCTGAAACTGACTTTTGATTTTAGTTTAAAGGGATTGGAGATTATTATTAGTTATTTTGTTTCCATTTGTTTCGTTTTTTAATAGTTTTTTATTACCTTTTTAAGGGGTGCACCAGCTGAGGAAGAAACCACATCTAGCCGCCGCCGTTCCAGAAGGCCTGCTGATGAGGACGAGGCACCAGCAGAGGTAATATAAATTCTCTTACATGATCTTTACTTCCACTCCACCCCTGTCATTATTTAATAGTTATTAATTTTAAAACTAATTTAATCTATAATAAAGCTGTTGTATTTTCTTTTTAGAATTAGCAGTATTATCTTAGAGCAGTGGTTCTCGGGGTCCCAGGTCACACCCCTCCCCTTTTGATTCCAGGTTTTTTCAGTTTTTTGAATTGTCATCTAATATTTTCACCATTTTATGCTCCTCCTCTGGCTAAAATTCCGCCACTTAGGAAATTCCTCTCCTGGGAGCCAAATGCCTCCAGTTTGAGAATCACTGCTTTAGAGGCAATACTTTTCAGTTTTCTGAACTATTTTGATAAATAAATTGTATACTTATTTTGTAAGAACTAAATTCTATTTTAATGTACAGTGATGCGGTGCCTATAGATCTGTGTACAATTTCTTATTTTCAAGTTTAAATCGCTATTATGGATCATTTAGTTGATAGTTTATATATTTCACATATGACTGTACATTAAGATAAAATTTAAATTTTTTTTTTTCTTCCAAAATAATTATGCATCTACAATCTTTCATGTTTATCAAGCATCATTGATTTTAGAATGTTCAACTTTTCCTGAAGATTTTTATAGCTATTTTAACTTGAGTCGAATTGGCTTAAATTAAAAACTGTCAACATAGGACATTGGTCACATGATGGTTTCTATCGAGTGACTAACCAGACTTGTCTTTATTCAATTTGTAACATTTTATGTTTAATAAAATGACTTTGATAAATGGAAATACTGTTTGGAATACTTATTGAAATGTGATTTTTCTTCAGGAAAAATTAATGAAAATGTCTGTTAGGTTAATTTAAAATCAATGGTGTGACTTGATTCTCATGTAAAAATTGACATAGTTTTCCAGTAATACTACACTGATCTGGCTAATTTCCAA
This sequence comes from Architeuthis dux, assembly GCA_006491835.1. Classification (NCBI taxonomy): domain Eukaryota; kingdom Metazoa; phylum Mollusca; class Cephalopoda; order Oegopsida; family Architeuthidae; genus Architeuthis; species Architeuthis dux. The sequence continues at coordinate 4,257,049 of VCCN01001294.1, forward strand.
CATAATCCTTATGTTGTTTAAATCAGAGGTTTCAAAACTTTACTATCATTGTAAATGATTTTGTACAAAATTGATTTATGAAAGCAATTAACTTCATTAAGAGTAAACAACAGATCATTTACTATTTTGTATAAATACTTCAGAAATAAGAGAAATATCGAAACTAAATTTTTAAATTAAAGCAATTAAATCATTTTGATCTATGCTCTCTTCTTGTGAAGTTTTTCAAGTCTTTAACTTTGTGAACATTTCATATTTTGATGAATATTAAATTCAAATAATTTACTTCCTACAGTGCTTAAGTTTTTGTCCCAGATTCACAAAAAATATTATTACAAATGATATTCTTTACATTCTCCAATCCTGTGTAGCCCAGAAAATATTGTTGTAATTCAGGTATTTTTATAAATAACAAACCATAATTGCACTATTATTCAAGATGGTCGTATATACCTGAAATCAGTACTGGCTAATAATATAAAAATGATTGATTAGGGGCTCCTTCAAAGGGACATGAATATGAATAATACACTTAAAGATTACAAATTCTACAAGAAATGCTGATAGCTTCCATAAAATGTTGAGAAGCACTGTTGAGAAATCACTGATTTAAATTTGACTCTATTCATGTTCTTATTTTCTTTTGTTCATTAATACATTTAGCTTCTTTTTCAAGGTTACAAGTTTATATCTGAGATGTCAGAAATAAAGAATTTAACATTTATCTTATTGAAAACTGTTGAGTCTGCTAAAACTTCAGTATCTATCAGTAAGTGAGTTGGCTGCTATTGTCAACAGTCCTTGTCATATTGTGCATAAATACTGTTTCAGGATGTATCCTCAAGACGTTCTCGTAGACGGCGTGGTGGTGATGATGATGAGGAGGTAAAATAAACAAAATAAATGTCCGTCTGGTGGTGTGCTTTGCCAGCTAATTCCTATCATGTATATACTAACTCTTCATTTGTATCATGACTATGGTGCACGCTAAGCTATGAAACTTTGTTCCATATTTATGAATTGAACTGTGTATTAATATTACAAGTATAAATATTTCCTCTGGATCTTTCAGTATAAAGATAAGATTGAATAGATAATCCGAATAGTTACAGTATGTACATTGCACTATAATTTGTTGATCTAAAGAAAAATAATAAAGGAACAAAGATCAAACCATTTCTTTCTTATTTGTCATCTGAAAGAAATTGTAATTTTACTTCTGTGTTTTTACTAGTGTTTATTCTTTTCTCTTTTGAAAAGGTTTGCCTTGTTAATATTGTGATCAATTTTGTACATTAAATTTGAACACTGAACTCTAGTGTGCTATTTGTATGATAGATTTTTTTTTTTTACTTGTATCCATAATTTTGAAGATTTTTTTCAACTTTATCTGCATTTCTCTGAAGGGAAAATTGAAGGTAGTGGACATTCTTTCACAATATCTTTGTTAGTTTTTAACATTTTTATTGGGAAAGGTGATGTCCAAAATTCTAAATATTTTGTTCAATTTAACTCTAAATATACACTAGATAAGTGTCTGATATGTATTTGCGATTATCCTTACTTCTGAAAAAAGTTTACTTTAGCTTTTTATCTTGTAATCATTAAAACACAATTCAATTCATAGTATTTGAACAATTGGTGGTCTTCTGTGTAGTATGTCAAAGATTGCTTGTGCAAATGCTATATATACCGACATGTGTGTCGATAACTAAAACTTGAGAGAGATGTTTGATTTTTTTTTTTTTAAATTGAAAGATGAACTCCTGTGTAAACAGCACTTTGGAAAATTAGCTGAAAGCTAATAATTAGCTAAAAGAATAAAATATCTGGGTATTTTTCTGTAAACTGCAAAGTCCTCTCTCTGTCTATAAAGACATAACCCAAACTATTGTTGCATGTTGATAAATGCATTATCAGAGTGAACCCAAACTTTCCACTCGATGTACTCCTTAACTAGAAAAGCAAAATTCAAGGTTTTAAATTTCTTCACTCTTATCTTCTGTTTTCTTAATCTAAATGAACTCAAAACTGATTTCTTTCCAAAACAGGACTAGATAAACTTTCAATTCAAAGACAAATTCTTGGCCCTTTCTCTTTATTCTTTAAATTTTATAAAATCTTGTAAGTAATATTTTTTAAATGGTATTTTTAGTCTTTATTTTAAAATGATTTTTTTTAAATTTGAAAAAAATGAGCATTTTCTTTCCTTAAAAATTTTGAAAAAATGAGCATTTTCATTCTTTAAAAATTTTGAAAAAATGAGCATTTTCATTCCTTAAAAGTTTCTTAATTTTTTTAATTTTTTTTTATCTTGAACTCAAAAGTGGTACTTTGATATTAAAACAGATGGTAAAATGGAGAAGATTTAAAAATATTATCATTTTATCTGTAAAAATAGTGTTAATCTTCGAATATCAATTTTTATATTTAAATTTTACCTGACTTAGATAAAAGATTTTAAACACAGACAACAGAATTTCTACTAAAAATATAAAATCAAATAACCTTTATCAAGCCTACGCATTGATACTGCACTTTTTTTGTACAGCTCTCACTATAACTATTACTAGAAAAAGCAGCGGTTGCTTCTAGTTGGCTTCCATTCATCTTTTTTTCACCTTCATTTAATTTGCATTTCTGCTCTTATTTTCTCATCACTGAAAATTGCATTTGAAAGATGAATATGGCACTCATGGAATTGGTATCTGCTTTCACTTTGAAGATATTCTTCACTCAATATTTCATACCATTTTTTTTCTTTATAAAAATGCTTCTTTGAAAAAATGAAATAATGCAGATGTTTATATCTTATTCTTGTTTTTTTTTCTTTGAAATATGTTCATTCTCTTGTTTTAACATTGCTCATTGTCAAACTTGTTATTATGATTATTAGTAGTTACAAACTTAATAGTCACTTTAGTGTATTTCTATAATATGCAACTTCTTTTTAAGACAAACAAGTTGCTGTATAATATCAATATATTTTTGCTGTCTTTGAAACTATAAACTATTATTTAGATGTCTTATTTAATGTTTCCTTGCCTTTCTCATTTTTATTTTGACCTTTTGAAATATTTGTCATCTATCAAACTAATTCATTTTAAGTCCTCCTCAGCTTCCTGTCCTCAATTTACCTTAGTAAATCAATGATAAACCCATTAACTGCGAATGACGGAAATTTCAGTCATTGCAGTTCTATAGCTAACTGAAATAAAATTTCCGTTTTATTGTGATTGATGGCATCTCAGCTCTATCTGTGAGTCTGGGCTTTTATTTTGCAATGGATAACTATTACTCTTTCACCTGCCACAGTTAATGGGTTAATATCTTTTAGAATGATTCCAAAACCTTGAATATGTGTGAAATCCCGATTGCCTACCTGACTTGTCCACTGTATACCTATTTTGATATTGACTTGTGTCCATTGTATACCTATTTTGATATTGACATGTGACCATTGTATACTTATTTTGATATTGACTTGTGTCCATTGTATACTTATTTTGATATTGACTTGTGTCCATTGTATACTTATTTTGATATTGACTTGTGTTCACTGTATACCTATTTTGATATTACTCAAAATTCCTGTACTATTCCTTCCTACAATGTTGATTTAGCTTGTTAGTTGTGAAGAAGTTGTCAATACTCTGTTGAACAAGATTTTAACACAAACCACAGCAAGATTTTAATATAAATCCCAGCAAGAGATTTTAATATAAACCCCAGCAAGATTTTAATATAAACCCCAGCAAGATTTTAATATAAACCCCAGCAAGATTTTAATATAAACCACAGCATCATGCTAGTTTACCACCATTTTAATTAATAACCTTTTGATACATAAATGTTCAAATTTATGAATTGTTTAGGTCTATTTCCAAGTTAATTTTTTTGTTTTTTTTCTGTCTAGGTTTTTGAGATGAGGAATTATCATTATTATTCACTGTTTTATTCGAGCTGGTGTCCTTATCTTGCTTGTTATAGTCACAACATTTGGCCATTGTAATTTTAGGTGCTTGTCATATTTGGTAATCTTGGGAGAATTTTGAACCAAACCTTTATTTAATCCACAGTTTAGATTGCATGCTAGAGGATATCTCATATCAGTTTTTGTCCTGTTTTTTTGACTGAACCTGAGTAATATGAATTTCACTGTCTAATCCAGAGATTTAACTCCTAACCATCAGTTAACTACATACATTTAATAAATGCTGATATCTGCTAGGCCATTGTCCCATAAGACAATCAGGTGCTGGAATTTTGGAGACTTAAGCCTAATGCCTATTTCTAATCAACTACCCTGCAAACATAATATCGGCTTCCAAATGAGGTGAGTGGAGGACAACATCAAGACAGTATTACACCTCACCAGAGGAGAACCTGGCCAAGAACTGCCTGCTCTCTAAAAGTAAGACTTGAATAACATCGAAAAGCTATAATCCATTGAGAGACTATGAAATCAGGCATGGCTGATCATGTGTGGAGGGAAAAGTGGAGTCACTAACCCCTGTGGAATGAAGTTAGAATAATAGATAGAGAATGACATTAGAAAATAAGGAGATTGAAAGAATCACTGCATATGCTAGACTAATAACCTCCTTAGTAGGCCTAGTATAGGATTGGTCTAGTGGGAAGGTATAATAGCCAAAACGTTATGACTATAACAACCAAGATGAGGACACCACCTCAAATCAATCAGTGTGTAATAATGAAAATTGTTTTGTTATTCAAGCAAATTACAATTTTACTTTCAGCTTTTCCTCACATTAAATTATAATTTTGCTATTCTTTTCTTTAAATAATTTTATACAGATATATTTAAATGAGTTTAGGATTATATCAAATATTGATATAATCCTGAACTTATTTAATGAAATTTATTAATACCATAATCTGAGAAATCTATAAATTGTTTTATTTATTTGAAACTTTCAATTTATATTGGCTGAAAAGGCTATTACTTTTTTACTGTATAAGGTAACAGCGTTTTCATAAAGTCACTTTTTCAAAGATTAACTTCACTGAGAACTTATAAAACTATTAACCCATCATTTAATTTGCTTTTATTTTTTCCTAAATATAACTACAATCATTACTTGTTAGAGATGTTGTAAACTCCCCTTTTGTAGAAGAATAAAAGAAGTCATTTTTTACAAATTATCTTATATTCATTTTACTTGACTCTCTGTAAAGATTCTTCACAAATGTTTCTGTTTTGTATGTTGTTTCTCTGGGCGTGCATTCAAATTTCAGGCTTATTTAAGAAACTGCTCATCTACTACTTTATATAATTTTCTTTTCAGCGTCATTAAAAGTAATTTCTATAGCTTAGATATGTTTTTTCTATTGAAATTGTTTTAATGTTTTTATGTATGTATATATGTATGTAATTGTGAAAATGTCTAAGATGTTTGTCCTATTGAATGTAATAATCAGATAAGTTGTATACAAACTCATATTGTTCATAAATGAGGTTTCCAATTTAACTGCTTTTAATACTATTCAGAATTATTGGTGTTATATCACTAAGCAACTTCATTTTATTTATATTTTTTTTTTATTCATAAATGGTTTATATATCAACTATAAATCATATTGGCCTGGAGATATATTCTTGGCTTTTGTTTTTAGATAAATTTATAAAGTTGGGCATTATTCAGAAACAAAAAGATAAAGTATTGAAATCATAGAACAGTCATTTATTGGCTAACAGTCTTCATTTAATCTACTTCATATTTCAAAATCTGTTATTGAAGAATATCAACATTACTTACAATGTGAGACTGTTGCTATGACTGGATATATTAAGAAAATGTTGCTAAAATTGTGACTACAATACTTTTTCCTTTTGTTATCTAGCCTAGTTTCTCCCTGAATAGTTCTCTTATGTTAGAAAAAAACAAAAATTCATCCTTGAAATATAATTTGTTATTGTTTGCTCTGTCTTGTCTGATGTTTTGTTATGTGGGTATTAATGTTGTTTTGTTTTTTTCCCTCCTCTACTTTTCATCTCTTGTCAATAAGATGGCAGAGGAAACCACACCAGAGGTTGGTTAGAAATTGTGTTTATCCATATAAGCAGATAAAATGCATCCTTATGAAACTCTTTCAATAAAAAATGGCAATCCATCTTCTATGGAATTAAAACATTGAACTACTTATTTGGCTAAAATAATCTTCAATCAAACTATCATATTTTTCTTTGATTTTTGGTCAATAATCTGGTAAATAATTTTGTAAAGTTAATTTTTTGCAAAACCTATTGTATTGAAAGAAAATAATTTGGGACACTGGTTATATGGATTATAAAATACATTTCAGAGTGATGTGGTCACAAAACACAATGCTTTAAACCTATTGCGCACATATACCTACACTCTTCCATATCTGCTATTTTTTATTTTCACCTCTGCTGAAGCAGAAATTTATTTTTAAGATATATTTTTTTATTATTTGCTTTGTCTTGTCTGGTGCTGTTTTTTATGTTGGTATTAATGTTTGTTTGTTTCTTCTCTCTCCCTCTCCGCTTTTCCCCTCTTGTCAATAAGACACCCGATGCTGTTGACACCAGTGAATAGGTTGGTTAGAAATTGTGTTTGTCCATATAAGCAGATAAAACTTGGCCTTATGAAACTCTTACAATAAGAAATGGCAATCTATGTTTTTCTAAGGAATTGAAATTTTGTCTTTGATTTAAAAAAAAATAAACATATGTATTAACATCTGGTAAATAATTTTGTAAAGTTAATTGGTTTTTTTTTGGTTTTTTTTTCAAAATATATCATTGTATTGAAAGAATATAATTTGGCACACTGGTTATATGGATTATAAAATACATTTTAGAGTGATGTGATCACTAAACACAATGCTTAAAACCTACTGCTCACAACTTATTGCGCACATATACCTACACTCTTCCATATCTACTATTTTTTGTTTTCACCTTCATCATACATTTCATAGTGATGTTACACTACTTAAAACCTATGGCCTTCACATGCCTTTACTCTTCCATATCTGCTATTTTTTTCTTTACACATCAGAAATCCATCCCTTTCAACATGATGTGGTTACAATGCCATATCATACATTTCAGGGGAATGTGGTTACAATGCTGCATCACCCATTTCGGAGTGATGTGGTTACATTGCTTAAAAGCTAAGGCTATACATATGCCTATACTTCTCCATATCTGCTATTTTTTTTTGGGGGGGGGTTCACCTTGAAGCAGAAATTCATCCATTTCAGAGTGATGTGGTTACAATGGTTCGTCACCCATTTCAGTGTGATGTGGTTACAATGCTGTATCACCTATTTCGGAGTGATGTGGTTACAATGCTGCATCACCCATTTCAGTGTGTTGTGGTTACAATGCTGCATCACCCATTTCGGAGTGATGTGGTTACAATGCTGCATCACCCATTTCGGAGTGATGTGGTTACAATGCTGCATCACCCATTTCAGTGTGTTGTGGTTACAATGCTGCATCACCCATTTCGGAGTGATGTGGTTACAATGCTGCATCACCCATTTCGGAGTGATGTGGTTACAATGCTGCATCACCCATTTCAGTGTGTTGTGGTTACAATGCTGCATCACCCATTTCGGAGTGATGTGGTTACAATACTGCATCACCCATTTCGGAGTGATGTGGTTACAATACTGCATCACCCATTTTGGAGTGATGTGGTTACAATGCTGCATCACCCATTTCAGTGTGTTGTGGTTACATTGCTTAAAAGCTAAGGCTCTTACATATGCCTATACTTTTCCATATCTGCTATTCTTTTTGTCTTCACCTTTGCTGAAGCAGAAATTCATCCATTTCAGAGTGATGTGGTAACATTGCTAAAAACATATTCCCCACATATTCCTATACTCTTTTATTAACAATCTAATGTGACAACCACTTAATTTGTGAATGTCCAAGTTCATGCTTGTTAAGAGTAGAAAATCTTACTGTTTTTGTTAATTTTGTGTTGCACGTTCTGTTCTGTTATTAGGTGTGTGGAAAAGTTCCCAGAACTCTTTTTTTTGAAAACTAGTCAGAATACACAATCGAAAACGGGTTTTTTGCTGCAAACTTTCGCACATACCTAATATTTTCCGTTTCTGTCTTTATTTACGTTTCCTGTTTTTCTTTCCTGTTTTACTTTGTTAAGTTGTCATACAACAGCCATTTATTGTCTGACTGTTTTCATTTAATCTAAAGTATACTTCATATTTCAATCTGTTTTTAAAGAATATCAACATTACTTACAATGTGACACTGTTGCTTATGACTGGATATATTAAGTGAGAAAACGTTGCAAACAATTTTGTCTACAATACTTTCATTGCTATCCTTTCAAGTATTAATCAAATATAAAAGCTTTTTTATATCATGGATTTATTGTACATTTTTTTTCTTTTTGTTATCTAGCCTAATTTGTTCCCCTGAATAGTTTTCTTGTGTTAGAAAACCAACACAGAAATTCATCCTTGAAATATAATTGTTTATTGTTTGCTTTGTTTTGTCTGGTGATGTTTTTATGTTGGTATTAATGTTTGTTTCTTTTTTTTCTCTCTCTCGCTCTCTACAATTCACCTCTTGTCAATAAGGCTCCTGCTGCAGAGGAAATCAGTCCAGAGGTTTGTTAGAAATTGTGTTTGTCCATATAAGCAGATAAAAATGTGTCCTTATGAAACTCTTTCAAATGGCAATCTATGTTCTTCTAAGGAATAGAAACTTTGAACTTACCTTATTTGCCGGCATATAAGACGCACATTTAAAAATATCTATGCCAATACTTCACAGCATCCAAGGTGCTGGAGTTCGAGGGTCGTCCACCAAAGCTTGAAGTGGACAACTGTGGGTCTTGGATGAGCTGCAGTGAGCAGTAGACCCCCAAATACCTTTGTAAACCAGGTGTCTTATAAGCCCACAAATATAGTAATTGCTTGCTAAAATGACCTTCAATTAAAATGTTATATTTTCATTTTGATTTTAAAAAAATATATATCTATATCTGGTAAATAATTTTGTAAAGTTAATTTATTTTCAAAACATATTGATTTGAAAGAATATAATTTGGCACACTGTTTATATGGATTATAAAATACATTTTAGAGTGATGTGGTTACAATGCTTAAAACCTAAGACTCCCATGTGCCTATACTCCTCCATATCTGCTATTTTTAAAAAAAATGTTTTGCCTTTGCTGAGAACTTTTTTTTTTCTTTTTCTTTTTTTTTTCTTTTTTTTTTCTTTTTCTTTTTTTTTCTTTTTCTTTTTTTTTTTTTAATCTTATAACAATCATGAATATTAAAGATCCCCATGAAATTGTTGTATCTAATGTGACAACCACTTAATTTGTGAATGTCCAAGTTCATGGTTGTTAAAAGTAGAAAGTTTTTACTGTTTTTGTCTTGTGCATTCTGTTATGTTTTTAGATGTGTGCAAAAGTTCCTAGTCCTTTTTTTTTTTTTTTTTTTTTTTTTTTAAAACTAGAGACTGAATACACAGTTGAAAACTGTTTTTGTTAAACTGGAAACTTTTGCACACACCTAACATTTTCCGTTTCTCTCTTCTGTTTTCTGTTTTTCGTTTATATTTTTTTAATTTTTTTTCTGTTTTCTCATCATTCTTACCCCCCTAATTTTCCTACCATAAATTAAACTATTGACTTGTGCTACTGAACATCTCGAAAAAAATAGTCAGTTGCATTCCAATATATATATATATATTGGATTAGAAATCATTAACTGGTAATTGTACACTCAGATATTCTTCATACTTTAAAACAAGCATTATTCATTACACCTAATGACTAATTAGTTTATTTGAATTTTTCTTGTTACACATTGTGCATTTAATTAATGAGCAGTAAATGAATTTTACTAGTATATTTTTTCTGGTAATTTCCAATTTAATGTTATTTACCAATGACTTTTTAAACGTACTGTTAAGAGTACTAAGAAAACTAGTTTACCTCTGTGCGATTTTGAAGTTTGGCTCAAATTTCTCACAATTTTGGAGCATCTCTGCTGCTTCATGTAAGACCAAAAATAACTGTTCACTGTAAGACTCCTGCTATCTATGTTAGCCACAGACAAGACTCCTGCTTAATGCATCAACTCTGGTAATGTTAAATGCTAGTCTGTGAAAAAAAAGTCAAGGGAACAGATTTGAAGAACAACGATTTGTTTTATATTCTTGCACTTTGTTTTCAATCTTTAATGTTTTAGATATATAAATATTATTTTTAGCACTGTCTTTTTCTTTAATTTTAAGTCTTTTCTTTAATAATTTTTCTTTGAATCTATTTTGGTTTTTTTCCCTTTTACATTGTAAACCGTAGCAAACATTTCAAAAAATTGATTTTCAAATGCTGAACTTTTATCTAAAAAAATTACATTAAAAAAAGAATTTGGCCATCAATACAAATTTTTTTTTTTTTTTTTTTGTTAATGATTGTAAAGTTTGACGATTGATACATTTAATAAATTTCTATTATACAAAACTGGTTACCAATTTAACCTTTTGTCTTGGACATTGCAAACTAATTTTAACTGTCTCGTATGATCTTCATCAATAAAATAAGATACAACAAATGGAATAGTTCAGCATTTTAATGTTAAAAATATTGCACTTAAGAATTTAGAACAAAGGAGTTATCTTTTTGAAATACAAAACAAATGTTTTTTCATAGATGAGTTTGATATTAAAAAATTAAGATAACTCTTTTATTCTGTTTTATGATTTGGTTGCTTGTACATTTTTATGCACTGCACAATGCTTTTTCCCTATTGCAGATCATAATTCTTCTACTTTTCATAGATCATTGGCATGGGTTTGTCTATCCATAGTTGTAAGATTAGAAGAATGTTTTTATTTATGATATTGTATTCCAAGCAATGTAACTTAGTTTTTGTAAGACAAAATAATATTCGTAAAAAATAAATGTGGATTATTATTGCCACTTATTAGAAATTACTCTTTCCTATCACATAGTGTTATTAACCATTGCCGTGTTTTGAAGCATTTGCTAAAATTAAAAACCGAGATATTATTTGATAACACATCTGTTTTTCATTTTGTTTTTTGCCTTCTGAATTCTAAAATTTATTATCAAATAGTTCTAAACTTCACCATTTCAGATTACAGATATTTTATATTTGACAGTAAAACTTGAGTTCTATTGCTTGGATTCTATACATTTATTCGGATTATTTTTTAGTTTGTATATATCCCATAGCATATCTCTTGATGCATGCTTTATAAGACCTATATTATTTCTCTGAAAAAGAGAGCTGCTTTATATAATTTAAAAATGTCTAAATCCTTGTCTTTTAGTTTAGTGGATTTTAATTATCAATGAATTTTGAACTCTTCATTTGTTCATAATTTGAATAAGTTTTCAGCATTTATTAAACAAAAATTTGTGATTAGGTCCCAACAATATTCTTTGCAGTAACCTGCATTGAAAGAGCTGAGTTACTTCAATCATCACTAAATTTAGTCACTAATTGTATTCAACAAACAAGATATACTCTTTAACTAAAGCATTTGAACTTGGGAAGTGATTTTTTAAACCAACCTTGTCTTTATTAGTTTCTCTAGTCCTTGGCATAGGGCAATTTATTCTTCTCCTGCCAGTGTAGCCATAACAGCCACTGTTGAAGAATTCTTTTCCAATTTCTGCTAACCAACACCCTACTTGCCTATCCAATTGCCCTTTAGTGGAATGCACTTGAGCATTCTGCCCACACAATGATGGAGTCTTGCAGTAAAGCTTCGAATAATCAAATTTTCCATATTCGGTTCAACTTTTGGACTCCATTGCCAATCTTTCTGGAAAGGCATCAATAAATGATACTTACATTTACATGTCATTCTGTAGGGTTTTTACAGCAGCATTTCAATGTTCTTTTTTCCAATCTAGTTAAGTATTAATTGATATTTCTATTCTGATTGCAGACAAATAAGTTAGATGCTTATACCAAATAAATGTGGTTTTCATTGTTGTTTTTCAATGGTTGTTTCGAAAACTAAAGATTTTCTCTTCTGGTTTAACAGGATGCAGCCGCAGCAGCTGCTGCTGAGGAGGCTCGCAAACAGCAGGAAGCTGAGGTTTGTCTGAGTGTGTGATGTTGGCCTTGCAGTGAATCAAAAATTAGTAGTTTTTTCTATTGACCAGTAAAGGTTTTTAATTTATAGCTTATTTCTTCCTGGCAATTTAAACGATTAAAATGATTTTTTTTTTTTTTTTTTTT